>JAYESA010000016.1:135195402-135795402 GCA_036927795.1 Iris macrosiphon | reverse complement strand
CGTTCAGCTTAGAACATGAAATTGACTATGGAATATGCATTATTCTTCGGATTCTCATCGTTCATCTTAGAACATGGAATTGACTATGGAAATGCATCTTCGTACTCTACCAGTCCATTGAAGGTGTAGATAAGAAGTACGAGCAATTAACAGTAATGATGACTTATATATTATTGTTCAAAGGGCCTTTCAAATTGTCTGTGGGAGAATGTTGCACTTACGGTCATGTCCTTAGTACCGTTCGTCACTTCTGATGTAACTCTGGTTTAAAGTCAGATCCACATAAATATAGTTCGATTGTGAGAGTTTTTTGGAGGACCGTATCAGCCAGAGTTGTTGGCACTTCTGTAGAAGAAGACGTAGTCCAAGAAGGAGTTATCTTTTAAGAGACAATATTTGAACCAGAACTTAAAGAGAAATCAGCTAAAAGAATCAGGAGGTGGAAGGACCAAAGATTATCTTATCATCTATCATATGGAGGTCGTACCACTTACTAATGATGAGGCAATGAAGACCAGGGACCCGGTATGCTGGGAGGAGGCAGTCCATGAAGAGATTGATCCCATAACAACACTTGGTTGATTGATCAATCTGCCTGAAGGAGCTAAACCAATAAGATGCTTTTATATCTTCAGTAGAAAAAAATAGAAGCAGACAGAATAGTTTAGTTCAAGACTAGGCTTGTAGTTTAGGGGTTTTCTCAGATACAGAGGACTGAGTTTTGTGGCACCTCGTTGAAGTGTCATATAAATCTGGATGATGATTATCGTAGCTGATATTCTTAAGCTGATTGTTTATCAGATAAAGAGAAGACAACAAGTCTTGGAGGAAGATATTCATGAGAGGTTCACGGACAACAGTCAGAATTATTGTCATTCATGTTTGAAGACAGTCTGCGGGTTGGTGATATCTCAAATACGGCCTGAATCAAATCCCAGGATATGGAAGCAGAAGTTTGACAAGTCATCTAGTCAAAGTTGTCGCAGGATCAATGAGACAGACAAGTGTGTGTACAAAAAGTTTGTTGATAAGAAATGAGTCATCTTTCGTATCTATGTGGACAACTTGCTAAATCCCAGCTGTGGATATAGAAGTGTCACTAGAACAAAGATGTCCTTTTGTCCAGACTCAGGACATATGATTGCGTATGTCATCCTAAGGATATAAGATAATCTGGATGCCAGGTGGGCTTGCTTAGTCACAAGCTCTCTGCATAAGAAGATTGGTCACACACTTTGGGTATCAAGGTCGATAATCCTCAGGTGTAACATGAAGATGAAGAAGCATAATCCAAGAAAAAGCGTCAGACAGTTGGTGTATTCAAGCATCATCAGGTGTATGATTCAAGCTGTGAGTACCACCAGGCCTGATATAGCTCTCTTTGTAGGGATGCTGAGTCAGTTCATGAACAGTATGTGTGTTGTTGAACACTGAAAGTTATGAAGAGAGTCATCAGAATTCTCAAGTGGACTCAGTGGTATATCCTGCATTACAACAGTTATCCAGATATTATGGAAGGCTTCAGTGATGCCAGTTGGTGCTCAGGAAAGAAGAGTAAAAGATCCACAGGAGGACGTGACTTCTCCAGGGATGATGCTGCTATATCGTGGAAGTCAAAGAAGCAGTCTTTACTCTTAAAGTTCTTTTCACTATCAACTACAACATATTAAGTAGGATGGCTCTGGAATCTCTCAAATGATCTTCATATGGTTAGTACACATATTCGGATTATACCGATATACTGTGAAAAATCAGGAAGCTACAACAGTGGTATTTATTCATCTCTTCAAGGGTTTGAAGAGAACTGTATGGATAAAAAATAGAACACTGAATGAGCGCAACCAGCATGGATCATTACAGTGGTTAATGTTCGGAGCTAGGTGATTCTGGCGGATCCGTTCATGATAGGCCTCAAGGGCCAGTATAGAACACTGAATGAGCGCAGCTAGCGTGGATCATTACAATGGCTAAAAGATCGGAGTCATGTGAATTTGGCAAATCAGTTCATAATAGGCCTCAAGTGCCAGCAGATCTTAAGAACTATAAAGCAGCGTAGTACTCCATGCTACCGTAGAGTGACACCACCATGAGGTACTTCGACAGGGTAAAGCCTCGGCTTTGGGCCATGTCATAGCGGCAATAGTACCACATATAGTTAGATTCAAGTACTATAAAAGAGCATAGTACTCTATGTTACTGTGGAGTGACACCACTATGAGGTACCTCGACAGGGTAAAGCCTTGGCTGCAATCCATGTCGCAGCGGCAGTAACACCGTACATAGTCAATGACACAGCAGATATGGGCTTGGAGGACCTCTGGTATTGCGTTTCTGCAATCCTACCATTTAGTTTTATGCTATTGGTTCAAAGAGAAATCTATCAGACATCTAGCTATTGGTTCAAGGGAGGACCATTGACCAGGAAAATATCAGGTACAGTGGGTAGTCCTCAGGGACATTGTGGGATACGTACCCGGAACCACTGTGGTCTACTATTTGTTCTTAATCAGAATATTTTCTGTGGGAGGATGACTTTGATGCCTTAATGAGTTCTCAAGCAGAGTGAATGGATGGCATGTGTGTCATGCCCCGGCCCCGAAGGCCTCTCGACCACCGTTCTCCCGCGGCAGACCGGACGCGAATCACCGTGCCTCGGCGCACCCGCGGGGCGCGTATGGCCGTTTGATACTGGGATATGATGTCGTGCGAGCCTGGGGTTGCGCCCGCACAAGGCAACATCGTTAAATTTTGCCTATCGTAGCATCAATCGAGTAAGCAGCAGAGGGACATTGTTGCAATGTAATTTATGCATCTGAGTATTCGGGGAAAATCGAGGGACTGTGTTCCTTGTTTACAAAGGAATCGTTCCATACATTATGCCCCTTCATACGATAGCAGTTCGAGGCAATCGAAACCAGAATTTCTGGGTCTTGGGGATGAGGCACGCCTATCACTCCCTCGGACGATCCAGTACCTACAAGCAAGTAAACTGTTGGTGGATCAGCACTTTTATAAGTACTGGTGAGAATAAACAACTGAACAGAAGCAAGCATTCACTAAAACCAACACTAAGTAATCATGTTATACAATATTTTATTACTAGTGATCTTTCTAGTTTTATCTATGTTCGTTACATGCAGCATAAGAACAGAGTCATATTACTTTATTTTGGAAACATCTTTAGAAAACCGAGTTTTATATTCGATATAAGCAAGCAAGCAAGACAAGCCGTTCGTTCTGTTATTAGGGTGTGTGCAGCATGTCTCATGAGCTATACTCAAAGACTCTAGGGACAAATGCACATCTAGACACAAATGCATATCTAGGGGCAGTCCTCTATCCAAGCTAACATAATGAACTATCTTATATGCAGTACGGTCCCCGAGTATCTCAGGATCGGCAGCGGTTGATCCAGCTAACTAATGACTCATTTATCTGATGCTATTGGCAGTTGTGACACATGGTTGCTTTCCACTATCTTTGTAGCAGCTGTGACACATGGTTCAGCTCTCCACCAATAGCCATTATTCGACCGATGCGAATGCATGAAACACTATCAAATAAACTCTAGGATGCAGACGAAATGAACCATCCGACCATATATCTTTGTTGTGGGGCAAGCCGCCTTATCTTTGAACACATTCAAGCACACGATATGGTTCTCTCGAAGCACAAGCAATAGTAGAAAATGTTCATGCAAACTCTTAGTCTTAGACAAGCGTTTCAGGATTCTCTTAGTTAAGCAGACAAGTTTGTTTCAATGATAAGCTAGGTAAGTTCACTTATTAGCATGCAAGGCAGGTTCTATCATTCTCTTTAAGCAAACAAGCATTCAAAATACTCAGATTCATTATCAAGGCGTGCAAGAATCAGAGAACGAAGTTCTACCCACTCACCTTGATACATAGTGCTGACGCGGAGCGGGGCACTATAATGCGTTACATTAAGCACGAGTAGTTTTAGCACTACAAAGGACTTGTATCCTATGCTATAGTGGCGTGACATCACACGAGGGAGTGAACCTCGACTTCGGGCCATGTCACAGCGATGGTAGCACCGCACATAGGCAGGTAGCCTAATGCTGAAAAGAAATAGAGAGTGGTAGTACAACACTAGAAAGAGGCATGCGACCTCAAGCTACAGTATGTGACACCACATGAGGGAGTGAACCTCGACTTTGAGCCATGTCACTGTGACATAGCATTTCATAGAAGCACAAGGCTTCATGCTGGAAGGTAGTACAACACTACAAAGAGGCTTGTGACCTCATGCTACAGTGGGTGACACCACATGAGGGAGTGAACCTCGGCTTTAAGCCATGTCACAGCGGGGTAGCACCGTACAGGAGCACAAGGCTCCATGTTGTGTGTAGTAACGGCACTACTGAGAGGCATGTGTCCTCATGCTACAGTGATATAATACCACAAAAGGGGGATCATCGGCCTTGGGCGGCCATGTCATGCAGCGTAGCACCGCACAGAAGCACAAGGCTTCATACCGGATAATAAACTCTCTATAGTAAAAGAACTCACCTAAGTGTATGGATAGAGATGTATGTCGTCTCTTGAGGGAAAGTTTATAGATGCCCAAGATACATACACTGAGATCAGGTCAGCACATGGCCTTTAACATACGACCGGATGGCACAGTTAAGGTAATTTTGTGAGTGGGAAGAATAACAGCTTTGGTACATAATTTAAGGCTTAGTCCATTCTTGTATCATACTGTTGTTTGACCCATACGGGAAGATTCAAGTCATCGACGACATCTATCCTAATGCATGATGACAGTCACTGTGAGGAACGCTCAAACCATATATTGTAATATATGTGGGAGATTGTTGGTATTTTTCACTTAGCTTTGGGAGATTTAGTCCCACATTGAAAAACCACCAATGTGTATATCTTAATATATAGCTATGTTTAGTATTGGTATATGCACATGAGGTGGAGGCCCATGTGGGCTGACTTTCCTAGAGGGATTAAGTGTGAACTCTATTATGACAATCTTTGTTTTGTCACCACCTTTTGAAAGTTTCCCTTAGGAACTAAGTCCTGAAGGGGCTTAGCGACTCGAACTCGGACTCGGACACGGGCTCAAGGGAGCAAAGTGGCACTTTGTTGGCGCACTTTGCACTTTGCACTTAGCACGTCAGCATCATCGCATGACGCTCGTGCACTCCTTTATGCGCAAGTTGTATGCACTGTTGCTAGCTCGGGAACATGCTTCATAGCGTATGCGACCTGGCGCTATGTGGCCAAGGCACTATACGTCCAGGCGTTATGCGGCCTGGCGTTATGCGGGCCGGCGCTATGCGACCAGGGTCTTTGTGGCTAGGTGCTATGTGGCCTGGGGCTATGCGCCTGGCGCTATGCGGCCAGGTTTGGATGAGCGAGATGCATGTGGAGGGGACATGGTCTGCCACAAGCGGCGCTTGCGGCGCTGTCTGCTTTGTGTAGTACAGCACGCAGGTGGCACATGTAACGCCCCGCTCCGCATCGGCATTATGTATCAAGGTGAGTGGGCAGAACTTCGTTCTCTGATTCTTGCACGCCTTAATAATAACCTGAGTTTTTGCTTGCAATATTTTCATAAGAGAATGATAGAACCTGCCTTGCATGTTAATGAACGAACTCACCTAGCTTGTCTTTGAAACAATATCTGCTAAACGAGAATCCTGAATCGCCTGCTTAGAATACATGAACATGTTCATTATCGTCTATGCTTCGAGAGAACCATACTGTGCCTGAACGTATTCAAGTGATAAGTCGGATTGCCCCGCAACAAAGATTGTATTCTGATGGTTCATCTCGTCTGCATACTAGAGTTTATTTGATAGTGTTCCATGCATTCGCATGCGGTCGGACAATGGCTATTGGTGGAAAGCTGAGCTGCATGTGTCACGGCTGCTACAGAGATAGTGGAAAGCAACCATGAGCCACAGCTGCCTCTAGCATCAGATAAAGAGTCATTGGTATGCTGTACAACCAGCTGCCGATCCTGAGATACTCGGGGACCGCCCTGCATATAGCTAAGTCATTGTGTTGGCTTGGATAGTGACTGCCCCTAAGATCGTGCACTGTGTGTCTAGCTTTGCATCTAATCCTGGAGTCGCACGAGACACGTTGCGCACACCCTGGAACATGAACAGTTTGCTTGCTTGCATATTCAATATGAAACTCTGTTTTCAAACATGTTTCCAAAGCAATGTAATATGACTCTGCTAGAACTGCATGAAACGAACCTAGGTAAAACTAGAAAGATCACTAGTAATATAATATTTTATAACATGATTACTTAGTGTTGGTTTGAGTGAATGCTTGTTTCTGTTCAGTTGATTTATCTCACCAGTACTTGTATAAAGTGCTGACCCACCAACAGTTTACTTGCTTGCAGGTACTGGATCTTCCGAGGGAGCGATAGGCGTGCCACAGTCCCGAAGACTCGGAATCCTGGTTTCGATTGTTGCCCGAGAATGCTATCGTATAAGGGGGCATAATGTATGGAACGAATGTGTACCTTTGCTAAAGGAAACCCAAGTTGCCTCGATTGTTCCGAACACTTAGTTGGCTAAATGCCTTGCATTGCAACAAGTCCCTTTCCACTGCTTACTCGATTGATGCGATGATAGCCAACTATCAACTTAAACGATTGGCCTTGCACGGGCGCAACCCCAGGCCCGTGCGGCATCACGTCCCCCGAAAGCTCGAACGGGCCAATTCGCATAGCTCCCTTCCTCCCTCGCACCCGCGGGACGGGCGCAGTGATTCGCGTCTGGCGCGCCGAGGCACGGTGATTCGTGCCCGGTTCGATAATTCCGGCCACACGGGGCGGGGCAGGGCGGAGCGGCGGCCCGGGCGGGTCCGGGGCATGATAGAATGGTATCAGAGCGGAATCGATTCTCTGGCCCAAACCGTTGCTTTGACTCTGAGTTATATCGATATGGTATTGCAAAGAGCGTTCCATACAATAAGTCCATAGACATTCTCAAAGTGCAAATATTTTCTGAACTTGAATTGCTTGATTGTTTCGATTGAGTACGGCGAGGGACGGCACTATCACTGCTCGGAATATCGAGAAGTTTATCCTTGAAGTTTCGAGGACAAAACTTTTTGTTGGTTGGTAAGTATGTAACGCCCTGCTCCGCGTCGGCGTTATGTATCAAGGTGAGTGGGCAGAACTTCGTTCTCTGATTCTTGCACGCCTTAATAATAACCTGAGTTTTTGCTTGTAATATTTTCATAAGAGAATGATAGAACCTGCCCTGCATGTTAATGAACGAACTCACCTAGCTTGTCTTTGAAACAATGTCTGCTAAACAAGAATCTTGAATCGCCTGCTTAGAATGCATGAACATGTTCACTATCGTCTATGCTTCGAGAGAACCATATTGTGCCTGAACGTGTTCAAGTGATAAGTCGGATTGCCCCACAACAACGATTGTATTCTGATGGTTTGTCTCGTCTGTATACTAGAGTTTATTTGATAGTGTTCCATGCATTCGCATGCGGTCGGACAATGGCTATTGGTGGAAAGCTGAGCTGCATGTGTCACGGCTGCTACAGAGATAGTGGAAAGCAACCATGAGCCACAGCTGCCTCTAGCATCAGATAAAGAGTCATTGGTATGCTGTACAACCAGCTGCCGATCCTGAGATACTCGGGGACCGCCCTGCATATAGCTAAGTCATTGTGTTGGCTTGGATAGTGACTGCCCCTAAGATCGTGCATTGTGTGTCTAGCTTTGCATCTGACCCTGGAGTTGCACGAGACACGTTGCGCACACCCTGGAACATGAACGGTTTGCTTGCTTGCATATTCAATATGAAACTCTGTTTCCAAACATGTTTCCAAAGCAATGTAATATGACTCTGCTAGAACTGCATGAAACGAACCTAGGTAAAACTAGAAAGATCACTAGTAATGTAATGTTTTATAACATGATTACTTAGTGTTGGTTTGAGTGAATGTTGTTTCTGTTCAGTTGATTTATCTCACCAATACTTGTATAAAGTGCTGACCCACCAACAGTTTACTTGCTTGCAGGTACTGGATCGTCCGAGGGAGCGATAGGCGTGCCACAGTCCCGAAGACCCGGAATCCTGGTTTCGATTGTTGCCCGAGAATGCTATCGTATAAGGGGGCATAATGTATGGAACGAATGTGTGCCTTTGCTAAAGAAAACCCAAGTTGCCTCGATTGTTCCGAACACTTAGTTGGCTAAATGCCTTGCATTGCAACAAGTCCCTTTCCGCTGCTTACTCGATTGATGCGATGATAGCCAACTATCAACTTAAACGATTGGCCTTGCACGGGCGCAACCCCAGGCCCGTGCGGCATCACGTCCCCCGAAAGCTCGAACGGGCCAATTCGCATAGCTCCCTTCCTCCCTCGCACCCGCGAGACGGGCGTGGTGATTCGCGTCCGGCGCGCCGAGGCACGGTGATTCGTGCCCGGTTCGATAATTCCAGCCACACGGGGCGGGGCAGGGCGGAGCGGCGGCCCGGGCTGGTCCGGGGAGTGACAGTACAAGCGGCTCGGTCAGCGCAGGCAGCGCGTGGCTCTCTGTGCCACGCGGTTGCAGCTTTCGGCCCCTAGCGGCGTTGTCTGCTCTGTGCAATACAGCGCGCAGGCGGTGCATGCGGCACGGGCGGCGCTTGTGGATTTGACACCCAGATTTTGGAGGATCTGGTCGGTCAGCGCATATGCGGCCTGGAGTTTCCTCGGGACGCATATGTGTTGTTTTCTTCTATTTATAGAGGACCTCCTCTTTCATTTGAGGAGAGAACAAAATATATGAAAAAATCAATAATACCAGATCATATACGGCCCAAAGAGTCTCCCTCCCACATGGTGCTTTCTGAGTGTTTTCGAATGTGGCATTGAGCGTTCCAGAAGTTCATTTATGCACTTGCTGGTTCCTGGGGGAATATCGTCTGTACGACGAATTTTGCTTTGAGAAACGTTGATTTTGACTACCCCAGCAAGGAGCTTTTCTTCAGCATTTCTCTTCGCTTCGTTCTTTCTCATTGTAGCGTCTTCGAACGTAAAGAGAAGAACATTTTCTTGTTGCTAGTTGTAATCTTCATTATCTTCGGAGTTTGGTTGTAACCTGTTATTGGTTCGTGCTTCGTTGGAATCGAGTTATATCAGATGAGGAACTCTTGTGTGAATCTCTGATCTCAACGACAACTTGGGTTCCAGTAGAGAACAGACATTCGGATCTCGCTAGTAGCTCTGATATGACCCGCGTTCTACCATCTTTGATCCGTCTTGGGACTAACATATATATAGTCTTTGCCTTGTTTTACTAACAGATTAGGACTATACTAAACCGAACATTGGTGGCATTAGGATTTTAATTTTTATTTGAACAAGGAAATCGTTTGTTTATATGTTTCAGAAATCAACAAGGAGAGATCCAAATAATAAGAAAATGATCTGTCATTATGTAATCTTTATTTCAAGACTCTTTATGAAAAATAAAAAAATATTTCTAATTAATTATAATTAAAATATAATCAAATATATAACAAATTATATATATATATATATATATATATATATATATATATATATATATATATATATATATATAAATAATTTTAGAAGGAAAATTTTATTTAAAGTGACTTGAATTTACTAGTATATCCAAAGTGTTTAATGATTATGTTAGATGAGTGGATGAAACACTTTGGATTAATGATTATGTTAAGTTTTTTCATTACAATGATTATGTTAGATGATTAATTCAAAGCCCATCTACTTGCCCAAATGATTGTACATATAGGTTAGTGAGTTTTTTTTTTATTTGTTTCGTCTCCTCCCTGAATCTTTCTTTCAAAATAATTGACTCGAGAGTTATGGAAGATAATCATAGTTGTTAACACTTCTCCATTTAATTTTTTTTGTATCTAAAATGTTGGTTAGAAAATTTCCGTACCATTAACTAGTGTTTCATTAGGTAACTCCCTACAATATTTATATGGCTGCCAAAATAGTACACAAGATACAATATCTAAAAGAATGCGACAGATTGCCAAAGCGACAAATAGCCACAGGTGTACTCATGAAATTGAAATCCCCTTTAAGGCACAATAGGATTGGGGTCTCATATATATATATATATATATATATATATATATATATATATATATATATATATATATATATATGTGAATAGATGTTTTGACTTTTTCTGATTATCTTAAACAACAGGTGTACTCATAAAATTCATCCTGTCATTTTGATAATTATTTTTTTTGTTAAAAAATAATATTTGATTCTAAGAAATTAAATGTTGAATATTTAGTTTAACTTGTTATTGAGTAAATAAATTTTTTTGTTAAATTTTTATATATAATATTTTATGTTCAGTCCGGAATAAACTAAAATTATGTCTCCGCCTTTGCACACTACTAAGATGAGAGTCACTCTGTGCTATATAGGTTATCCCCTATGTTGTACAGACACGGCTGTGACGGAACACAGTAAGGACACAACGTAACAAATACGATATCTTTTTGGTCTTTCCTACCGTAGTTGGAGTCTATGGAGTGTCTGATGTCTTTTTGAAGGTTATATTTTTAGATTATCCATGCTTCCTAGGTTATCCCTTTTGATTTTAATTTGTGTGTTCTCAATTTGCAAATGTCTTATTAATTGCTGTCTTAAATGTAAGCTATACTATGAGTAAGTTACTATGGTTTGTATACTGCTATAATCATAGCAAGATTATTTTTTTGTTTTAGTTGGACCTGTCTGCCAAAATTCAGGATCGACCTGGGATAAGCCTAACAAGCCATCGGACTTGGATAACCTTCTTGGTTAGGACAATCCCTCCAGGTCCCTAAGTCCCCAACTCTCTGCCAATAGAGTGCCTCCGTGGTCCACTCCAACTCCTCGCCGTCAGTTGAACTAGCAATCCACTACGTCAATATTTTTAGTTTTTACTGAAAATGTCTCAAGTAGCTCAAAGAGAGGAACTTAGAATCCGATCTCTACGCCACGGTCAGAACCGAAGACTTTGACGTCACTGCCAACCCGGTCCACTCGTCATCAAATTTTTGGATTTTTTTTTTTTTGCTCCAGCTAGGATAACCTAATTCCCCCGACAAAATCATGCAACAAAAAATACTGAAAAATGAAGAAGAGAAACGGTGAGGTTTCAGCAGTAAAAACTGAAATAAAACTTGTTAATATAAAAGTTTCTATTTAATAATTAAATTAAGCTTAAAATTTATGTAGTCAGAAACGTCGATATGTCCGAGTGGTTAAGGAGACAGACTCGAAATCTGTTGGGCATTGCCTGCGCAGGTTCGAATCCTGCTGTCGACGAATTTTATCTGTTTTTTGTGTGTTACTTTTTCTAAAATATAAAAAAATCTGTGGTAATTGGTATGTTAATAATCCTACTCGCCAGCATGTTTACCTGATGTTTCCAAGATTTTTTTTTTTTTTTTTTTTTTTTTGAACAGGAAAACAAAAGAATTCAATTACTAAAAAGAAACACATACACTATCAATTGGCTGTACAGTTTCAGAAGCCAATTGTTGTAAAATACATTCAGGAGAGAACGAATAATCATCATCAAAAATTCTAACTTAATTCTTATTTTCCAGCAATATTATGAAAGCAAACATAATTAGTCAGATCTTAGCAATGAGATTTTGGCCAACAAGAAAATTCTAGCTTAACAACATCATCCATAATAACAAAAAAGGGTAATTTGTATAAATACCATAAACTTTTGCCTATTATAACTTAACTCTGAGGTCTCTCTTCTTCTTTTTTTGCCTAACTTGTACTTAATAACCCTTGCATATTTCTAAATTACATTTTACGATCCTAAATTATTTTTATTCACAAATGAATACCTGAATATTTTTTTTCCTAATACTCTATTTTAAACTTCCATCCAAATTGAAAGTCATGGACATCATGACAAATATGGATACTTTTTTTCCTAAGAACATCTCCAACCATGTTGGAAGTTCGGAAAAAATGGTTGCCACATAAAAATCATAATTTATTATTTCAAAAATTTTCTCCAATACAAATGTGAAGTTGGTTGTAAAGTTGACATGACAATAACATGACAAGGACAATATGAAGTTGGTTGTCTAGATCTAGACAATGGACTTCACAATGTCTTTATTCCACATCATCAACTATGAATAAAAATATTTATAAAAAAAAAAAGTAAAAACGTTGTCTTACAAGTTGTAAAAAAATACTTTTATTTATTTCTCAATACTTTTGCATTGGAGAATACCTTTATATATTATTGTCCATGTGGAATGAGTAGGTAGGTGTATTTATGAAACTTTTAGATTTTGACAGATTAAAACTTTTGGAAGGTGAAAAAATATTATAGAAACTACAAGAATCTAAGAAAAGTAAAATTTTCAATTAGGAATGATGTTTGTTTGATAGACTAAAAGATAGAAACTTGTAAAAAATAATGTCCTAATAAAAAAAAGGGGCTGAATTGTAACTTGATACCCTCAACTATTTCAGATTTTGAACTTGATATTCTAAAATTTTGTACTCGACAACTTAATACCATCAACTATTAAATATTTTTAACTTGATACCCAAAATTTAAAATATATATATTTAATAGTGAATATATTGTTCTAAAGAATAAATAAAAAATTTGTGTCATAATTGTTTTCTAAGAACTTTCATGATTTTTCTAACTTTTGATAGAAATTACGGTGAGCAGTTATCCCCCACTTTGGTGATGGGTGCTATAGTTTTCTAATTATTTTTCTATTTGTCAAACAATTAACAAAATAGAAGTATCCATAATATTCTAAGTTCGCTCTTACTCTAAACATATATTTTAAATTATTAAAAATTATATAAATTATTATTTTTGGAGTGTTCCTTTGATATTGGTACACAATGGTACATTTTAACTAAATATTTTAAATTGATCTCCCATTTTTTTTTTCTTTTTATTTTTTTTCCTATTTGGTAATATTTTTTTTCGTATTTTTCTTTATTTTTTTTCATTAGAAAAGAACGATTACTTTTGGTGGACTCAGTAACTAATGTAGAGAAGTTAGAGCATCCATAGTGGAAGCGGTTTCAAGTGCTACATTTTAAGTTTAGTCAAATTTTGTAGATCTTGAAGGCTAGGGTGGATACTTGTCCATACTTGAAAATTGTTAGAAAGTCAAGAGACATTTCAGATTTGGAGCATGTCTTAGAGCAACTCCAGTGGGGACACTCCAAATCATACTCCAAATCATACTCCAAATCACACTCCAAACTATTTTTGGAGTGTCACCTTGATATTTGCATACAATGGTACACTCCAAAATAGACACTGCAAATTAACTTCTCCCTTTTCCTCCCTCTTTTCCCTTCCTATTTTCCCTCTTCATTTTCGTTTCCTTTTTCCTCCATATTTTTCCTCATTTTCATTCCCTTCATAACTATTAAAGATTTCTCTCATTTTCCTTCAGAACCATTAACCAATACTGACGACAAAGATGTCTGATAATTTTGTTCTCTCATTTTTGTTTGAATTTTTTTATCTCATTTCTTGAAATTTTGTATGGAAATTTTTTCTCATTTTCGTTAAACAAATCAAACAAAATGAGATTAAAAAAATCCACAAACTAAATATGTGGAGAAGAAAAAGAAGAAGAAGAAGAAGAAGAAGAAAAAAAGGGTTTGGAAAATTTTCTCTGAAAAAAAAATAAAAAATAGTAGAAAAGAGAGAGAGCGGAGGGGAGGAAAATAAATGACATGTTATTTTGGTGGGCCCATCGATTACTATAGACCAGCTACGGGACTCTCCAAATTTGAAGTGTCTCTTGGCTTTCTATCATTTTTCAAGTGTGGACAAGAGTCCATTGTAGCCCTCAAGTGCTATAAAATTTGACAAAAGTCAAAATATAGCAATTGAAACTACTCCCACTGTGGATGCTCTTAACTCCACTATATTAATTGTTGGGACCAAAAGTAACAACAGAAAGGAAAAAATAAAGAGAAAAAAGATAGAGAAAAAAACCTTACCAAACAGGAAAGAAAAATAAAGAGGAAGAAAAAAGATGAGATTAATTTGGACTGTACCATTGTGTGCCAATATCAAGGGGATACTCCAAAAGTAATAATTTACACAATTTTTAATAATTTGTAGTATGTGTTTGAAGTGTTTCCACTCTTGATGCTCTTAGGATACACTCCAAATCAAGAGTATCTCGTCTTTCTAAGAGCATCCACAGTGGAAAATATTTCAAGTGCTACATTTTGACTTTAACCAAATTTTATAGTACTTGAAGGCTGCAGTGGACACTTGTACATACTTAAATAAAGCTACGAGACACTTCAGATTTGGAGCGTCTTCTAGCTCCTCTATATTAATTATTGGGCCCACAAAAAATAACTAAATAGAAAAAAAAAATAAAGAGAGAAATGAGAGGATAAAATTTACCAAATAGGGAAGGAAAATAAAAAAAAACAGAGAGAGAAAAAAAAGTGATTAATTTGAAGTGTTTATTTGGAGTCTACCATTGTGTACAAATATCATAGAGACACTTAAAAATAGTAATTTATATAATTTTTAATAATTTAAAATATATGTTTGGAGTGCCTCCACTGTGGATGCTCTAACAATTTTTAAGTATGGACATGTTCCCATTGTATCCTTCAAGTGTTATAAAATTTGACAAAAGTCAAAATGTAGCACTTGAAATATCTGGTGGGGACACTTCAAACATATACTCCAAATTATTAAAAATTATATAAATTACTAATTTTGCAGTGTCCCCATAATATTGACACACAATGGTACACTCTAAATAAATACTCTAAATTAATATATATATTTTTCTTTCCTATTTGGTAAGATTTTTCTTCTTTCTTTTTTCTCTTTATTTTTCTTTCTTGTTTGGTTTTTTTTGGTGGGCTCATCAATTAATATATAGGAGGTAGGACACGTTCTAAATATGAAGTGTCTTGTAGCTTTCTAAAAAATTTCAAGTATGCACAAATGTCCACTGCAGTCTTGAAGTGCTACAAAATTTGACTAAAGTTAAGATGTAGCACTAAAAATCTTTTCCACTGCCAAATAGGAAAGAAATAGGAAAAAAAATTAAAGAAAAAATGTAGTAATTTGACAAAAGTAGCTGAAAGAAAAAAAAATAAAGAAAAAAAAGGAAGAACAAATCTTACCAAATAAGAAAGGAAAAAAAAAAAAAAGTGGGAGGAAATTTTTTTTTTTAAATTTGAGTGTTTATTTAGAGTGTACCATTGTATGCTAATATCATGAGGTCACTCAAAAAGTAGTAATTTACACAATTTTTTAATCATTTGGAGCATGTGTTTGGAGTGTCTCCACTCCAAACACATGCTCCAAATTATTTAAAATTGTATAAATTATTATTTTTGGAGTGTTTTCTTAATATTTGTACAAAATGGTACACTCCAAATAAATACTCCAAATTAACCTCATATATTCTATTCATTTTTCTATCTTTATTTTGTTTCCCTGGTTGGTAAGATTACCTCCCTTATTTCACTTTTTATTTTTTGTTCCCAGTTAGAAAATAATAATTACTTTTGGTGGATCAACAAATTAATGTAGAGGAGTTAGAGCGTCCACAATGGGAGATGTTAATTTCAAGTGCTACATTTTAATTTTAATTAAATTTTGTAGCACTTAATGGCTGCAATGGACACTTGTGCATACTTGAAAATTGCTAGAAAGTTATGAGATACCCCAGGTTTGGAGTGTGTTCTAGCTCCTCTATATTAATTGATGGGCCCACCAAAAGTAACCAAACATGAAAGAAAAATAAAGAGGAAAAAGAGAGAGAATATTATCAAATAGGGAAGAAAAATAAAGAGAAAAACGAGGGAGGAAAAAGAAGATATTAATTTAGAGTGTACCATTGTGTGCCAATAACATGTAAACACTAAAAAAAAAATAATTTACATAATTTTTAATAATTTAGAGTATGTGTTTGGAGTGTCTCCACTGTGGATGCTCTTAGGATACATTCCAAATCTGAAGTATCTTTTGGGTTTGTAGCAATTTTCAAGTATAAAAAAGTGTCTATTGTATCCTTCAAGTGCTACAAAATTTGACTAAAGTAAAAATGTAGCATTTGAAACATTTTTCTCTGTGGATAGTCTTACAAAATAGGAAATGAAAATAAAGAGTGAAAAGAGGGAGAATTTTTTTTACCAAACAGAAAATACAAATAAAGAGGAAAAAGAGGAAAGAAAAAGTGTAGGTTAATTTGGAGTATTTGTTTGGAGGTTAATTTGAAATATTTATTTGGAGTGTATTATTGTATGCCAATATCAATGAGATACTGAAAAAATAAAAATTTATAAATTTTCTAATAATTTGAAATATGCTGTGGATGCTCTTATGTGAGATGTCCCTGCATGACATTTAAACTATCATTTATTTAAAAATATTAGAATTTATTTACATTTACTTCTTACCATTTAGATAATATTTCCTATGGTACATTCTTATAATATATTATTGAATCTTATTTTATCTAAAATTAATAGAGAATTAAAAAAATTTCAATCAAATATATGTGTTAAACCCAAAATTTGCTATTTATAAATTGATTTCAGAATTTTTTTTTGATCATTTTTTTGAATTTTTTTTATTTTTTTTGATATTCCTAGCTCTACCATCAACGAGTGTATTCTCAATTTTTTTGAATTTTATTCCTCCAGGTTCGTTTCCAACGAGTGTATTCTCAATTTTCTCCAAATTATGACCCCACAGTCAATTTCCGAAACCTTAATTCCGTTCTCGCGTAAACCCCTCGTCCTGGGGTTTCGCAATTCCGTAATTTTTAGGGTTTTCTTGAGGATTAGGTATTCTTTTGATTATACGTTTATTTTAGTTCAATATGATCAAGTTTACTCATTTAAGCATATTGGCATGCGTAGAAGTGCGTTGGGTTCTATTGGTCCGTTGAGTTGTTGAAAAATTGTTCTATTCCTCAAGTTATGCATCCATTTGATAGTTGTTTGAATAAATATTGTTTTATTTCTGCAATTTGTTCTGACTTCTTCTGTGTAAGGTGATCATGTTGCTGTTTGTGATAGAATCAGAGCAGGATGGTTGAAATATAGTTCTTATGGAAAATATTATGTGATTGTAAGTTATGTGTGATTCTGTGAAGTCAAAGAGAAACTTATTGAAGTTTGATATGGGCTATGGAAATGCAGGCATGCGTGTTTATGAGAAATTGGGTACTTCTGTGGGTCATCATCTGTAGCTTCAGTTGAGGATTAGGTGCAAGAAAATATGTCGAAATGGTTGGTTAAGGGACAATTTGGATTGTAGTTATGTTTCATCCGGATATCTATTCGGGGCCAAATGGAATTGCAGAGTCAAACAGGTTCCATTTGGAATGGGCGTTTTTCATACATGCCCTTCATTTCGGAGCTCAAATGGGCCTACGAAACGGTAGCCCGACGAGCATTCTGGAAATGGGTGTTTGAGCAAATGTGATGAAACGTAACTGCAATCCAAACTAGCCCTAAGAGTGTTATGATTGAAGTTGAACCCAAAAAATATTTAGGAGGAGTGATATACACTAACTTTTTTCGGGGGAGTAAAATTACACTTAACTTATATTTTAAGGGAAGAATTATATAGAATTTATATAAAAAGTTAAAAATAATGTAGCTAGCAAGGTTTGAGCCCATGAGCAATCTCTTGAGTGAAAACTTGTTACTTAACCAAATGAGCCAATCAATTGTCTCGTATATAAAGCAACAATGTTCAATATATTATATATAAAAAGGAATATGTATGCTGGAGGGAGTCGAGCCGGATCTGGTGTATCATTACTTCAGGGCTTAACAGTGCCTTTTCTATGAATTAATACTGATTGGACTTTTGTTTCTGTTATTAGATTATTTAAATAAGTTCTTGTTGTTTTGTAGTAAGTTACAGTATATTTTTCTACGTAGTAGATGGTGTTCTTGGTAATAGTAAAAACAATCGATTGAGTATGGTTGGATGGGTTCTTCTGCTATACTGCGTGACTGACAATGTAAGGAAGTTTTGATTGAGAACTTAAATTTGTGGGAGCTTAGAGGTAGATTCAATTAATAGTTCACAAGAAATTCTTATTAGATGGTCGGTTACGGGTGTGAGACTGTGAGTATTGAAATTGAACGTGCTTCTGTTGGAGGCGTAAACCAAAAGAGCATGAATGCGGAAAATGGGCTTAACGTAGCCAACCCAAGAAATTCAGATAAAAGGCTTGATTGTTGTTGTTGTGATTATTGTTAACCGCTTTAAACTTTGCATTACATTAGGAGATCTTTAATGTATGTAATGTTTTTATCGCTTCTAGTTTTCATCAACAGAAAATGGTTTTATGCATCTACTATTGAGAGGGTATACATGATTCATGATTTTATCTTCTTTTTTGTTGCAGACACAGGTTTGTTACCTGAAGCAGGTTATTTTGTACAGGAGCACTCGTATAAACCCTGATTCTACTTCTAACTTGTGCAAACATGGTCTGCTAATAAGTTCTTCAAGAACTATATTCTGAAACTTTTAGAAGCTAGCTTGAAGCTAATGTTTGAACTTAGTTGGTTGGAGCATGTAAATCAGAGAAAATGTCAAGGGGTCACTCTCAACCAAGACATCATTTTGGGAGGAGAGTTCATGAAAGGTGCAAAGCTAAAGATAGTATTGAAGTTATTGATGTTGACAAAGGAGAATTGATGTAGTCATTATTGATGAGACAGAGACCCCTTGTCAGGGATCTAAGGGGAAGGCATCCGGAAATAATTGCTATCCTGGTGGTGTTATTGACATTGATGATGAAGAGGGAGGTACTAATGATGCTCCCAAAAATCTGCATGATTATGCTAAAAACAAGGTGCTTCGTCCTAGATCCAGTAACTATTCAACATCTGAAGAGTCTGAAAGTGATGAATGTCTAATTTCAGCGACGAAGTTTAATATCCCTTTCAAAATGAGAATGCATTATACCACTTGTTCTTCTATAAATAGTTTTGGTTTGGGTTCTGACTCTGGGACAAATACTTCTGAAAGTGATAGTAGTGAATGCGATTCCTGGCAAAGCTCTGAAAGCGATACATCTGATTGTGAAATTATGGAAGATTCTTCAGGAAATTATGGCAAAGTTCAGTTTCAGTGATAATGGGGTGTTTTTCCTTGATAAGAATATGCAAGTTCCAGTCGGAGTTTCTTTGGGCAGCAAAGGAATTCATGTTGAATTTTATATAAACAATGGCTTTGGTGAGTACGGTGGAAGAATCTCTAGTAGCACAAAGGATTTTACATCTGCTACTTCTGAGCTCATTGACCTTTTTTCGAAAATTGAAGCAAACAGTTATACTGATGCATATCCACTACTGACGTTCGTCAGGAAGAATCTGGTTTTGGCATGGGAAAACTCACTGTAGAAACTTATAGAGAGAAAGCTCAATCACTGGATGACGCATTTTCTGACAGTAAAACAGCAGAAGTTCATCACGTAGAAGAACTGCCGAGACATCCTTCATGCCCATTGGAAAGGATCTGTTACATGAACGTCAAAGATGCTGAAGCCAGTATGTCAGCAGGCTCACATTTGAAAAGCAAAGAAAATACTTTGTGTTGCAGAGACAGATACTTGTATGGGCATTTCTCATGTTGAACCTGCTTTCCAGACAAAAGAACATATTTCAGAAGCATGTGGATACAAAGCTCAGTCAACCAACAAATCATTTCAACATGACAAGAGAGCTGGTTCAGATGTAGAGTGTAACATAGACATCAATGATGGAGTCAGTTTCTTGGATAATGACATGCGTGTTCCTACAGGAACGCCACTAGGCGCTGATGGACTTCATGTAGGATCTAGTTTTCAGGAAGTAGCACTTTGTTGTAGAAAAACATTTTCATGCAGCCGTCAACCTTGGGAAGCAAAAGAGGCTCCTGACAATGTTTGTTTACAAGAACAAAAGAAAAAAAATCTTCGGGAAACTTCAAGCACCACCCAGTCACATTATAGCTTTGTGGTTAGTCCACAAATTGCTAGTCCTCAAAATAAAGAGACGCCAGTTCTTGGTGAAACTTCTATTTAAAATCATGACCGATCAGAAAAATCAGAGCTTTTGCATGGGAAATCATCTTGCAACACTCATGCAGGAAGAATGCTTGCTGAGCAGAGTCGTATACCCCCGATGCATGGTGATTTAATTTCTGAACGTGAAAGACACAAGGAATTTGATGAGTATAGACAAGCTGATGAAAAGGAATGGGCTGCAAGGAAGCAACAATTACGGATTCAGGTTTGCTACACAGTTAGATACACAGCCGTATAGTATCTTGTCACTGGTCGATTTTTTATTTTTTTACGTCCATCCATTTATTTTAGTCTCTCTTATCTAAAATTCCCCATTCTACACTTGCCTCCTGAGAGAGAGCATAGCAGAACTATATGGAAATGTAAAGTTTTCCGCCTTTTCATTTACAAGACATGACAACATACTTGAGATTTGGTTGGATTATTATTATTATTTACCAATTTGAAGTTGTACTATATGCATATGATGATGTGATGTGGTCCTTATAGAAGTTGATGTATTATATATTGTTTTGATTTAGGACATATTAGAATAGAGTATGAACTAGTTGAGATCAACTGGAAACGAAATATCTATTGCTTATCTTGCGGGCCATAGCTTGTATCAGAATATGGAAAAAGAACCAATTAGAGGCTACTGTGCATGATAGAAATGGAAAAACATGGAATCAATGTTGATTTTGCCATGTTGGCGGTCGCATTTAATCATGTGTATGATACAAACCACTTTTGGGGATATTGGCCACCATACCGGCCGGTATATTGGTTTCAAAGGAAAAACGATACGGCTTGATCCCGACAGTGGGGCTTCTTCCATTACCAAAGATTGGAGTGTACAAGTTTGTGACAGCAATAATCAGTTGAATCGTGGTTTAAAGTATCTGACATTTCCTTTTGGTTTTAGCCATAGGCTGATTGGGAATGGATCTAAATAGCATTTCTCTTGGTCGATAACTGAAAACTTGTAGGAAAGGTCAACATATAAGTCCAACACTCAGGGAGGATTGAGAGATTCACAGGTGGGAATGAAACCTCCATTTTAGTCAAATTAAATTTAACTCCAAGGCTCAGTGATGTCCTTGTAGGGTCTAGTATCATCTTTCAATACTTACTATGATGTACATCATTCCATAAGAATGACTGGCCCGTTATTCGTATCGCTGGAAGTGGTTCATACATTTTGCTACCATTCATTAATTTTTTGACATCACTTATAGTGAAACTCGTGAGATTATTGTAATTTATATGAAAAAGGATAGTATGATATCTTAGAGAACAAGAAAGGTTAAGCTGCATTTGAAAAGAATACACTAATGTTAGTTTTAGAATTTGTTCTCTCAAGAAGCTACCACAACATAGGGATTAATCTTTACGAACAGAAATCTAGCATATTATCTATTTACTCGATCTTTCAATCATCTTTCACAACAATTTATAAACATGGATTATTTTTGGCAGTGTTTTTTCTTCTTCTGAATTTCTCGGAGTTAATTCTTCCAACTGTCAGGGTAAGGAAACTGAAAATTTGAAAGAGAGATTTCGTGCTAAAGTAGCCAAGGAACTTTGTATGTTGGAACATAAATACAAAGACATGGCATCATTGTTGCGTGGACTGGGCATTCCTATTGCAGGTCTGTATCCCACGACTCATGAGGTGAGCCTAGTTATTTTTTCTCTATCTGAAGCATGAAGTTTTTGTTTGAAAATGGATCTTTTTGGATCAATTCTGTAATCCTCTCCCGTTATGATAAAGGAAGTAAATTAAGTGTCTGAATGTTGGAGGGACTGCCTGTTGATTGTACGACACTTGTTGGATGCTGAACACAGCAGCCATGGTGTTAGTTTACACAGCCTAAGCTAGGTCCATCCCTGATCCAGTCGAACAACATGAACCCAAATTGCATTTCCAGTTTCATATTCATGAGTTCCGAATGTCATATAGGATTTTATTTCCGTACATCACATTGCCTTTAATTGAAATTCCTGTTTACAGCGTTGCAGCTACAACAATTTCGTAAGTAAAGATATTGACTAGTCTGTATGTCGTACCGGTGTGACAAAACTTGCTTCCTTTAAGGTTGATCTTAGTTTGATTCAGTGACTGGGTACCTTGAGGGCTTTGAATTTAGGATCTGTCTGGTTGCAAGCAAGTAGAGTGAAAAAGGTGACTTTCCAAAGTTGACTTTTTTGAAGTGATTTATGAGATTTGTTTGTTTACAAATTTCTCCCTTGGGAAGTGTCACTTCTATCATTTCATATGTTAGGTAGTGTTCATATGTTTGGTAGTGTGAAAGGGGAAGGACTTAAAGCTTGAGAGGGGGAATGTTAGATCCAAACTTTGAAGGACAAGACCTACTTTATTTTACAAGTAAAAGTGAAAATCAAGCTTTACTTGTAACCAAACGACAAAAGTGGTAAAAGCACAACAGAAAAAGTGTACAGTGTACGCTTTTACCACTTTCACTTGCTTGCTTGTAATCAAACACACCCTTAGCTCCAGTTGAACAATGGTGCTTAATGGCTAATAATTATTGTTTAGCTTGGGAAAGGGGTTATTTTGTTGGTCTTAGAATGGCTATAAATGAATATGATTTGGGGGCTATATCGGGACCTTCATATATGATTAGGGTTTCGTGCAAATTCACATTGGCCTTGGGATTTCTACCAGTTATCATGTAAGTGGATGGTTGATGTTCTACTGGTTACGACATTTGATTCTATCCCTACAGGAACCAAGGGCGGATCTACTGGTGGGCTGGGCTCCAGCCCATCCAGCCAACCCAATTTTTTATTTTTATATATGGGGTGAGCTAAAGCGCTGCCCACACTCCAGTCCTGTCCACTAAAGTCTAGTCTAGTAGTATGTTTTCAGGCTTACCCCCACGATAGCTAGGGACAAATAGGCTTACCCCAGGACAACTAGGGACATATAGGCTTATCCCCACGTAGCACACTAGTTGTAGCTTGTAGACATAATTTCTTTTTGCTATAGAGCACATCATCTTCACCCTACGACAGCTAGGGCCAGCTCCTCCCCCTTTCTCTCCAAGTCCCATCTATGGCTAAAGTCACATGTCTCTAGTACTCTCCCTGCCGCAAGGCTTTATCGAGACTTTCCTGTGGGCAGTCGCAGGGCTCCAACAATCAGATTTACTGTAGATCCCTACAGGTGCGGTCACCAGAGGCACTGGGGCGAGTTTATCACCACCGGACTGCTCTTCTTGTACATTGCCGGCTGGATCAGATGGGTGGCGAGGAGTTACCTGATCGCAATAAGATGGGACAAGAAGCCAACCCAAAAGGAGATCATCATCGACACCCCCCTCGCCAGCGGGCTTCCCATTAGGGGCTTCGTCTGCCTGTTGTGGCTTACATGGATTTCTTCAATGGGGAGCTGGTTGTTCGTGACAAGGATGTCAGCATCTGGGCTGAGCGAGCTAAAGGTTAATTCACATGCAAATCTTCACTCAAAATTTTCAAATCAACTATATTATCTTTCTATATAATCGCTAGATTAGGGTTTTTATTTTTATTTTGTTGCTCTTTAGATAGGATTATAGTAAACGTATCGTAATTGTTAACGTTACATAGGGAGATTGCCTATAACAAAGCTTATTGGAGGAGTAGAATCAAGTTAGGTTGCATGATATGACATGACAAGGATATTGAACACGGACCGACACCTATTTCAATGTGTTTATATTTTTGGAGTGTCTGAGTTATGTGAGACTGGTTGGCACTCGTGTAGAGGCTGGTACGCGAAGTGGGTCTTAGAGTGAGGTCGACTCAATGGAAAGGATGGTTGATGGGTGGTCATATGTCTACAGACCAGGAATGACATTGGTAGGGTGAGCACTGCGACAGGAAGAGTACTATAGACGTGTGATTTTAGCCATAGGTGGAATGAGACTGAAAGAGTCGTGGGGGTGAGGATGATGGAACCGAAAGCAAAAAAAATTGATGTCTAGAGGCTATAGCTATTGAGTTACGTGGAGGTAAGCCTGAAAACATACTATTTGATCGGACTTTAGTGGGCAGAACTGGAGTGTGGACAAGGCTTTGGCCCACCCCATATATATATATATATATATATATATATATATATATATATATATAGAGGGTTGATGTCCAAGGGTTGTGGCCTAGTGGTTACAACGAGGGGCTCCAGTGTGGGAGACCACGGTTTGACACCTCCCCCCCGGACGCCGGCTGGATGACTTTGTGCCACAGGCGTGCCAAGACTACTTGGATAGGGTGGGGGCTCCCTGTTGGGTGACCTGGATTGTAGACTCCTCTCCGCGGAAGGGGGGCTCCTTGTTGAGCACTCTGGGTTGTAGACCCCACTCCGCTCAGGTTGGCTTGGTGGCTCTGCCACGAATCTGAGTAGACCAAGAATGGACATTAAAAAATAAAATTATATATATATATATATATATATATATATATAGGGTTGACTGGGTGGGATGGAGTACATCCCAGTCCACTAGTAGATCCGCCCTTGAGCACGGTGGCATGAACGCGGTGGCGGGGCTATAATGCAGTGGAGGTTTGGATATCAGGTGATGATGGAGATAGGCATGATGTTGGCATTGTCGAAATTCTGCGGCGGAGGAGATTGGTGTTGTCCATGTGAAGGTTTGCCGAACGTGGGAGAACGTAGAAGTGACTAACGCGTGTGTGGATGCGACTACGCCGACAATAGCCTCCATTCCTATAAAAAAAAAAATCAGGACGTTTTAAGTTCAGTCCAGGATAAACTAAAATCATGACTCCGCCCTTGACATGAACTAATCCGTTTACAGATGTATGCCAGTGTGATCGACGCTGCATAATGTGTTTTCTGCAAAGCTGAATATACTGAACCTATGATGTGTTGCTTGGTTAATTATAGGTGATCTTATCATTTATAGTGTCTTTGGCAGGTTAATGTTGCCTATAAACGAGCATTGCTTAAATTCCACCCAGACAGCTTCAAAGACAAATATTCGTCAGCAGGTAGAAGCAGAGGAGACATTCAAGTCGATGTCACGCTTGAAAGAAAAGCTGGAATTCTAATCTTAGTGGATGTTGGAACAGCTTCTTTGGGTGCCTGTTGTTACCAGACACCTGCGGATTCGGCAGGCGGTCTACTTGCCATTTTCAGTGCTGTTACAGCTGGTTCTCAACTCATTTATATGGGCAAAGGGTCTTGTTTTTTTTTTTATAGTTATTTTTGCTGTTTTTCACTATGACTTGAAATATACATAATCTCATGTGTCCTCGGGATATTAGCACGATGGAGCAATAATGAAGTCGGCATAATTTTTTTCTTCCGGAAGCTTCTCCGTGTTATTCTCCTCGGGTTGGAGAGAACTCGTCCACGAGTTCGAGTTCACCGTGATATAGAGGGAGATCGGCTACAATGAAAGTTGCACACACTCCATAGTCACCCAAACATATGCACACTCCAATTCGTTGAGAAACCTTCAATGTTTTATAAACTATTGGTTTGAGTTTGCTATGACGACCATGGTTTATCAACTATTGGTTTGAGTACGCTATGACGACCAAGTGGGAAGTGCTCTTTGTGAAGATAAATCCATACCAAGTTCCCTCTGAATTCTGCAGGCTTGCGATGTTTGGTGGGGACTTCTCATTTTGTTTGATTATATAATCACAAATTTGTTCCTGCAAGTATTTGATGCAGTTAGCTCGTCTTTAGCATCCCCACTGTAATTGTGAGTTGTAGTGAGGGAATCCAATCTAATTTACCAAATTAATCTCGTCCATATACAACTTCAAAGGGACCGTTTTTTGCAATTTGCCATACTATTATACTCAAATTTAGCTTGTGGTCGAGGAAGATTCCATTTGCGTATGTTCTTTCCAACAGAGAGATTGTCCACAGTTTCGTTTTGTCCATTAGTTTGAGGATGATACGTTGAGCTAAACTGGAGAGAGAGAGAGAGAGAGAGAGTGCCAAAAATGATTAACAAATTTAGCATCTTGATAAGAAGTAACTGTTTTTGGAGCTCTGTTCAATTTGATTATTTTTCGAAAATAATGATCCGTCCTATGAGAAGCATCCAAACTTTTGTTACTTGATATAAAGTAGTCATCTTAACAACCACTACAACCAATTTTTTTTTTTACTTTTTTTGTGTCAGACGAGTCTGTACACAATCTAGGCTTGCATCTATTAAAGGCATAGACCCGTGTTTTGAGAATGAAATTTGGCCAAGTGACATGTCCATCACAAGATTTAGTGATTAAAAGACACTGACACCAACGTATAAACTCTGTCGAGAGTTTGAACGTCGCTGATCCAAATCTGTCGCTAAGACATCAGTGCTTTGATAAAGATATACCAACAGAGTAGATGACGGATTATTGTGTTTGACAAAAACACACAAAATTTTAGAAATTCTGTATAAGCAATCACATGCTTATAACTGGTGATCAGCCTTTCCCAAGCACTCCTCCTCGAGTCCTCCTCCTTCTCGGTCCTTTTTATTGTTAACTCATCAATTATGACCAATAAAAACAACTGGGAGCCATCTAGAATAAGGGATTCAACCCCAAATGAACACAAGCAAAAAATTTCCCATTCTAAAGGAAAACAAAAACAAAAATATAACAATGGTTATCGATAACCTAACCCGCCTGAGACAGAGGGGGCTCAATCCGCCATCGTTCTGTCGATGGAGTTGCTGGCCTCGATTCGATATAAAGAGTAGAGAGATTTGTCAAAAGAGGGGGGTTCCGTCTGGAACAAGGTTGGCACAAGGAAAAGGCGTGGGGCAAAGAGGGGCTTTGCGGAGGAGGAGGAGGAGGAGATGGAGTAAATTTTGGGGGAAAATAAGTTTTTGATTTGGGACTGGTAGTTAATTTGGCTAGTGATAGAATATGTCCTTCACTAAGGTATAGTTAAAAATTTCCAGAATATATCGACATATTAGCGACAGAAATGTGATGGACTATTGAGTTGGTTATGCTCATATTTTGAGTTCCCAATGGAAAGTCCTCAAGTATCTCAATTCCCATATTTTGATATCATTTTTTTAGTCGAAGGCAAATTAAGGACAACCAAATTTATCTCCGGCTAGGACATTCCAACCCTCTCGACCGGTTCTGCTCACAATGACACTTTCCACGACGGCCTTGATTGAATATATACTTGTTATCATCCCTATTATCGTTTTTATGATTATGGAGTGAGATTTATTATTAGACCAAGTAATATAAGACTACGAAGTACCAAAGAATATAGCCAAGGAATAAGTTCTCTTGATTCAGAAGCAATTACAAAAAACAACAACAACAATGACATACCCCAAGCTACTAATAAGAAGCTAGCACTGGAGAACAACAATTAGGTTCCAATGAAAGAGGACCTCATCTATCATGCTAATGAATTCAAAATGCTCCAAGTAAAAGAAATCGGGGGTTGCAGAGGTGTTGCGATCCGATCACTTGGCTGTGCCATTGGGCAGTGCCTTGGCAGCAGCAGGGCCGGGCGGGTTGAGCTCGTCCCACGCCTCGATCCAGGTCACCATTGCGTCCGCCAGCTTGTCGAAGTAAGGGTCGACCTTGGAGAGCTTCTCCTTCACCTGCTTCGACAGCTCGATGTAGCATTGCTGGACCGTCGTGCTCTCCTTGGACAGCGTCGCCGACTGGAAGAAGGGGATGATCTCTTCCTGCCAGAAGATGCCCTTGTACTCCTTCTTCAGGTTCACGAATGGATTGCTAGCCTTGCTGTGCCAGATGTATGGCAAGCCGGTCTTCACTCCAAGTCCCAAGTGGTCACAGATTACCTATCAAATACTTGATAATGAAGTTGGCATGCATGGTTTAAAGAGAATTTATTCACAAATTTTCTTACAGGGCATCAAAGTTACCTAAAATTAAGTATAGAAAACAAATTAAGTTTGTAAAATTTGTAAAGAAACAACAAAAACGTTCTTCGTAAGAACGTATTGAATGAAAGCATTACTTAAAAAAAATGAATACGCCAATCAGAAGGACGTATCTCTGCATCAAAAAAAAAAAAAAAAAAATTTCTTCCGATGGACATTTCTTTGACTATATATTTAAAAAAAAAAAAAATTCACAATACATACGCTCATTGGAAGGACGTATATGTGCATGGAAAAGTCCTTCCAATGATCATTTTCTTTACAAGAGAAGAACAAAGATTTTTCAGACATGCAATAGCAAACTTTTTTCATGCATACAACTTGTCTTTTCAAGCATGCACTAGCCAAATTTTTTTTTTTCCATGGCTTTTGGGAGAAGAACAGAGAATTAGCTAGACATTTCCAGTCCAGTTTGTCTGCTGCCCAACTAAAATTACTTCAGTCCAACTAAAATTATTCTGTCAAGAACACGTCAATCATTCTGAAGGACGTTTTCCTCCCGAAAATAAATACGTTTTTTGGAAGGACGTTTTTGTATTGGGTGATTAGAGAGGACATAAAAATTAACAAAGATATATATATATATATATATATATATATATATATATATATATATATATATATATACAGACAACGTTCTTCAAAAGAAGGTTTATATATCAATTGCAATAAAATGCCCCACCGAATATGATGTTTTGATGTGATTGTCATAATTTCGAAAAACTTTGTTCTCTGAATCTAATTTGGAGAAAATTTGATGCTATGTATGGAATTTTCTGGAATTTATTCAAATGGATACACATGATTAAAAAACTGTCTTAATGTCACATGCTCTTGGTTATGCAGGATCAGCTCAAAATGTATGCAACCTTACCTCTAGGCTGTACATATGGAGAAGGTTGTTTTCGTATTTCTAATCTAGATCCTAAGCAACAAGCCTTAGTGTTGTCTAGGTGATGCTCTCAAACGAATACACATGACTAATGACAAGAATTGGTCGATCACATTCGATGATCAAGTGGGGAACTGAAGGAAGAAAACAAACCTTGGTACACCAACCAGCCCACATGTCGTCGTAGCGACCAATTGGCTGACCATCACCCATGAGGCCAAAGTACATCGCGGGGCCGATCAGATCACGGTCGAACGCAAGATTCATCCCGCACATCGGGAACAAGGTGCCCTTGGGTATCGTAAGAACAAGATCCACATACCTAAACAACCATCGAGACCGCGCACGAACATTATTAGTCTCTAATTGCAACTAACATGGATCCATCGATATCAAAGAGACTCACGATTATATATATATATATATATATATATATATATATATATATATATACCTGGTATTTCGCTCGAGAGGCTTAACGAGTTGCGTTGGGGCATCGTAATCTGGAATGTTAAGCCAGAGGCCGTGGCTGACCGCGGTGGGAACTCCGTCACGCAAGCTGAACGGGTAGCCTCGAACGAAATCCGTGCCTTCGCGGTAGGGATCGTAGAGAGTGTTGAAGAAGTAAGGGGTGGATGGGCAGAGGAGATTCTTGATATGCTGCTCAAGTGCATTGATATCTTTCCCATTTGGGTATTTGGCAACCTGTAACATTCCAGAAAATTTATAAATTATAGTATCACTAAGCATTTCGGAAATTTTCATAATTATCAGAATTGTTGTATTTGTATCATGTCGTGTTAGTTTTCGTGTCAAACTATATACCATCAATTAACCAAAAGTTGTAGCAAGTTGAATCAAAATAGAGAAAAAAAACCGACGAAAGGAAGGTCATGAGTCACGACTACTCACGAAGCAGTCGTCGTCGATGGTGTAGATGTACTTCTTCTTGGACACCATGTAGCCGAAACAGCGGCAGGCGGAATCCTTGAAGGAGATGCAGGAGGCCCTGGGGCCCAAGATCTTGTTGATGTCGTTGCGGTTGTAGAGCTCGTGGTCGAAGCCTTCGGGCACCTTGATGGTCTTGGTCGGGTCCCCGTCCTGGACTATGATCAGGTGGTAGGGCTGGAAGAAGGGCCTCCACATCTCGAGGAAGTCGAGGTTGCGTATCGTCGGTATGACGATGTCGAGCTCATCCTTCAGTGGCACTTCCTTCGCCATGGCCGGAAGAGAGAGAGAGAGAAAGCTTTGCTTGTTTCTTTGTTTTTATATCGAGAGAGAGAGAGAGTGTGTTTTTTCTTTTATGGGGGAGTGAAGGGATTGGGGTTTATAACTGGAAAAACGTAACGGGGGCGGGAAGAGCGCGGGAATGTGCGCCTCGGATTCTTATTGGGTGACTCGGTGACATGATCCGATATGTGTGGGTGGGGTGACCAGATCCGGAATTTGTGTGGGGGAGTTTAGGGTTATTGTTAACGGTGTCGGGTTTATAGTTTTGTACCCGATTGGAACGCTCACAGCTTTTGATACCGTCTCTATTTGCAGGTATTAATTCATGGTGAATATCGGGGACGGCCCGAAAATCAGTCCGGGCCCGATCAACGTCGGTCTGGGTCGGCCAGGACTCGGTCATTGGACCAGTCCGACTCGGTCCACAAATATAGTGGGTCCGGGGCTGGGTCCGAGATCCCGACCCGCAAGTTTGGCTCGGTACCCGGTCAGACCCGATGAATTTTTTTTAAACAGCCGGTTGGAGGGGTTTTGTGGTAGTTTTTTGAACATTATAAGGGTGTTTTTGTCATTTTTGCTAAAATGACCAAAATATCCTTATAACAATATATTTTGAGGGTATGAGGGATCATTTTGCATCCTAAAAATCCTATAAATAGGCTAACTTAATAAAAATTAACCACACCAAAATTTATTTCCTCTCTTTTACAAAATTTACAAACAATATAGTGTGAAAAGATTATATATTATCATGGAAAATGATCAACCACCCCAGCAATTGGAAGATCAGTAACTTCAACTCGCACAGCAACCTCAACCAGCACAGCAACCTCAACCTGCACTGCAACTAGAGTTTGAATAAAAAAATTGACATCATTTTAGCGGAGTTTACAATGAGCGCGATACGGAAAGAAGATACTCGAATATAGTTCTTGTTGAATGCTTGCATTGTAGAAAATGACTCAAATGAGACCATAACTGTGGTACAAAGCCAAAGCTACACAGGTATCTGAAAATGTGTATAGATATATAGTAATCTTGTAATTTCTTAAAAAAATGTATCATTTTTAATATATTTTATTATTGTTACATAAGTCATAGGTATATTTAAACTTAATTGCAACTTATGTTTGAGTTTCAGCTTTCAGTCTCTCTACAAACTTTATTTACAGTATTACAAATAAATTTTGAAGAGAGACTGAGAAGCTGAAATACAAATATATGTTGCATGACTTATGTAACAAAAATAATATATATTAAAAATTATCTTCAATACATTTTTTGATAAGTGTTGGGTGTTTTTGTTAGTTAGTGTTGTTTACATTTAAAAAATTTAACTATGGAAAGAATAATCTTTTATTTAAATTTATATAACATTATAACTAATAGTAATAAATGATATAGAAAAAATTATAAAATATTATAATTATAACAAAGTGTACATAAATATATAAATATAAATATAAATATAAATATAAATATAAATATAAATATAAATATAAATAAATAAATAAATAAATATAAATATAAATATAAATATAAATATAAATATAAATATATATTATGTAAAAAATTTTTTTTGTAACAAATAACTTATAATTAAAAATATATATAGAAAAATATAATTAACAAATAACTTATAATTTTATAAAAAATAAGTTAACTTATAAAATTATATTTATAGTTTAATAGTTATTATTATAATATTATATGTTTTATGTATATTATTTATATTAAAAACAAAAAATTACGGGCCGGCTCGGCCTGCCCGTGAACAGACCCAGACCGGTTTGGCCCGGTCCACCGAAGACCGGATCATGGTCCCGGACTGGGTCCAAAAAAATTTCTACCGGGCCGGGTCGAGCCTGTTCGTTATTTCTCTCGGGTTCGACCAGGCCCGGACAGAACCCGGTCAAACCTGGTCAGCGCGAGCCGCAGGCCGGCCCGGACCATGCCCATTAACACCTTGAGTATTAATTGGATCCATTATGGTAAGAGTTAGTGTGGCTTTTTCTTTGTGTGTACTTCCATTATGTTGATTCTTTCCTTGTACAATAAGATCATTCCTTGGTCATTTATAGACATGGACAACCTTCATTTTTGAATGAAATAAATACATTAACACTAGTATGTTTCATGGGTATTATAATGACTACCTTTATTTTGAAAGTAATTATACGAATCACCTATTTGTTTTATGTTTTATTTTAAAATAAAGATGTCCAGTCTTATAACTCTTTATAGAAAATATAAAACATATGGATGGTTCATGTAATTAGCTTCAAAATAAGAGTGGTTAGTGTAATAAGTATAAAACATATGGGTAGTTAACATAAATTATTTTGAATGAATCTAAAAAAGTCTCTAATTGTAACAATAAATCACATTGGTTGCCATGTAATTTCTGGCCCCTTGGTGGCGCGCTTGTCGCATAAGTGACCGTATGGCATTCAATCTTGTTGGGGTTTGAATTTATTTTATAGAGAATAGTCTCACATCTATTTAAAAATCCCCAAATGTTCATTTTAATATAAGATGCACCTTTTATTAATTTGTGCAAATGAGATGTGGTAGCTCGTGTGTTTAAGATGATGAGATATTTTTCTAGAGGGCAAGGTACATGTCACGTCCCACTCCCAAATTAAGGTGAGTCGATAACGTAACTAACATCCCATGCTACGTGCCAAATAAGGTACATATATTTATAACACGATTGTCTCATGTATACTTTTAGGATAAGAGTATAGGCAATACTAAACCATTGACAAGCTAAGAAATACTTACGAACACATCTGAACCATCTATAAATTACAATCACATAAGTCCAAGTTCTGTCTTCCAAATGATAATATGTAGACCACTAACTAATTATACAACCATATGTCTATCTCCCATAAAGATTAATATACAGAAAATATACATGAACAAAAAATGAAACTCTTGTTCTACCCTCAACATCCTTTATTCTTTGGTCTCATCGACATTATATAAGGGGAGTACGTCATCCTCAGCCAAGCCTTCATCTAGTGGACTAGGTCATCAAAGACATGCAAGTCCTCGGTTCAAGAGAGGTGAAATAAATAAGATAATATGGTTATTGAAAATTAAGTACTGGTTCAAAAGAAAAAATATATTTGGAATAAATTCCAAGTACAAGATATAATATTGATTAAACAATACTCTATAGTGATCTTAAGTCTAATGATTTACATGTGTCCAAACTATTTTCTATGTCCTAAAAATCACTAAACATAACACAATTTCTCCTATATGATGATACAAATTTGGAGAACAGTCTTTGACCTCACTTTATTATCTCAACAATAATTTCGTTACCAGGTATCATGTTATGACTGGTAGGCACGGTGCTTAGTAGTTCGGTTGTAACGACCCGTTCTGTTCAAGCGGATAGCTGATTCAAACGGCACAAGTGCAACGATCCGACCCGCTTTGCTCAGCGAGAAGACTCGTTTGAGGCAAATAATTCCATACTTGGCCCTTCAGGAGTTCAGACTTAGACTTTCAAAGGCTCGCTCGGAGTATCGATCGACCGAGACGAATCATCGCTAAGGTGGGTGGCTAAGATGAACTTGTCTTTGCTTAGCTAGCACACTTTAAAATATGGAAGATACATGCTAGTCGCTAGGTGAATCACCCCTTGCATGCTTATAAAGAATACAATGCACTTAGCTAAGGGAATAATCCCATCTTGTATTGCTTGTGTTAGAACATGAAAATAAAACTTGGCTTATAACTTGGACCCTCGTATGCTGTCACGCCCCAATCTCCCGCGAGCCCAATTGTCCCCGCTGAACGTGAATCACCACGTTACAGCTCTCCCGCAGGACAATCGTTCTCATCGGGACGTGATGCCGTGCAAGCCTAAAGTGCGCTTGCACAAGGCCAAAGCTTTGAACAAGGGCAAGTAAGCTAATCAATACTGAAGCAGCGGCACACAAATTGCAGAAAAGTAAAGAACACAATGGCACATGAAAAACAAGATCTTTTATTGATAATCGAAAGTATACAAGCGGCGCATGGCCGAGGTTACAGATCGCTCAAGCACTCTTCTCTCGATTACAATGATACCGTTCCATACATTATGTCCCTCTATCTGAAAGCAGCTCAAACTCGGTGCGGCTCAAGGCATCGACTCCAGATTTCCGGTTCCTTGGGATGAGGCACGGCTATCGCTTCCCGAACGAACGAGCACCTGAGAACAAGCAAACTGTTGGTGGGTCAGCACTTTATGTAAGTACTGGTGAGATAAAACAACTGAACAGAAGCTACACCCCCTGAAACCCACACTAAGTAATCATGTGGCAAAACATTGCATTACTAGTGATCTTGCTACTTTTACCTAAGTTCGTTTCATGCAGTTCTTAGCAGAGTCATATTACATCTTTCTTGAAACATAACTTTGAAACAGTTTTGCATATTCAAACACTAAGCATACGAAATCGGGACAGTGCTCTATCGTGCAGTGTGCAGCATGTATTGTGCATCAAATCTAACTCATAGGGGCAAAGTTCTATAGCAGACTGATCATATCGAATTGAGGCAAACATATCAAAGGGACTATCATTCATTCAGAGTTAAAGGCAACACATCTATATGATTTCGGTCCCCGAGAAACTCAGGATTGGCAGCGGTAATCCAGCTATCCAATGACTCACATTCTGATTCTATTAGCAGCTGTGACCGAGGTTCAGCTCTGCACTAATAGTCATTGTCTGACCGATGCAATGCATGAAGCACTAACAGATAAGCTCTACGATGCAGACTAAATGAACAAAGCAGGCTTAAGCATAAACTTATATTTCTTACCCCATAGCCGGACGGTTATCCCTGCAGCAGACACACAAGTTAGCCACATATGCATATTCATAACTTATGTATCAAAACACTGGTGTCACAAATGATAGGTATGCAAGAAGGTAAACCTAGCATGCGCCCTATCTATATGACGGTCCATGGGTTGCCCCATGATTAGCAGCAGTTGCCCAAGGTTCAGCTCTTCACTAGCACGCGCGGGTGTCGGTAGCTGTGACTCAAGGTTCAGCTCTGCACCAACACACCCGAGTGCAAGCAGCTGTGACATCATGGGTTCTGCACAACACTAATAGACATATCGCCCCACTAGACCCTTGCGAGCCGTACACCTCAGGGCGATCCAAAAATCTCTTCCGGACCGAGCGGTTCCCAGTGCCCCAGGAACCGTTCGAGAGACAAGACCTTGTGCACAAGTTGTCCGAGACCAATGCAATGACATAAACACATAGTGCAAGCAAAACAATGATCAAGCAAAACATATGCGGTCTTAGCGAAACACATCTTATCGAAATGAAGCACATCTTATCACATTACTAATAGCACACCCCACTAGACCCTTGCGAGCCGTATCCTCAGGGCGTACTACTAGTCACAGCACTCACACATATTCACTTAGCAGATCGATATAGCAAACAGACAAGCGAAACATATGAAGGCAAGCACGATTGATTTCATTTCTAACATATGCAATAACTATCTCTTCTTAGCATATTCAAAGGGACATATTCGAGCAGTTCATTTACTTATCTTGTTAGCATAGCAAAGGTTCGTTCAATAGCTGTGTCGGTGTTACTAAGCATGCAACATTTCTATCTTTTCTCTTAGCATAGCGATGGTTCTATTTCATTTCTGACAAGCATACACATTCTCTTAGTTAGGCAGCAGATTCGTTCCGATGACAAGCTATGTGAGTTCTCTTATTAGCATACTGAGTCGGTTCTATCAATCTCTTATGAAAACATTCTTCTTAAACAAACAAGCATTCAAAAACTCAGATTCATTATTAAGTCGTGCAAGAATCAGAGAATGCAGTTCTGCCCACTCACATTGATCGATCGGTCGGGAACTCTCCGAGAAGACTTCCGTTCGAGTAAGCAAGGCGATATCACTTTGTACGTAGCGTCGATGCGGAGCAGGGCGCTACATATGCTACCTTAGCTACGTGCAAATAGACCTTGCTATGCCTCGAGTAGATCATTATATACTCTTCGTAGTGCACTGCTTCACTTGTTTACACTGGTCGCCTTATGGATTATGTCGCTCTATATGTCCCTGTACGGTTTCAACCCTCGCACTAACCCTGTTAGACTCGTGCTAGCGTAGTGGTTTATGTTTCCATGGTTTCGATACTTGCCTGCTTCATGTGCTAACTAGTACTCGGTTGTCTTATTTCAATAGTAGTCTCGTAGATTCATGCCACCGCCTGAAATACAACACGAAATATGATTCATCCACCTGAGACAGAAAGACTAACAAAATAGTCGTTCCAAGCCAAGTAATAGAAAAACATGGAACGGCTTCGGGACCGTTGGGTCGCCGGGGTAGTTCCCATACCAGGAGCTACAAAGAAGATAAGAAAACATAAAAGTAAGATGCAAGTAAAGAATGACTAAAACAAACAACACTAAAGAACGACACTAAGATAATAACACTAAAAGAATGGCTCGGGGAGTCCGTAATAAAGAAAGATGCAAATAACCAATAAGTCATGAATGACCTGGGATGGCTTGTAGCGATGCTCATTTCCTGCGTCTACAACCATTGTCGTTTATTCAAAAGAAGAAGATATCAAAAGAAAGAAAAAGAAAGAACAAATAAAAGAGACTCGCTTGGTCGCGGACGCTTGTGCATAAGCTTGATTTCTTACGGACGGGGCGCCGGGGCAACGGGACCGATCCGGCCTAGGGGGAAATCTGATTAGTCGCGCTAGTTGTAGCTAGCACGGATAAGTTCTGTCAGTCGCCCGGGCACCGGGACCACCGTATTATTACGATGTCCATAATGACGTGTAGGCCAACAACCTGTTTATATAGATTTAGTAAGGCTCGGTTGCGGCAATCCGCGTGTGAGTTATTGCATTTCGTCTAAGAGATCTGAATTTGTATAATCTGAGAAATGAACAAGTAATATGTGTAGCCTGAGTTTTATAAATCACTTGAATAACCTGAGTAATACGCCTGAATCTGAGTAACAAATTAACTTGTGTTTCATAATTTAAGCAAACTCGTGCACCTGATTTAGGAACACACTCTTAGTATACATGTGTTCGCTATGCGATTCCTTGGATTTTAATATATGCATATATTCGTATTTGGCTAACTTGGTTGTGTCATTTATAAGGGAAGAAAGAATGGTAAGTTGGTAAGTCTCATCGTGTTACTCTTATATCGCACGACGTACTACCACACGAGTTAGGCTTTGTATTCTATGCCATAAAACTGATCCTAAGGCAAGACTAGAAAGATAACTTAATAGGTGGTGCATGGAACCTATATAATGTGTTCGAATTTGTTGAGCGGGAGAGAAGCCTCCCCACTAGTGCATTCATATACCGATAACCCACCAGATTGCTTACAGGGTACGGGAGAACCTCGTTCGGTGCGGAGTATCCCCTCGTGCGTGCTAAGGTGTGGAGTTTACTCTAGAGCCTTGGAGTGTTGCGTCCAGCGCTGAAGCACACATATAAGACATAATGTTGGAACATCGCCTATGTATCATCCCAAGTTGTAAGCTGCTTGGCACACCTTTATTGTTTAGAGAGGGAGAGAAAGCTTGAGCGACTTGTAATCTCGGCTTAGCGCTGCTTGTAATAATTCTTGATTATCAATAAAGAGATTGTTATTGTTTCATACTTGTGTTATTCAATGCTTCCTCTATTGACGAGTGTGAACATGTTACCAATGGCCTATTCATCTCTTATTCCGCTGTATTCGGACTATCTGTGTGACTCTGTGGCTTAGACATTTTATTGCCTGTTTGGATCATAGCCTTGTAGGGGTGCAGCTTGTGCTCGTACGGCATCATGTCCAGATGAAAAAGATCGTCCCGCGGGAGCGCTGGCGCGATGATTCACGCCTAGCGGGGACGACCGATTCCCGCAGGAGATCGGGGCATGACATATTGGTATCAGAGCATTGGCTTTACGTCTTTGGACTTTGTATCAATTTTCTCAGTTTCGAAAGCTCGTTCGTGGGTTATGTGTATATACTCTCTCTCGTTGACCCGTTGGGATATTCCATACAATGAGTCTAAATACTTTCAAAAAGTGCATGTGAATAATATAATTGCTTGAACTGGATAGGAATGCAAAGACCCTTGTTCCGACCTGTGTTAGACTTTGTGGGAATAGACCCGTGCTAGAATTTGCAAAATATGAGCGAACCCGAATACTTATACATGATTACCCAGTTGGTTAGTGTGCGAGATAGAATATCGTTCGAACGGTTAGCTATGCACCCAGCCTTTCGGCTAAGTTGTGTAGAGAGTATCGCGCGCCAATACCCTTTTGGTGCTAGCAAGTTTGCAAGCGAGATTGGGATATCGTTCCAATAAGGATAAGTTAGACTTAGAATGACAACTGATAAAAATATTATCATATTATTGCTAAGACGAATATAGAGATCGTGCTTGGATTTTGGAAAATAGCTCGGACGGTATTTCTAGTCGGCAGATACAAATCAGATATGGTTTACTTGGATGTCTATCAACAAGGATATATAAGAGACTAAGATTTATCAGGCGATGCTTAGGTATCGTGCATGAGTTCTAAGGAACGACTTGGTGAATATATGCTAGCGAGTGATGCGAACACGATTGAGGATTTAATTGGGTGATTGGATTCCTGAGTGGTGTATGGATTATTTTGAAAATATTCAAACGAATTCATAGGTCTCGTGCGATAGTTGGTTTGAACGATTGAGTATGTCTTGAATAAGTGATAAGGCTTATATCGAATATGGATTCAAGGTAATAAAAATTAATATCTTAGTCAAGAAAACTTGGTGGAAACTTGATGGATCATACGATCAATTTTAAATTGAATCAAATGGATAGCACTTGAGTAGGATATCGCTCGATAGAAGTTAGCCCAAGAATGAATATTGTGGTTTCAGATTAATAGACTTGGCATGGTATCGATAGTTGGAAGATAGCATGAATTGATACAAGTAAATGAATATTGTGGTTCGATAAAAGAGATAAGCGATAACAGATTCGATCTGGAGTTTGGAAGAACGATATTGAATCTAGTTCAAAATATAACTCTCGATAATCAGTCCCAGCGAGAACGATTATCGTGCGAGAGAGTCGGCGTGGTGATTTCACGTCTGCGGGAATGATCGAACTCACGGGAACATGCTCGATGATTATTCAAACGAACTCGATGAATGGAACGTGTCAAAATTAGATAGACTTTGGCTTGAGGATTTGAACTTAGTTGTTTGAGGAATGCTGGAAGCAGACTATGAATTGATCAAATGGTAACAATGAAGTTGGACGATTGGCTAGACGAATTATGATCACGGCATGAATGACTTGAAGGATTATATATATATATATATATATATATATATATATATATATATATATATATATATATATATATATATATATATATATATATATATATATATATATATATCTTGGATGGAGCAACATATAATGACAAGGTGTCTCGATCGTTTCGAAGATAACCATAACGTTCGATGTTCTTGTCTTGTGCAAGCGTAACTCTATGCTCGTACATGCGTCACGTCCGGATTAGGACGATATCCAGCGGAAGAGTTGGCGTGGTGATCTCACGTCCAGCGAGGATGGTCGAAGTTGCGGGATACCGGCGTGTGACAATTGAAGGATCGTCTTGACTTATGGTTCGACACGATAAGACGAGTTTAAGAATGCAAGTGAATTAAAAGTATTTCTTGGATGAGTTAGCCTAGAGCATGGAGTAAGTCACGCTTGATGGTTTCATGAACGGATACATGAATCTTGTTGGACGACTTAGAGTTTATGATTGAGATCAGTGATTGAAAATTTAATCATGGCTTGGTGGTCTAGACTTAGAATGGATATATGGGTTCTATCAAATATGCTTGAGGAGATAGACTAAGTGAATTGCTAGGCTTGTCCTGTAACTTGGATATGTCATGGATTTGACTGAACGGACTTGGAACCTGTACAAAAGAACGTGCTAATGTGAGTAGGATGATCTGTGCTCAATGTTTAAAAATCTGAGTGAAACAAGCTTGGGTAGAATATGCCGTACAAATAAACAATAGTTTTATCCTAGGAATTAAGGCGAGCATCGTGCGACGAATTTGCACGATAAATCATGTGCTTGAACTTATACCTAAGACCTTGTGAGCTGATCTAGTAATTAGGCAGACGATCCTGTGCCGAGTGAAAGAACTTGTGTAACCGACTTTAGAGTATTACTTGAGCAAGCAATAGAATTGGGGGCAACAAGACTAAGAGTTAGACTTGGAATAGTAATTGTGTGCTATGTTTGACACGAATGGACATGGATCCTAGTCGGTAGATCGGATAGATCAAATAGATCGGATAGATTGTGCTTAACGATAGTGTAATGCTTGGTTTTAGTGGGATTGAAAATGACTTAAATTTTGGTTGACCCCGTTGGAGGTATCATTATGATTCGTAAGACGAGAACCCTTGAGACTTTTCACAAGTAGCTTATCCATCTTCACTATCACTAAGTTTGGTTGAATGCATATGTTTGAGGGACGCCATGAACGTGTGCACGATCCAAGACTCAGTGATTTGTTGAACTCGAGTGCAAAGACTTCGCTATCGCTAAGTTGGGTGACATGCATATGTTTGAGGGACATTTTGAATATTTGAATGATCCAGACTCGCGATATGCTGATCTCGAATGTTAGTGGAAGTAAATATGTTAGTTTTGCATGGACGAGTATAAATATTTGGATAAGTTTACCTCAATCTTAGATCGTTATTCAAGATCGATAGATTGTAACTTATCCCGTGTTAAGCTATATGTTCCGTGCTAAGGTGTAGTTGAGACCGAGTCAGAGAGCTTGGATTGAATGATAAAGTCATTCAATGAGAAAGATCCAGCATACACGCGACACGGTATATGGAGCGAGTAGTAAATTATGTTCGATCGGATCTAGTGATACATATCGTTATACTTGAGATAGATTCGATAGTGTGATATAACGGTTTGCGCTTAGAAAGTCTCGATGATGAGACTTTTTCTGAGTGGTGTATAATATAACGACCCATTCCGTTCAAGAGGATAGCCGATTCAAACGGCGCAAGTGCAACGACCCGACCCGCTTTGCTCAGCGAGAAGTCTCGTTTGAGGCAAAGGATTCCAGACTTGGCCCTTCAGGAGTTCAAACTTAGACTTTCAAAGGCTCGCTCGAAGTATCGCTTGATCGAGGTGAATCATCGCTAAGGTGGGTCGCTACGATAAACTTGTCATGGCTTAGCCATCACACTTAAAAATATGGACGATACATGCTAGTCGCTAGGTGAATCTCCCCTTGCATGCTAATAAAGAATACAATACATCTAGCTAAGGGAATAATCCCATCTTGTATTGTTTGTGTTAGAACATGAAAATAAAACTTGGCTTATAACTTGGACCATCGCATGCTACCTTAGCTTCGTGCAAATAAATCCTGCTATGCCTCGAGTAGATCATTATATACTCTTCGTAGTGCACTGCTTCACTTGTTTACACTGCTCGCCTTATGGATTATGTCGCTCGATATGTTCCTGTACGGATTCAACCCTCACACTAACCCTGTTAGACTCGTGCTAGTATGGCGGTTTATGTTTCCATGGTTTTGATGCTTGCCTGCTTCATGTTCTAACTAGTACTCAGTTGTCTTATTTCAATGCTTGTCTCGTAGATTCATGCCACAACCTAGAACATAACACGAAACATGATTCACTAACCTGAGACATGAAGACTATCAAAATAGTCGTTCCAAGCCAAGTAATAGAAAACATGGAACGACTTCGGGACCGTTGGATCACCAGGGTAGTTCCCATACCGGGAGCTGCAAAGATGATAAGAAAACATAAAAATAAGATGCAAGTAAAGAATGACTAAAACAAACGGCACTAAAGAACGACACCTAGAGAATGACACTAAAAGAATGGCTCGAGGAGTCCGTAATAAAGAAAGATGCAAAGAACCAATGAGTCAGGAACAACCTGGGATGGCTTGTAGCGAGGCTCATTTCATGCGTATACAACTATTGCCGTTTACTCAAAAGAAGAAGATATCAAAAGAAAGAAAAATAAATAACAAATAAAAGAGACTCGCTTGGTCGTGGACGCTTGTGCATAAGCTTGATTTCCTACGGCCGGGGTGCCGGGGCACTGAGACCGATCCGGTCTAGGGGAAAATTTGATAGTCGCGCTAGTTGTAGCTAGCACGGATAAGTTCGGTTAGTCGCCGGGACACCGGGACCACCGTCTTATTGTGACTATGTCCATAATGACGTGTAGTCCAGCGACCCGTTCATATAGATTTAGTTAGGCTCGGTTGCGGCAATCCGCGTGCGAGTCATTGCATTTCGTCTAAGAGATCTGAATTTGAGTAATCTGAGAAATGAACAAGTAATCTGTGTAGCCTGAGTTTTATAATCACTTGAATAACCTGAGTAACATGCCTGAATTTGAGTAGCAAAGTAACTTGTGTTTCACAATTTAAGCAAATTCGTGCACCTGATTTAGGAACACACTCGTAGTATACATGTGTTCGCTATGTGATTCCTTGGATTTCAATATATGCATATATTCATGTTTTCTAACTTGATTGTGTCATTGGCTAGGGAAGAAGGAATGATAAGTTGGTAAGTCTCGTCGTGTTACTCTTATATCGTACGGCGTACTGCCACACGAGTTAGGCTTTGTATTTTATGCCATAAAACTGATCCTAAGGCAAAACTAGAAAGATAACTTAATAGATGGTGCACGGAACCTATATAACGTGTTTGGATTTGTCGATCAGGCGAGAAGCCTCCCCACTAGTGCATCCATGCACTGATAACCCACCAGATTGCTTGCAGGGTGCGGGAGAACCTCGTTCGATGCGGAGTGTCCCCTCTTGCGCACTAAGGCGTGGAGTTCGCTCTAGAGCCTTGGAGTGTTGCGTCCATAGTTGAAGCACATATACAAGACATAATGTTGGAACATCGCCTATGTATCATCCCAAGTTGTAAGCTGCTTGGCACGCCTTTATTGCTTGAATGACTTGTAATCTCGGCGTAGCACTGCTTATAATAATTCTTGATTATCAATAAATAGCTTGTTATTGTTTCATACTTGTGTTATTCAATGCTTTCTCTATTGACGACTGTGAACTTGTTACCAATCGCCTGTTCGTCTCTTATTCCGTTGTATTCGGACTATCTGTGCGACTCTATGGTTTAGACATTTTACAGCCTTTTGGATCATGGACTTGCACTGGTGTAGTTTGTGCTCGTGCAGCATCACGTTCAGATGAAAAAGATTGTCCCGTGGGAGCGCTGGTGCGGTGATTCGCACCTAGCGGGGACAGCCGATTCCTGCGGGAGATCGGGACGTGACACCGGTCACTCCTCTCCGGGAGCAATATATATACATCAATTAACACCAAATTTGACTCTTTATCGAATTAGGGTAAATATTTACAGACTCACGAGATTCAGGTTAGGTAGGTGATCTAAGCATTAACCACTCACAATGCAAGGCCTTGGGAAGGAGCTATAGATACTGATCAGCTTTTTATTAATTATATTGTTGAGATTTCACACGATGTAAGCCAAACTGTTCTCTCCTACCCAATGCTCCATTCTACAATCACAATCAATCATAAATCTATTATTTATTTATAACTGTATTTTCTGGCTTAGGTATGGATCTTGTTTTGTATCACAATAATACAAATATTATTCAATAGGAAATTTCCAATCTTTGGAATAACACTTGATTCTTTTTATGTGTCAATAATCATGAAATATGGAAACACAACTCAACATGATATTCCAAGGACAAGAATAAGTTGATTTCAATACCAAAAGCTTACGTGTTTGCAAGTTCATGTCCCTTGAGTCCAATGCTTTAATAATTCGACCTCTAAACATTTTAAAGTTGTCATGAGTTCATCTCTAGTCAATATATACTTTTTAGAAAGCTCATTGAGTCCTCTACAAAAATCCTTTTAGACATAATTTGAGTCCTCTACAAAATCCTTTTAGACATAATTTGATTTTAATAATGTTTGCTAAACGAAAACAGTAACACAAAAAGATTGCACAGTCATGACAGTTTACAGTTTGTAAACTCTGTGTTGCACGGATCATAACTCCTAGCATATAATTTCAAATATATCATATCATACATTTTCTGAAAGCTCATTGATTTTAATAATATTATCATTTAAAAAATTATCCAATAAAGTCAAATGGTAAATAAGTACTTTTAGTTAAGGATATAATTGGTAATTCTATATATTTTATATTTTTTTTTTCTAATATTTTTTTTGTGTGTACCAAACATAGAAAAGTGCATCACTTCCTATTTCCATCCCTCCTAAAAAAAAAAACAAAAAAACAAAAAACAAAAAAAAAAACATTCATTTCCATATGGATTGATTTAGTATTTCTATTCTTTTTCTCTCCTTCCTTTTTCCTATCCGTACTACCAAATCCAAATGACCAAATGGAGCCTTAACGTGCAAGTTTTGAGTTGAGTTATGACCAAGTCCCGATCGGAGCCATCAACGTACGTGGCGTGGAATAAACAGAGAAAGTTTGGACAAAATCAAAACTAGGGAGCCACAAGTCCAGTCCTAATCCAATGGAAGTGCCGTTCATAGACCAACAGCAGCAAAGACTATGACTTCTAGAACTATAGACACATTTAAGGACCATGCAAGCAAGGGATACAGATGTATAAGTACAACCCAGGCACTGGCATGCCCTTCATTGAATGATTGAATCCCCAAAACCAAATTAAGCTATAATTAATAATGGAGATGAAGGGGCGTTCGGCAGTGACTCTCCTTGCGGTGGTGCTTGTGCTGTGCACCGCCGCCACGGTGGTGCGCGGGCAGCAGGCTTCTAACGTGCGCGCGACGTACAACTACTACTACCCAGCAGCGAACAACTGGGACCTCAACGCCGTCCATGCCTACTGCGCCACTTGGGATGCCAACCAGCCCCTCGCATGGCGCCAGAAGTACGGATGGACTGCATTCTGCGGACCGGTCGGTCCTACTGGCATGGCTTCTTGCGGCAAGTGCTTGCTGGTAAGTAGCTAGGGTGATCAGCCTACGATTTATTCGGTTCCAATCAAATCGAAATAGTCAAATAAACCAAAAATCTACAAATTCAAAATCGAAATCGATCTAAATTTAATATTTTTAAAATCAAAATTGATTAAAATTTTTTTTTTTCAAACCGAACTGAGTTTATCTCTTATTCCGCTCATTTCGGTTCGTTTTTTCCAGGTAAGGCTTAAAAGACCTGAACATTTCATGTTTAAGTAATGTTGATGTTTATGTACACTTTTTTTCTTAACATCGATCATGCAGGTGACGAACACAGCAACTGGAGCACAAGCAACTGTTAGGATCATAGACCAGTGCTCCAATGGCGGACTCGATCTGGACCAGGGCGTGTTTGCACAGCTCGATACCGATGGCAGCGGCAATGCTCAAGGCCATCTGACCGTCAACTACCAGTTCGTCAACTGCGGTGACTAAGTACGTAGTCGATTATGTATACCAATGTGTATGTAGGCAAATATGAAATAAGGATCAATGTGATCATTCATGTGGTTTGGATATACAATATGAGATATATCCTTGCATCATGCAAATTAAATAAAGTGATAGCTAGTTTCTACTCTGCGCTATTGAAAGATATGTATCATGTTATACTACACTGCTCTTGTACTCTGAACAATATGATTTCTTCCTAATCAAAACTGACTGGTTCACTTCCTTAAGAATTCCTTCAGCTTGAATAGTTACCTATCTGTACCTGTTACATTAATATTGTCGAACCAGAAGAATTTTGGTGCAACCTTCATGGTCAGGACTGGTATGTGTGTGTGTGGTGGTTGTGGTGGTGGTGGTCAAGTGGGAGAGTAAGAACAATGAAAATTAAAAGAGCCCGAACTCGAGTGGCCCATGTGGTTACCAGGAAGAGGCATAAGATCATGGTTGGGTGGTAGAAGATCAGTGGATCGAGCCACGGAGGTGTATTATTCATTCTATTTATAAAATGATGGAAGTTGAAAGACAGTGGGCCCAAAAAGAATACAATACAGCGTGCATAAAGTCCCGAACGTACATCTCAGAAAAAAAAAAAAATTAATAGGAAAAGTAAGTTACACAACCAAAAATTTCTTAAAAACATTAGTATGCTACTAGCGATTGAGTTCCTAACTACAACAAAATTCTTTTTAACAAATTTTTTTTATCTAGGCCTTTTTTTTGTTAATTTGCAATAATGATGACAAATTTAGAAAGAAAAAAAAAATTCTAAAGAGAGATGAGACGTCACTGGAGTTTGCACATTACAGAAAATGATGTCTTCAATAGCTTCCCTAATGGAAAAGTCCCACATGAATCTTTAGTGTTGGCGCATTATTGAAACGCCATTGCAGTTGGCTACCCTTTAGAAATGTAGTTTGGATCAGAGGGAGGCTAACTACCTCCCGAAAGGCCTTGGTGCAGGTCTTTGGCTCAAATATATAACTGAATTAAATATCCTACAACACAATAGAGAATTGATCTTAACTATGGTTTAGCAATGGTGTCCCCAACGCAACACTTTACAGTTGTCCGTAGACGAAATGACCATCACACTCTAGAATGTAGTAAATATTCTAGAGTTAACTATTACATGTGATCCTATATATTTTTATAAACAGTACTTAGAACCTAGTGATCTTATTAAGAGTTACCTTGGTGTAGATCCGCTATCATATTTAGGTCAAAGATCAGACGTCATGAACAGTTAGGACCCAGTTATTCAGACATTCTGAAATATTAGAAGTGTTAATGTCTAATCTATGATAAGAAACATAAGCTGTTATCTAGTCCGCAAAATTACGAGTTTCATCATTTACTCTATCAAGACATGTAAACATGGTCATGTTTTCATCTTAAATTCTTTAAAATCAATATTCAACATTATTTTATTATATGATATTCCATAAGAGTCTAGCATTTGTTATTTTTTTTTTTTTTAACTTTAGTTATTTAAGATTTCAAATTTTGTTTAAAATATTGAATACAAAAAATATGATAATTCTGGAAAAGTAACACACATACATTTATGAATCCCTTTTATTTATCTGATATAAATAAAATTATCCATTCATTAAAATGGCATTCAAAAGACATTCTAAAATTGTTTAAAAATCGTGTCAAAAAATTGGTGTTTTTATTTCAGCAACAGCATAAGAAGATGGATATAATTAATAGTTAGGCTCGTGAGCACAAGCAATAAATAAGATATCTTGATATCAAAACGGAAAAAAGTAGCATTAGTACTAATAACCGGTAAACAACCGCTTAAAAATTGCCAATGCATGCTTTGAAACAAATAAATTTTTTTTAAAAGATATTGTACAATAGTCTTTAAAAAAATATTTTCTACCTAGATTTGACTCGATAATTATAAAAGTATACTCTTCAAGACTAACATATGCTTCAACGTAACTACCATTTATCTCAGCTAAAGCCATATCTCGGGATCTCCAAGCTTTGAAATAAGTAATATGTATCCGATGTTCTCTATATATATTCCTAATAACTTGTGATGGACTGTATGACTGGTTATCCCTAATTGTATCAATTATCTTATTTCTAACCCATGAACTAGTAGTTAGTAGATGACATCAGTTGTATGTCCATCTAAATAATAATGTCAACTTAATAAATGTTTCACCCTTACCAATGGGTTTAACGTACACTCTCCAATTGCAATTTGCTTGATCATAAGTATATATAATTTTTCAAAAATTATTCGAACCACTAGCTGGAAAGTAAAATAACGTTTAATTGTTATATCACTTATAAAAGTTCTAAATTTAGAACGACTATCGAATGATTGTCCGACATATAATTCATGAGTGGTAGCATTATCGACATTATCATCAAAATTATCATCTAAATTTTTAATGAAATCGTCACTATTTTTATCATCATCATTACCTTCATCTAATATATGTTCTTCTTCAGTGAATCGAAGAAGTTATCAAGAAGAACTTAGACCCACATTAACAGTTTGGTAATTAGAAGCCTATTGAGTACTTATATTATTAAGTCTTTGTGGTACTTGAGTAACATAAAAACTTATAAAAGGTTATTGTAAATTAACTTCAAGAACAAAATTTTATGCTTGTCCACCTCTAATAATAGACAAGTAGAAGGAAAAAATGTGTCTTAATATAAATTTATATCGCATAGAAATTTTTTTAATAATCAGATTCCGTAAACTGTCTAATTTAATATTTTGATCGATCAGTTAAGTTGGATTAAACCTCCTTCGTATAATAGTCCATTTAATGTAGATCCATGCGAGCATATTATTCTAAATTTGATCTACACAGATTAAATATTGCAAAGCTTTTAGGAGAACTTGTGAATATAGAATTTCTTGAGGGTGGAATAGTTGAGTTTGTTGGGTTAATGAAATATCTTCTCTCATCACCATTTTATAGCCTAAACTCTTCAACGTTTGTCACAACCCGCACCTAAAATAAGGGCACGAGTGATAAACCACGTCCAGCCTACGTCGTAAGAATGACGTAGAAAACTGTTCTAGGTCAACAACATAATCTAAACATCTCACACAATATATAAGGTACCTGTCATGCCATCTCAACTCCCAATGGAGGAATAATATAATGACATAATAAATGTAACAATATTCAATCACATATCAAACTAGAGGAAGAATGACACGATAATGGAATAGAAGCAAAAGCAATACAAGAGTCAATACAAGTCCAATCTCAACATAAGTCTCAAAGTAATAATACATGCCATGGAAGTCTACTAATCAAATACAACTCATAGAAAGTCTAAGCATCCATAATTGGTGGTACTATAACAAGTGGCTCTACGGGCTCAACTGGCTCACCCTCCTGCGATCCATAGTGCGTAGAACACCAGTCCTCTAATGAATCATCTGAAAAATATATCCAATCAAGATGAAGCGAAGTACACCTCTAACAATAATTCCAATAATTGACAAAAACTAGGAAATAACAGTAATAAAAATAAAAGAAATGACTGAAATAGTAAACATCACGAAAGAAAACATCATGACAAGGAATAGAATAACTGAGAACAATATGGTAAAGAACATCACTATAATGATCTGGAATGAAGAAAATACAATAATAACTTGTGCCTTGAAACATTAGCAAAATATGTGATCGACTTGGGCCTAGCACGGTATATAATCATAAAGTGAAGCTAGCGTGGCCACACATGAGTTGCATAGTCTGCTAGCTATCACGGTATGATCACATATCCACTAACACTTTCCCCAACCCCGACTAGTACACGGATCCAAATCACGACACGTTCTGACACGGTAATCACTATGCACGGTCTGCAATATCATAAATACTGGTCACGGTCTAATCATATAATCACAGAGTAATAATAAAGTGATCACGGAGAAAAATATCTCATGACGGGGATCCACATATACCAATCCGTGTAACCATCGTATAGGAATCAAATATCTCAATACTAAATGCATGAACCATAGATACTGTCAAATAAGGAAACTATCAGAGAATGTACTCGCCTTTGTCCAGAGCAAATAATGTCACTTGGTGTCCAAGCTGGTGTTACACGAACCTAGATATGAAAGTTATGTCAGAATAGGTGATACAAAGTAATAATGAACTAGGATGCATTAAGGATGCTCTTCTAAGCCATGACTAGGTTCTCACTAGGTTAATAGGCCTAATTTGGTCAATAACTACTAACCTTATTAACTAATCTCGTAACTCCAACTAATGGTTATAACTACAACTGATACTAATTGAAACTTAATATACTTATCTCTAACTAATACACTTAACTAAAACCAACCTACTAACTAATGCCATCAGTTAACTACCTATAACTGATACACCACATAAGTGCAAAACTGATACAAGCATCACCCCAACCTTAACTAATAAACTCCAACACTAGCTCTATTACTAACTTATCTAATCTAGTGCTAATGTATCCTGGACTGACACTCTAATCTGGTACTTGGATACTGAAACAAACTACTAAACTAATGCCAACTACTAATATATAACACCAACTGATATAACTAATAACATATATGAATGGTACCTAATTTATACTAACTACTACCTACACTTACTGGTATAAGAAAATACTCATAGCTAAGTAACCAACTGATTTAACACTAACTGTTATCTAATTAATTACCTACTATCTAAATCAACTAACTAACAAATCCTACTTGCTAACTGTGATTACTACTCCCTCCTCAAATCTCTACCTGCATTCGACATGTGTTAGCTAACTCACTCACTCGAGCTTGGCCCCAACTGCCCTTCATGACACTTGAACATATGCAATAAGTCCATTCACACTGCAGTTACCTCTGCACACAGATACCAGTGTGCACCTTACTCCTTACTGCAGTTAAACTGAATCAACATGACTCTCCCTCTCCCACTGCTACTCCACCAATTCCTTGTACCTGAACACCCTTATCCCATGCCACTGCTCCTTCATGAGGTGCACGAGAGTGTACTACAATGACCATCAACTGAGCACAATTGCTGTAAAGAGAAATTGAGCAGATGTTCAACCAAGCACTGCAGCTACTGAATAACTATACTGTAATTCTTATCTGCAACAAAAAGTATACATTGTACACCAATGCCAATGATAGACAAGCATACAAATGCCACACCTGATCTTAAAATCTGATACACAAGAGTGTATCATACACTGTCACTCCTAGTACTCCTTGCTGCAGTAACACCATATTCATCAACACCACATAGATGTATAATCTCAGTCATCACCCTGTAGAAGCATAAAAAATACGCTGCTGAGTTATACGCAGTATTTCAGTGTTGTGTGGCATAAGACGTGACTTCAGAGCCATCGGCGTACAAACAGAGCTTTATCGCTAGTACAGCGTAAAACATAGCTCCAAAACAACCCACGAAGTGCAGTGTGTTCAGACTGCTTCAGCGTAAAAAGATTGTTACATCGCCTTTATGGCGTAAAACTCATCCGCTTTTAATGCAGCATGGAAGTGTATGAGGAACGCTTCGTATTCCTCGAATGAACCTGTCAGATCATGCAGTGAACCTGACTCCTGACAAAGAGTACTGCACGACTATCCAGACGACGGCTGTAATGATGGTGTGGCATAGAGACCCAAACCGTCATTTAGTGACATTTTCTTGATATAAACTGCTTTTATGCATACAAGGGAATACGCTGCCTAGTTTTACACAGGCAGATGTGAGCTTTTAAGCTCCGCAGAAGACAAACGGACTGCCACGTCAAAAGCTGCTCTTCGTACAGAGCTCGAGGCACGTCTCTGTAGTTAATGTGCAGGATGGGGGCATATCTCTGCATTTAATGCACGAGATTTAGTTATATTTTCAAAGACTGGGCGAGCCATGATTACGGCTAATACGTCCACATCATCACCTTTGCACATTACGCCATCAGGCTATTTTCAGCTATGGGAGCACGCTGTACGCTATCTCCTTGGAATACGCCAACGTGCTATTTTCAGCTATAAAGAGTACGCCGTATGCTATCTCCCCGGAATACGCCAACTCAGGCTACATTTGCATTGGTGCGTAATAAGGCTATTTGGTCCAGAATTAGCTCAAGACCCCAGTCAAGAAAGGAGGATCGGCTATCTTCTACGCTAGCTACCTATCCATGCAGCATCAGGTTTCTATGCCTACTGGGCTTCTATGCCTACCTGGCCTGTACGCCAGTTTGACAACTATTTGGCTTCTACGCCATGGTGACAGCTACTGGCTCTTATGCTAACCTTTTCTACGCGAGGGACAATGACCTACGTGGCTTGCATGCCATAATATTCGCAGCAGTTATACGCATTATCTCTTAATGGGACACGCGTCACACGCAGATTCAGAAGATCATTTATACGTGGGAGGCAGTTATTGTAACCGCCGCGTAAAAAGTGCCATGCTCTCCACTATCCGGCTTCTACGTCGATTGGATGGTTACTGTCACTAAAACCCTATAAATAGAGACCTCTATTGACAGAGGTCCAGGGTCGAGAGGTCAAAAACTTGGAGAATCGAAGAGAGAGATCGAAAAATCAAAGAGAGAGAAGAACTCAGACAGAGAGTAGTGATCGACGATTTTGGCATCGAGCATCCACTCCCCTTTGCAATCTTTGAAGCTTCTCCGTCTTCTACAGCACTTCTTCATCATCGTGTGGTCCAAGGGACAAAGTGATCGACTGCAGATCAGACTCCTATAGCAATATTTACCCAGATTAAAATTTGTACTTGACATCCTCGTATAGGATTAATTGTACTTCTTGTTTGTAAACCAAAAAGAGGGTTTCGTATAAACCTTATTTTATTTCTTTTATTTATTATCAAACACAAGATATCGACTCTGCTGGGGACCTCTTTCTCATCTGACGAGAAAGCAATTGCTCAACACGATGCAGTATCAGTGGGATCAATAAAGAAGACTCTGGTCGTCCAGTTCGACCAGTCCGCCTACGAAGATATGCTTCGAGCAGGGGGTAGCTCTCACTCTCTCTCTGTCCAAGACAACAGGAAACTGTGTAAGGTCTGGATGCCCCGGACATCCCCTACCATTCCTGTCAACTCTCTGGTTTCTCCGACCAACAAGGTTGTAGCTGCGCAACCTTCACGCTCCGCATGTAAAACTCTGTCTCCCGTCTGTGACGTGGCAGACAAAGCTTCTGGCGATGCCTCAGTGCTAATCCAGAAGTCTGCTTCACGCTCTGCGCGTAAAACTCTGTCTTCTATCTGTGACGTGGCAGACAAAGCTTCTGGCGATGCCTCAGTGCTAATCCAGAAGTCTACTTCACGCTTTGCACGTAAAACTCTGTCTCCCGTCTGTGACGTGGCAGACAAAATTTCTGATAATGCCTCAGCGCCAAATCAGAAAATCCAAACGCGCTCCGCAGGTAAAAATGCATCTGCCCTCCTTGGAAAAGCAGATGGTCCTTGCAATCTACGCAAGGGAAAACAAGTGGCAGAATTCTTAACTTCTCGGCCTTTACGCCAGTAAGAAAAGAATATGCCCGCTCTCCAGATTACGCGAGAAGCTAACGGCCGATTGAGGGCTTCCTCAGTTTTATGCCAGCCTGAGCAGAGCTCCAAGTTATGCTAGGTTAAGCCCCTCAGCGTAAAGAAGGCCCAGTTTGCGGAAAGGCACACACCTCGGGGATCATCTGCTACTCATATGGCTAACCTGCTGTATACGGGTGGCAGAGGAAATTTATGTTTCCCAATATCCGCATGCCAACTGATGTAAACAGAAGAAACAAGCCTTCTTCTTCTTCTGTTAATCCTCCTGACTTGCGCGAATTCTTGGTCCAGAAACGTAAAGACATGAGTAATAAACAGGCTTCAGTTCCCCTAACTGTCAAACGTGGGGAGATCATGTGGGAAGATGCGTCAACATCTAATGTCATTATGACATATGGACCACATAAAAATGCTGCCTTTATTATTCCTCCAACTCGCGACGACCAGCATCCAATAGTCTTCGGTCGCATGCGGAGCAGACCGATTGTACACGAAGAATTTTGCGAGTCTGAGGGTGGCAAAATACAAATCCACAGATATAGCCCACAAGCTTTAAAGATTATATAAAGCATGGGTTATGATCTGAAGTTGAAATAAGGCCTCAACTACGGGAAAGGCAGACGAACACCGTTGCATGGTAATCCTTACTGTCAACAAACTCGTTTTGGGTTGGGGTATACTGCATCTCTTGTAAACTCCAAACCATCAGAGTCTAATCCTGTACAACCAGAGCCAGGTCCTTCTAAATCAACTTCTGTGGACAAACGTCATGACATGTCTGGGAGTAGCCTACCTCGACAAAATAAGGCAGCATTCAAAGCTGGGGGTAGAACTCTCTCTGAGTCCGAAGATGATGCAACGACGATCTTCCGGAAGACCGTAAAACTCAGGCATCGCGAGCCCGAAGGCCAAAAGGGACTTTTTCCTTCAATGAAGATGACATCATTGAAATCTTTAATATGTTGATGAAGGAACACAAATTTTGGCTACCCAACATCAGTTATCCTGAGAGGACTGGCAAAGTCGATAACCCAGATTATTGTCTCTTTCATCGGTACATTCATCACCCTACAAAGACATGCTATGTACTGAAAAGAAAAATCCAGGAGTTGATCGATGCCAAAGTCATCGCTTTGCATCTGTAAACGAGGGGACGATCACTGCAAATTGATTTTACTTTAAACGTGATAATTTGTTCCCTCAAGAAGGTACCGGATGATTAGTCCCTAAAGTTTCCCCAGCGTATTCTTCAGGTCTATCTCCACTCAAGAAAATCACTCCATATTGAATTTCTCGGACGTGAGTTCACGTCCATATTACCTCTGAACTATTATCGAAACATTTATTTATTTCTCCAGTTGAGTTTGTCATATCCATATTACCTCTGAACAAACCTTCCTGGTCTGGCCATCGATTATAATTACCTCTGATATCTGTTGTCATCTCAACTTAACACCCGTACTTAACTCTAAGTACGCCAGGGGTGTTAAGTCCACAAAAACTGCCATGTTCATATTACCTCTGAGCAGATATACACCTCCATCCCCAATGGAGTCACAACTCGAAAGTTTGTCATGTTCATATTACCTCTGAACAAACTTTTCGAGTTTTGGCTATCGATTATCATGTCCATATTTACCTCTGATATCTGTTGTCATCTCAACTTAGCACCCGTACTTAACTCTAAGTACGCCAGTGGTGTTAAGTCCACAAAAACTGCCACGTCCATATTACCTCTGGCAGGGCTTGTCCTAAAACTTATTACTTGCACTTTCGTGCACAAGAAGTAATAGGTCCACAAAATATTTTTCCTGTGGAATGTCCGCAATGGAAACGAGTTGTTCACGTCCATATTACCTCTGAACTATCCTCATTTTCCCAGCAGAGAAAAAGTCAGTTCATGTCCATATTATCTCTGAACTACGTCTCTCCACTATCCCCACAGAGTCATATTTTACCACGTCTAAATTATCTCTGTCAGGATTTGTCCTAAACTTATTATTTGCACTTAACGTGCGCAACAAATAATAGGTCCACTAAAAATCCTCCAGTGGGATGTCCTCAACAAATACGGTATCGTACTACGTCCATATTACCTCTGGTACGATGTCTAAAATTCGCGCAAACAATCATAAAGAAATGGGAGGGGCCTTATATGATTGCAAATGGCGCTTACAAGTCTAATAAATTTTTTTGGCTACTATCAACTGCAAAATCCCGAAGAAGTATTATACTTGATCTCCTTCGTTTAACGGAGTATGACGAAGATCTTATTCTGACGATACCATGCACAAAGGTTAGCTGGATCATATTCTATCAGGTTCATGTGACCTCTAAATAGATATCCTTAACTAATTTGTATACCTATCATGTTAATGATACCTCTGATAGTTTTTAGTATACAAATTTAGTTGGATTATATTCTTTCAGGTTCATGTTAACTCTGAATAGATTTACATTCAGCAAAACCTTAACGAAAGAATGTCATGTTAATGATACCTCTGATATCACTTTCACCCTAGCCTATCACATTCTAAAACGATGGGCCCACAAAGTCAGAAAATGTGTCTTTATTATCTCCGAGAAATTACAAGAAAAAAGTACATCATTGGGGAGGAGCAGTCAAATCACGGATCTGCTACGCCAGTGCGGCCATCTTCTCATTCCTAGAGCTTAAGACGTCGGCGCGAGCCCGCTCCAACCTTGCCGCCTCATTGTTCAAAGCAGATAGCTCGGACCGAGCATGTACAAAACCTGCGTGGATGACACCCGCACGTGTTAGGTTCTGCTGAGACGTTTTCCTTCGGATCTTCAGCACATCTCAAGATACCGACAAAGAGAGAGCCTTCTCCTCTGCCTGAGCGAGTTCATCTTTCAATTTGCGGACCTCGCTGCCTCTTCCTCATATTCGGCCTCGCATTGAGTCAGCTGGGGAATGACATACCCCAATATGACACGCTCTTGATCCATCTCCTGTTGCTATTCCTGGACGAATTTGTTCAGAGATTCCATTTGCCCAGCAAGCTCTGCAGTTAAGGAGTCATATCTAGCTTGAACGAGACCGTCGATGCTGCCTCGAGATAGTTGCAAATAAACGTTAATGGGTTGTTCCAAACCATTAACTATTTGCTCTAGTGCATCAACTCTGTCATTATCGTTGAAGTATCTAATCTGCGCTATACTAAAGTTGGAGGACGTCTTCAGAGCCTCGAAGCTTAGATTCTTCTCCAGCACCATCGATATCAGCATTTTGAAAGTGGCGTAGAAAACGCTTGAGAACTGCTCAACTAACATGGCGAGATTCGAATGGGTGTTGGGAGTGGCTGCAATATCAGAGAATCCCCTTCCTGGAATGACTGCAGATGGTGTTGTCACAGTCGCCGCTTCAGTAGAGGACGCGACAAAGGTAGAGGCACCGACAACGGCTGAAGTGGCTGGCGTACTCAAAGGAGGTATAGTCGTCATGACATGCTCATCCTCCTCTTGAGATATTGGAACTATTTTGGGTGAGCCGGCACCCAAAAATGTTTCCTCTTCGAAGTCGGGCACCTCTATGTCATCGACAGGAGCTAAAACAGAGCCAAAAGGCGCGTCAATACTGCCCTCCCCGTAGATGTCTTCCCCTGAAAAGAAGACAAGAGAAAGTTAATATCAACATGATGTTAATTTTTCTAAAAGAGGCATAAAGACGACATTTAACCATGGCCGATGCTATATATGTCGCGTTGGCAGCCAGTACAGCTAAATCATTTCTTAATAATGCTAAGCGAGCTGTCATACCTGGAGAAGGGGGTGTGCCAACTGACACTGGCAGGTACTCCCCCAGGTTTTTACCAAGATCTACTCGAGGCTCATCGGGTAGAATCTCGCTGGATGTGCTTACTGACGCAGCAGGGGTTTCTTCCGTTACTGTCTTGATAAAGGTATTCTTATTTTGCTTGGCATCGAAGGCGATCTCGTACCACTGCCTGAAGTGGTAGCAGCGACAGCAGCTTCGAGCAAAGAATCTCCGGCACTAACAGCCGAAACTGTGGAGGTTCCCTCTATAATAGGCGAAGGACCTCTAGTAAAAAATTTATCCCCAACAGGGGAAGCAACAGGTTCACTTCTAGGAACCTCAGGGTGGGGAGTCCTGACAGGACCACCAACCGTCTTCTTCTTCTTGCGAGGGGAAGCCTCCTTCAGAACAGGAGCCCTTCGCTTTCCAAGGATAACCAGAGGCTCACCAGGTGGAGGTATTTCGCCTCTCGGTACTGTCAACAAAAACTCATCTGGATTGACAGAGTCTTCACCTTCGTCAGAGGAGACTGATGGGAGATCCTCTCTTCCCGCGGACTTAGAAGAGGGCATCCTAAAACTTCTACGCATATCAAAATCGCGATGGAAGGTATTGACGGCCACGTAAAACTGGGTGTACGAATGGAGGATGCGCAACTCCATGGAGAGAGAAGTCGCAGGTATGGTGAAGGTCGCTCCAGTACAACCCATTATGAAGTACCGCCATCCTCTCGCTCCGTCGATAAGTCCACCTCTGGACTTGAAGCTGGTGATGGCATTGCCCACGTGCAACTGGTCATACCCAAACTGCCTGGCGAACCGACTAGGCAGATAAGGCTCCAAAAAGTAATGGTCTTCACTTCTGTACAATAAATGGGAAGGTCTAGTGCAGACCAACCAATAAAAAGCTTTAGGAGAAAGAACGGTCTTTCCTTCACCTAAATCCTGAAGTTGCGTCCCCTGTTGATTGAGATGTATAGTGGGGACGGTGCAGAAGAGCTTCCAGCTGTAAGCAAAATTTAACGCTCGCCGACAGTCTAAAACTGTGGTCACGTTCCAAGTGGAGTTCTTGTAATTCAACAAGAAATTACTCCCCGAACTACTGTCAGAGCCAGGAGACATCACCCTGGGGTTATGGAGAATTAACCATCCCATCAAATACAAGAACGGTAATTCTACCCTGGGAAAGCTGTCACATCGTGTTTCATCGGCAAGTAGCCCATTAGTAATGGCCCTCAGGCCAGCTTGTATCCGGCATACCATGGCAGGGAGCAAGCCCAGTCTTGTTTCGAACACCAGACGCACTGCAGGCCATAAGGTATTGCGGTGAATGCGATCCGAAGATGCAATACCGGGTACTACCAGTCGGCGTAGCCATATGGAGAGGAAGCCAACCAGTTGAGCTTCCCTTGACAGAGGCCTACGACAATGTCTCAAATAACTGTAGGCCTTAGTGCCTGCAGGATATTTCCCTATCCCTTCGTCGAGAATTTGATCTGAAGCCCCAGCTTTTTTAATAAGGTCATCGACTACTTGAGCACTAAGCACGCTCAGAAAGCTCAGAGGCTGATCCCTGCTATCCACGACTTTGTCTGGCTTAGCAGCCCTGGCCTGGTGAAAGAAGAGATAGGACGCCCACTTGTTGGTATGAGCCAAATCAGAGAGCTCATTATAGAAGGCGGTGCACGCTAAATAGTGGCACATCAGCTCCTAGTATACTGCCACCACCCGAGGGTCTGTATCCCCCAGCTCCCGGTTTGTGGGAACATACTCTTCATAAGGAGTATCCCCCATCGGCAGTCTTAAAATCTTTGTCATTTCATGAAGGGCCAATCCCAACTCCCCTAGTGGAGTGGCAAAAGTCCCGGTGAGCGAGATATACTGCTCCATCAAAGCCAAAAATAGGTTGGGGTTGAGAGGTAACCCAACACTGGTAGCACTCACAGCCGCGAACAGATCAATGCTCTCTAGCTCAGTCTGAAAATGCTTCAGGGCCTAGGCAGCTAAACGAGCCCATCGAAGATTTGTAGGGGTAACCCACCCATTGGTCCGAGGATTAACCTTTGGGTATACTCCTCCTTGCCCCATGAAGTCATTGTAGAAAGTCGGTAATTAGACTAGTTGGAGCAGTGCAATATCTTCACTCGGGATACTACCCGAAAATAATCCCCTGAAAGGGATGACTGGACCGGAAGGGCGGCTCACAAATAACCCTTGGTCTGATCCCTTCTGGTAAAATATCTTCCCCAGCTGGCCATGAAGATTGGGAGTCAGAGTCCACGACATCTTCCTCGGATGCGTGGCATGGAAGAATGCCGAGATAGGATAATCTCTTAGCATCCTGGGCAGATACAACACCAGGCCCCCGGCAGGAAAAACCCAGTTTTCTTTCTTGGGCTTCGTCTGGGATTTTTTGTCAATCATATCCCCGAAGAGGAAAACCAGTTTTATGTATTTGGCCCCGTCTATATATGTCAGGGGCTCTCCGTTGATCATGCTCAACAGCATTCGCTCGCCTTGAGATGATATCAGGATTCCCTTTCCTTCAGGATACTGGGGTCCGGAGATAGGAAATGTCATATGAGACAAATCCTTCAGGTAATTGGAGTTCAGCATCACAGCAGCAGAATCCATCACCTCAGCCAACGGAGATATCTGCAAGTTAACTATAAAGTGCAAGAAAAATATGTCAGTTTCTCTACTAGACCTCACAGTCTTGCAGTTTATGCCGAAGATCAAACAGTTTGTGCTTTTACGCCAAGACTGTGAAAACTTGTATTTTTACGCTGGAATCTCATTCCCAGGCGTAAAATCCAAGATTGGCAGTATATACAAAAATGATAGTCTGTGTTTTTTTACGCCAGACTGCCAAAGTTTGAGTTATTACGCCAGAGTTTTCATCCAGAGCGTAACACCCAAAATTTGTAGTATACGCCAAATTTCGACAGTCAAAGCTTTTTACACCAGACTGTGAAAATATGGAGTTTTTACGCTGACATATTAGAAACGTGGGCGTAAAAGATGAAACATCTCTGTGCATCATCTTCCTTGAAGAGGCGTTCAGCACAGAAGATGACCTAGCGCATCCACGTACAACGTGTGCGAAGGGTTTTCTTCATTTTTATCGTCCCAAAAGCTTTACCTATAACGCCCGATGCACAGCTCGTCGGAGGGAAACTTCGTTCAGAGCGAGGTTCGCCCTTCCCGATGGGAGTCGCTCTTGCTTGGGCAGAGGAGCGAGAAGAGGAGGCAGCCTTCTTTCCCTTAGAGGAGGAGATTGGTTTTGGTGCCATTTCTAAAAACTCAGAATGCTCAGAGAGGAAACGAAGGAAAGTACTCAAAGAGACGAAGGTTTTCTTTTGCAAAAGACAGATGAAAAGTTTCTCTGAAGGCCTTGGGAGCAGATTCGTGATTTTATGCTAGAAGCTTTTTACGCTCGGCAGCTACAAATCTACGATTTTACGCTCAGCGGCTATAAGTCTACGGTTTTACGCCCGGATACTTTTACGCTCGGTAGCTTTTACGCTCGAGAGGCTACAAACCTACGACTTCACGCTCAAAAGCTACAAATGTATGATTTCACGCTCGGTAGCTTTTACGCTCAGAGGTGACAAATCTACGACTTCACGCTCGGAAGATTTCTTGTCAGAGGCTACAAATCTATAGTTTTACGCCCGGATGCTCTTACGCTCGAAAGGCTACAAACTTATAATTTTATGCTCATCTATATTACGAATTTATGACTTTCCGCATATCTAAAAATACGCAGGCCAGAGTATGCGTATATCTGAACAAATCTCAAGGCGGTCAATTGCAAGGGTTCACGCAGAAGATGCTCCTTCTTAGCCTCAAAATATTCCAAGTATCCAAAGAATACAGAGTTCAGCATTGAAAATGACTCTTCTTCTTGGGTCGATTGGAAGTTCATCCAAAATTCAGTCTGAATATTTTCTCTACAGTTTAAGATGGTGACTCAGTTTTGACAGCCGTTTCTCGCCCTATTTCAAGGGATTTTCGGGAAATCATTCTTGAAGACGATGGTCTGAACATAAATTCTCCTTATCAGAGAGGTGACAGTTCAGAATTCTACGCAGTTCTCCATTTCTAACAACAGGACAGTTCGAATATTCAACCTGAATGCTAAGCAGTCTTCTACGCATCGTCAGTTATGCGTAAAAGATAGGACGGGATCAAATACTTTTTTTTCAGAGTCGACGTAAAGTTATCCAGACGTGTCGAAGCTACACTTATTCAGACTTCATCACAGCAAAATATATATGGCAAATCATCAGATACGCAAAAGAAGACGATTTTATTAAATCATGATTACATATTAGGGAAATCCAGTCTACAAAGAATTTTTTTTTCATCTTCATGATTACATATAAGGGAAATCCCGTCTACAAAGGATTTCTCATCTTCATTTAAAATATCACCCCCAAAATCTGTTCTGCCAGGTTCTCGTATTGGTGGAGATCTTCTTCCGTCTTCTTCAGCAGTTAGTCGGTTCCGCGGCCGATTAACAAGAAAATGATTAATGGCGGGAGGATACACAACTGGGCTTGTGTAAATTTTTCAGAGTCCATCCTCCATACGCCATTACAGATTGAGTTGAGGTTTTAGACCCAACTCAATACTAGAAGACAGGGCTAGTTTGTCTACCCTCGTCCACGAACGATGGGAGAAAATACAGCTTTCAAGCTGTATGGTCGAATGTGACCCTTCCTCTATCCTGGACGAATCACCATATAAAGTTGCTGATTATCCCGAGCAAAGGAAGCTATAATATCCTTCCATGATCCATCGTTGCAGAGGACATTTGCTCGTAGACGCCTTCTTTTTCGGCTCCTTACATGCTGGAAGAATATGGCCTTCTTCTTTCTCAAGTCGACCCGACGAACTCCGGCAATCATCTCTGTGTGGTGAAGGAAATATGGGAAGAACATGTTAACTCCTCAGCCTATATATAGGCAAAAGAGAACACACCGAATTCCAACAAATCCCCTAGAATCCGCCAAGAAATCAGCCTCGAGGAACGAGTCAGACTTGACCGTTTCATGCTTCATTCAAAGTGTTTCAAATTACGAGGAATTTGAAACTTTGAAGGGGGTCTTGTAGAAGCATGAAAAATACGCTGCTGAGTTATACGAAGTATTTCAGTGCTGTATGGCGTAAGACATGACTTCAGAGCCATCGGCGTACAAACAGAGCTTTATCGCTAGTACAGCGTAAAACATAGCTCCAAAACAACCCGCGTAGTGTAGTGTGTTCAGACTACTTCAGCGTAAAAAGGTTGTTATATCGTCTTTATGGCGTAAAACTCATCCACTTTTAATGCAGCATGGAAGTGTACGAGGAATGCTTCGTATTCCTCGAATGAACCTGTCAGATCATGCAGTAAACCTGACTCCTGACAAAGAGTACTGCACGACTATCCAGACGACGGCTGTAATGATGGTGCGTCACATAGACCCAATCCGTCATTTAGTGACATTTCCTTGATATAAACTGCTTTTACGCATACAAGGGAATACGCTGCCTAGTTTTAAACAGGCAGATGTGAGCTTTTACGCTCCGCAGAAGACAAGCGGACTGCCACGTCAAAAGTTGCTCTTCGTACAGAGCTCGAGGCACGTCTCTGCAGTTAATACGCATGATGGGGGCAGATCTCTGCATTTAATGCACGAGATTTGGTTATATTTTCAAAGACTGGACGAGCCATGATTACGGCTAATACGTCCACATCATCACCTTTGCACATTACGCCATCAGGATATTTTTAGCTATGGGAGCACGTTGAACGCTATCTCCTTGGAATATGCCAACGGGCTATTTTTAGCTATAAGGAGTACGCCGTATGCCATCTCCCCGGAATACGCCAACTCAGGCTATATTTTGTATTGGTGCGTAATAAGGCTATTTGGTCCAGAATTAGCTCAAGACCTCAGTCAAGAAAGGAGGATCGGCTATCTTCTACGCTACCTACCTATCCATGCAGCATCAAGCTTCTACGCCTACTGGGCTTCTACGCCTACCTGGCCTCTACGCCAGTTTGACAACTATTTGGCTTCTACACCATAGTGACAGTTATTGGCTCCTACGCCAACCTTTTCTACGCGAGGGACAGCGACCTACGTGGCTTGCATGCCGTGATCTTCGCAGCAGTTATACGCATTATCTCTTAATGGGATATGCGTCACACGCAGATTCAGAAGATCATTTATACGTGGGAGGCAGTTATTGTAACCGTCGCGTAAAAAGTGCCATGCTCTCCACTATCCGGCTTCTACGCCGATTGGATGGTTACTGTTACTAAAACCCTATAAATAGAGACCTCTATTGACAGAGGTCCAGGGTCGAAAGGTCAAAAACTTGGAGAATTGAAGAGAGAGATCAAAAAATTAAAGAGAGAAGAATTCAGACAGAGAGTAGTGATCGACGATTTTGGCATCGAGCATCCACTCCCCTTTGCAATCTTTGAAGCTTCTCCGTCTTCTACAGCACTTCTTCATCATCGTGTGGTCCAAGGGACAAAGTGATCGACTGCAGATCAGACTTCTATAGCAATATTTACCCAGATTAAAATTTGTACTTGACATCCTTGTATAGGATTAATTGTACTTCTTATTTGTAAACCAAAGAGAGGGTTTCGTATAAACCTTGTTTTATTTCTTTCATTTATTATCAAACATACACCACCACACTCAATGAGAACACACAACACATCCTGACGCTGTGCACATCAATGTCCTGCCACAATGTTCTCTACCTTGTTCACAGTTACCAAATCAAACTCACACTTCTCACATATATCTACACAATTATATATATATATATATATATATATATATATATATATATATATATATATATATATAACATAATATCACATATATGCATTCCTATGATGTATGTATTCATAAGAACTTAACACAAACAATTGGGGTGTGAAATTAGGAAATTAGGATACACACACCAATCACATGACCAAATTCTCTAATTCTCCACAATAAATATTAACCCATAATAATTACACAATTATATAACTAAAGTAACTTGCTAAGAAGAGAATTGAAGAGTAATTGGAAAAACACACAAAATGGATCTTCCGTATCACACCGTATCACAAAATACCATGATACGGTCTAATTGTATCCATTTGTGGACACGTATCTAATATCCAAATCCCGATTTAAGTCTAATTTGACTAAATTAGTCTCATGACACACAATTGATGTGTTAATCCCGTAATTCTCCCAAAATTAATACAAAAATCTATGTATAGACCATAATACTCAACCAAATCAACTAGAAATTGTTCCTAATGGTAGCCCTATGCCTTGGGGTGGTTTCTAGAGGTCTCATGCATGATTTAGAATCTAGAATGAGAGAGAATTCAAAAATTATTAATTTGAAGATGGATTCCCAATGAAAACTAAACTGGTCACGATCCGGACACGATCTCTCTGCTACGACTCCTCCTCCTTGTGCTTCTTGCTTCTCCAAGCTCTAAGCTCCTTGTGGAATGAGAATGATAGAAAAATAGAGGTAAATTGAGTGAGAATTTAATAGAGGAAATGTAGAAATTTGGGGATCTAAATTCTAGATCTAAAATGAATGCAAATGAGAGGAGAGAGAGAGAAGAGACTCCCCTCTTATGGTGGTCGGCCCCCTCTCCCCTTCTCCAAGTAAGTGACAATGTCCAATACACCCCTCTCCATCCAATTATGAATAGTATTAAGGTTGGTTAATTTTGGAAAGCCTCTAATTAATTCTAATTAGCCTAATTCTCCTTAATTAATAAGTGGAAAGAGCTAATGGGCTTGGGTCCAAGTTGTGTTCACTAGTGTCAAGTCTAACTAATAGGCTAGTCCATTAATTAATAAATAATAGCACAGCCACAAATATTAATTATTAGCATAATAGAAATAATTATTAATCACTAAAAAATATCATATGCAAATTTTCTAAAATACCCTCATCTAGAAATGTGGTAGTGACAACGTTCGAAAATTTGAAACTTAAGAGTCCAACGGACGAAAAAAATAACCGTTTATTAAAAAAAAGGACACTGGTGAAACTGACCGGGAGCTCATATGGGAGTTATTCTGACTGCCCTAACCATGGCAGGATATTTTCAGGATGTTAATGAACAAGACGTACTTCTATTCATCGACAATATCTTTGGTTTTGTTCAAGCGGGGTCAGAAGTATCTGCCTTATTAGGGATTTCCTTTGGTAGTGGTTTATCAACCTACCCTTAGTACAAAAATGGATTCATTGCAAGAAATAATTAATTCCACGAAAGAGGGATTTATAACTTCGATCCAAGCAGTTTATGTACCTACGGAAGATTTGACCGACCCTGCCCCTGCTACTACATTTGAACATTTATATGCTACTACCGTACAATCAAGAGGATTAGCTGCCAAAGGTATTTAACCAGCAGTGGATCCTTTAGATTCAACGCCGACTATGTTACAACCTTGGATCGTTGGCAAGGAACATTATAAAATTGTGCAAAGAGTATACTCTTCAAGACTAACATTATAAAAAATTATCAATTCATGCTTTGAAATAAATAAAAATTCTTTGAAAGCTATTATACAGTAGTCTTTAAAAAATATTTGCTACCTAGATTTGACTCGTTAATTATAAAATTATACTCTTCAAGACTAACATATGCTTCAACATAACTACCATTTATTTCAGCTAAAGCCATCTCTCGGGATCTCTAAGCTTTGAAATAAGTAATATGTATCCGATGTTCTATATATATATTCCTAATAAATTGGACTGTATGACTGATTATCCCTAATTGTATCAATTATCTTGTTTCTAACCCATGAAGTAGTAGTTACTAGATGGTATCCAGTTGTATATTCATATAAATAATAATTTCAACTTTCCAATATATTAATAATAAATGTTTCACCTTTACCGATGGGTTTAACGTACACTCTCCAATTGCAATTTGCTTAATTAGAAGTATATATAATTTTTCGAAAATTATTCGAACCACTAGTTGAAAAGTAAAATTACGTTTAATTATTTTATTAATTATAAAAGTTCTAAATTTAGAACTGTAGAAGCACAAAAAATCATGCATGCTGCATAAAGGTCATGCCCCCTCAAAAATGAAACCAAGCCGCAGAGAAATCATATGCGGCCTGAACAACCAAGCTGCAGAGAAGCCATATGCGGCCTGAACAACCAAGCCGCAGAGAAGCCACACACGGCCAAAACAAACAAGTCGCAGAGAAGCCACATGCGGCCTGGTCATCCAAAGATCTAGAAGCCGCATAGTATACTCTATACGGCCTGAACGACCACAGAGCAGGAAGGCCGCATAAAACCCCTTGACACAGCATTTGATGACTATCAGACTCTGACACATCACTCATCACACTAAGATGCTTCGAGACTCGTAAAGACGATGGCTCAGGAAAAGACAAAAAGTCATATCAACTCATTTATGGCCTTGACAGACGTGCCATGCCACGTGCCCATTCATATGCGACAACATACATATGCGGCCTCGTCATCATGCGACCAGAGTGTCCATCCGACCAAGGACAGGCGAGAAGCTTGCATGCGGCTACATACCCATGCAGTCTCGTCATCATGCGGCCAGATTGTCCATCCGACCAAGGCCAGACGAGAGATTTTTATGCAGCTATATACCCATGCAACCTCGTCATCATGCGGCCAGAGTATCCATCCAACCAAGGCCAAACGAGAGCATGTATGGGCCACAATGCCGTGCGGCCATAGTTTCTATACGACCAAGGCCAAATAAGAGCACGTATGCGGCCATGACGATATGCGGCCAAGATGTTATGCGGCTCTCGACTTGCAAGATCTTTCTGTTACAACCGACGATGATTTCTCGTACAATCAGTGCTGACTACGTGTCCAGCTTACCAAGACACGTACGCAACAACTCCGAGATCTCTTCAACAATATATTATAACCAAGATTATGTGGTAGCCTGTCCGTGGCATGCGACTTCAGTTACAACCGTATTATGTTGAAGGAGTCCTATGTGGCCACCAAACAGAGGCATATGCGGCACCTATAGTCTGTCAGCAGGATGACTATAAATAGCAAAGGTAGCATACCCTACAAGAGGGGATGAGCTACGTACGTGCACACAAGCTCAAGAGAAAGAAAAATAGGAGAGAGCATCCTTATTCCCTCATCAGACCGTCAACAGAGTAAATGAGACATTGCCGCGCTCAAGCTCCATCGTCACTACCTAGATCAAAATATTGTACTTAGATTTTCTAATTAGGATCTCTTTGTACTTCTTTATTTATTATTTTAACGTTCAAAACTTGCAACGGCGGACAAGATAATGACTCTGCTGGGAATGAACTTCTCCTTTTATGAGAAGACCGTGATGCAGTCTGATACGGCCAAACTGGGATCCACCCAGAGGATGCTGGTGGTATGCTTCGACCAGCAAGCATTCAAAAAAATACTCTCCGGGGACAATGTGAGTCCTTTTCCAAGGCAAGCAAAGCCTAAGATAACCCGCAGGACATGGGTAGCAAAGGCGCTGCGCCTCACCCAATTGCGGAGCATGCTCTCTCCACTTCTTGTAGTGCCCCGCTTCGTGTTGGAACTATGTACAAGAGATATCGCTTTACTGGCTCGAGTGAAAGCCTTCTCGAAGAGTTTTTCGATCGAAACATGAGACGATTGATCTGGGTGAGTGGATATGACTTCATTCTCTGATTCTTGTACACCTTAATAATGAATCCACTACCAAAATATGATAAAATAGCAATATTTTTAGCGACGTCATATTAAAACGTCACTAATATTAAAGATTTGAGCGACTACAAAAATAAACGTCACTATAAGTCACTGTTGGCGACACATAGCGACTGTAATTCAGTTTGTTAAAAGAATAGTTGCTATAAGCTTCTTTAAGGTCGCTAAACGTCGCCGAGTTTTTTGATTTAGCGACGTTAGATTTTTTAATTTTTAGCGACGTTTTTAGCGACGTCTATAACGTCGCAATCTTTTGAATTAGCGACGTGAACATATGACGTTACTATTTCGCTGAGTTTTTTGATTTAGCGACGTTAGTTTTTTATTTTTAGCGACGTTTTTAGAGACGTCTATAATATCGCAAACTTTTGAATTAGCGACGTCTAGTTATTGACGTCACTATTTTTTAAGTTTACGTCGCTAAACGTCGCTAAATTTTTTAATATAGGTTTTATTTCCCCCCTTCTGTCGAAATCTTCTCCCAAATTTTCAAACCCCCCCTCTTCCCCCCCTCTGGCGAAGTGCCCCCTCCGGCGTCCTCCACAGCCCCCTACTCTGGCGTCCCCCATCCCTACCCCCCGCCCACCGGCTCCCCTACAGCCCCCTACTCCGGTGTCCCCCCATCCTTCCGTCGTGGCTCCTCCCCTCAGACGAACTCTGACTTCTCCTTCTCCTCCTCCTCCTCTAGGTAAACCCTAACCCGATCTCTCTCTCTCTTTCTCTCTCTCACAGATGCAGACACAGACATGACACTGACACATATACGACACACACACACACTAACACAGATACAGACACGACACAAACACTGTCACAGAGGGTATAAACCCTAACCCTAACCCGATCTCTCTCTCTCTCTCAGATGTAGACATGATATGACACTGATATTGAAATAACACACACACACTGACACAGACACAACACAGATACTGTCACAGAGGGTGTAAACCCTAACCATAACCCTAACCCTCTTTATCTCTCTGAGATACAAACACGATATTTGGTAGCGGACACGACACATACACAAACATCGACACAGGATACGACACAGACACATACACATACACATATACATACACTGATTGTTGTTATCAATAACTTATCAAACTATATTTTACCAAAACATAACCCACTATTAGACGGTGTTTTTTAAACTAATCATACGACTTATTAGCATGTGAGTGTCCTATACATTGTATAGAGAAATACTTTTCACAAATACCCGGTATCTCAAGTGTTTTTGTGAAAATATTCAGTCATAAATGAGACAGGTGCAGGCACTGGGTGTGTGGTATTGTCTAGTCCACATTAGAAAAATAATAATAATATATAAATTAGGCTTTACCGAGTAACATTTTAGAAACAAATGTCAAGTGTGGATATACAGGATACATAGTTGACACTCACTGATACACTGCAATATGAGTATCCAGGATACATAGTTGAACGAAGAAGTATCAATGCTAGGACTAGGTGTATCAGTGCATGTATTGTATTCCTGAGTATTCTTATACGTGTGTAGACGAGTAGGTGTATAACATAATTGGGTATTCATGAGTATATATGCTAGGACTAGGAGTATCAGTGCATGTACTGTATTTAACGATGAGTATATACTTGAACGATGTCTATTCATTTTTGTAGAAGTATCTAAAAATGGATATGAATTACTATCTCCGTCATCGTTCGTGGATGTATAACCGTTATCCTGATGATATGTACGGTGAACGGGATGAATTCATTGAGGGTGTACAGCAGTTCCTGCAGTTCGCCAAGGCGTTCCCTCAGTATATGGACGGTACCAAAATTAAGTGTCCATATGTGAGATGTCGCAACTTGAAATATCATCCAGAAGTGGAAGTCACATATCATTTATACTCGAAGAGTTTCATGCCAAATTACTATCAGTGGACCGCGCACGAAGAACTTGTGTCTTTAGCATCGGAGTCGGAGCCTTATGTGGAGCCGTATATGGATGTCCACGACCACGCTGCTTACGACGACGGGGGGGTGAACATGGTTTTTGATGTGGCGGGGCCTAGTTTCGATCCGAACAATCATGATGCAGCTGAGGAGGCACCGAATGCCGATGCTGCAAAGTTCATGGAGTTGCTGGAGAATGTAAGGACTCTATTATATCCTGGTTGTGAGGATCATTCACCATTGGAGATGGTTACAAGATTGTTGAGCATCAAGTCTGATTTTAACATGTCGCAAGAATGCTATAACCGACTGATGGATTTGATTATAGAGATCTTACCAGAGGGTACAAAGTTGCCTAAAGACTTCTACCAATCTAAGAGGATGGTGAGATCGCTCTGGATGAGATACGAAAAAATTGATGCATGTCGCAACGGGTGCATATTGTACTACAAAGACGACAATGATGAAAATATGTGTAGATTATGTGGTGCTGATCGCTACAAGGCTACTGAAAGAGAAAAGTCTTTTGGTGCAAAGATGCTTACCGATTCGATACACTACTTGCCTTTGACACTACAGTTGTAAAGGTTGTTTATGGTGAAGGATACTGCAGAAAATATGAGTTGGCACAGGCAAAAACAGATTGAAGGAGTATAGGATCATCCATCCGATAGAGAAGCATGGAAGCACTTTGATCGAGAGTATCCAGATTTTGCTTCGGATTCGCGTAATGTCAGATTGGGGCTCTCCTCCGACAATTTTACCCCATTCGGACTTTCTGGCTCCCAGTATTCGTGTTGGCCTATGATCGTCACTCCGTTATAATCTACCGCCTTGGATGTGCATGTAGACTCCATATATGTTCCTAATCGTTATTATCCCGGGTTTGAATAATCCGAAGAGGAATATCGATGTATATTTACAGCCTTTGATAGATGAGTTGAATCAGCTGTGGGAAGTAGGTGCCAACACGTACGATATTTCTAGAAAGCAGAATTTTCAGATGAGGGAAGCACTTATGTGGACCATCAACGACTTTCTGGCCTATGGAATGTTATCGGGATAGAGCACTCATGGTTATCTCTCATGTCTGTATTGCATGGACCGCACTAAGGCTTTCTGTTTGAAATACGGGGGCAAATCGTGCTTCTTCGATTGTCATCGATAATTTTTGCCGAAGGATCATCCGTACCGGAGGAATATAAATACTTTTCGTGTGGGCATTGTAGAGAAGGCCAATCCACCGCCAAGGTGGCCTGGATACACGATATGGAAAAAAGTAAAATATTTACCAAGTGCTATCGAAGAGCCTGCTAAGGGGTACAAGTATGACGGATTTGGTCACACCCATAACTGGACGAAGAGGAGTATATTCTAGGATCTTCCATATTGGAGCACCAATCTGATCAGACATAACCTTGATGTCATGCATATCGAGAAGAATGTGTTTGATAACATAATTAATACTGTAATAGAGGTAAAGGGGAAGACGAAAGATAATCCGAAGGCCAGTTTGGACTTAGAAGAAATATGTAGACGTCATGCGTTGCATTTGATAGAGGAGGAGCATGGAAAGTTAAAGCAGCCCAAGTCAATTTTCTCACTAGAGAAGGAGGATAAAGGGAGACTTTGTAGGTGGATTCAGGGTCTAAAATTTCCAGACGGGTACGTGTCAAACTTGAGAAGATGCGTCAATCTCAAGAAAAATAAACTGGCGGGTATGAAGAGCCACGATTGTCACGTATTCATGGAGAGGTTAATTCCGATTGTATTTCGAGAATTCTTACCGCAGGTTGTTTGGGACCCATTGACAGAGATCAGCATATTCTTCAGAGAACTTTGTTCTACTAAGTTGCTCATTGATCGTCTAGAAAAGCAAGAGAAGGACATTGCGGTAACACTGTGCAAGCTCGAGAAGGTATTTCCTCCTGGATTCTTTGACTCTATGGAGCATTTGCCAATTCATCTTTCCTATGAGGCACGTATTGGTGGTCCTGTCAGTTATCGGTGGATGTACCCGTTCGAGCGATATCTGAATCACCTAAAGAGAAAGATAAAAAATAAGGCATGGGTTGAGGGCTCTATTTGTGAAGCTTATGTTCTCGAGGAGATTACAAACTTTTGCTCGACGTATTTCAAATCTCATGTTGCTACTAATAGAATGAGAGATCCAAAAAATGATGACGGATATCAGGAATCTAATGATGCAATACTGAAAGTATTCAATGCGTCCGAAAAGCCTTTAGGAAAAATAAAGAAGAGATATTTGAATGACGACGAGCTAATGGCTGCTTAGTTATATATATTACTCAATTGCGACGAGGATGAAGTGGAGAAGCTAGAGGAGCAAGTAATTAATACGTCCACGTTTACGTTATCTCAATGTAATAGTATAAGCTACTATTATGCTACTAATCATCGGTTATTTCGTTGTTTTTTAGCACATATAATGATGAGCTGAGGTCGGTTAGACCCTACATAAGAGACGAAGAAGTAGAACAAGAAATGAGACGTTATTTTTCTTCTTGGTTGAGTGCATATGTAAGGAGCTCGATAATTACTTTTTCTGTATACACTTGTACAATAAATAACTTACTATCGCTACTTTGGTATTTAGGTCGATCGTCTAATAACATCCGAGACTGATTTTATTAGAACTCTAGCCAAGGGACCAATTACTGTCATTAAAATATGGCCAAGTTACTGTGTGAATGGGTTTAGGTTCAAGTCAACAAATGCTCCGATCAGAGACAACTTTCTGGATCTTGATTCCACGAAAAATAGTTATTTGTGTTTCAAATCTTCGAACTACAAAGACGTCGATCCAGACAATAATTTCTTTGACATCTTACGAGAGATTGTGGAGCTGACATATAATTATGGCACATAACCTGCTAAGATCATGCTATTCAAGTGTGAATGGTTCAATCCGATTCAAGATCAAGGTTGGAAAATTGACAAGCATGGTCTTATGGATATAAACTACAAGCGTAGATATCGAGGCTACGAACTATTTGTCCTATCAAGTCAGACTCAGCTCGTGTAGTTCATAACTTATCCTAGACGGGGGACAGCGAGGTCATATTGGTGGGCAGTATATGAGACTAAAGCTAGAAATACCTTTGACGTTGACGAAATAGATTATCAAGAGGACGAGCACCTCTTGTAACAAATATTGTAGATGTGAACTCAACGAAAGTTACTCATTACACGACTAATAATGTAGAAAAGGTAGAATTATCTGAAGAGGAAGAGGAAGACGAAGTAGATGAAAGTGAAGATGAGGAGGAAGAGGAGGACGAGGAAGGCAAACAAGATGAATTTTTTGAAGATGATTGAAAATAAAATATTTTTCCTGTAGAATGTACTATATTTTGACTATAGAATGTACTTTTTTGACGAAGTTATGTATTATATTTTGACTATAAAATGTACTATCCATTTAGACTTGTGACACTACTAGTTATTTATTGTACAATTCTATTAGTGCTGTGAGATATGCATAAAATTTTAATTGTAGAACTTACTATATATTTGTTTATTTGTTCTATCATCATATGTTGTTATCAGGTATGACAGGACGACGCAGAGCGTTCGGCAGGTCCTGAGGTAGACGGAGTTCTCCTCCGGTACTGCCTATTGTTGGTTTTGGATCCTCGGCGCCTAGTACTCCAGTATATCGACCAGTCACATCTTTGACTGCGACGACGTTACGTGGTAGCACTCCTGCGATGAGTAGTTTCAGGCCTGATACTACTCCCTCGTCCAACTTTCCTTCTGTTGACGAAACCATGGAGACAGATGAGCATATGGCGGAGGTTGAGCCGACGTTGTCCCAGCATCAGCTAGATCCTCCATGCGCACCTCCGGACGAGACGAGGACGGAGATTTGGGCCGACGGTACAAAGCAAGTCAATTACATGGTTTAACATCATATATATAGTGTATTTCTTTATTCATCATATATTGAATTTTTTGATAAAAATAATTATCTCTGTATAGATATCGTCCATCGTCGGTACAGAGACGTCTGGGCCACTTTCTGAGGTACAACTATGGTGGCCCTTGGATCAACTACTTTGATGCTCTGGATGAGAGGAAGATGTTCTGGTTTGTGTAATTCAAGATAAAAGTATATTATATCAATCATCTAATTTACGCATATTATATAACTTACTAAATTACTTATTGTAGCAAACGTATTTTTATCCACCGCACCGGGTCGAGTTGATCGAGAAGATGTTTCCTGCCGTTGCCGCCAAGCTGATCTGTGATGCTCTGGATGACCAGAGGGCTCGTGATCGTGAAGAAAAACCGATCCAAGGTTGGATCACGCCTTAGCAGTGGACTGCGATGAGGGCTAGATTCGACGATACGAGATAGAAGGAAAGGTCTGAGAGGCCAAGGCGGCTAGGCAGAAGACAACAAAGTGGTGTAGTGGCTCGATTCCGATGATAAAATATTTTTGTCGTTTGGTATATTTTTTATTTTAGATATATTATTTTAATACAAGTACGATAAAATGGTAGAAGGATAAAATATTTAATTTTAGTACTAAATAATATATTTTTAACATGTACAGAGAGGTAAGGATACAAACATGGTGACCGTCTTCCTGGCCACCCATCGAAAGGGCAGAAATCTTATTGATGGGAGGGCCTCGCAGACCTATGTAAGTATTACTTTACTTTGTGTTAATTTTAATATAACTTAGGCAATTATCGAGTATCCAAACTTTTCTAGGCCGAGTATCTTAGGCTGCGTGAGCGAGCGATTACTAGTGCACCTACAGCGAGAGAGGCTGGTAATTCCTCGCAGGCCTCTCCAGCTCCATCGGCGGACGAGCTGTGGGTGACCGACGTTGGTGGTCTTCAGAGGGGTACGTACTACGGTACATGATCCTATGACGCCATTGTTGTGATACAGTCATCTAGGGCCTCCACGGCAAGTGTGCATTCCCCACAGCCCTTGCAGTCATCAGCCCGAGTCCAGGAGACCATTAACAATCAGATTGCGTCTCTCCGTGAAAAGTTAATACGAAGGATGGAGGAGGAGCCCCTGTCCCAGCCTCAGGCGAACGATGCGACGCTCATCGCACGATTTGATATGCTCGAGCGCAGCATTATGGAGCTCAGGGATATGACAGCTGATCTTAGAGCATCGACAAAGTGCAACATGACGGAGCTGCAGGCATCACAGTTGTCCATGGGTGAGAGGCTGACGACAATGTAGGATTCAATGGTTTATAGCAGTACGAGGCTGTTATCTACCATGGATTCATACAACCATCGACTAGCAGAGTTGGAGCAGATACATCCTCCTGGTGCGCCTTCATCGACACAGACTCTACTGACGTCATTGCCTTCTCCATCAACATCGGTATCTATTTTACGAGAGCAGTATGATCTGTTCTTATCCCTGATGCGTGCCGGTGGTGATCCTCCTACAGATCCGCAGTAGTCCTAGTTAGGATAGTTTATTGATTATTTGTGTTTTGACCTATGATATTTAATTATTTATAAATATTCTTTATTTTTGAGGCTTTCAGACTTTATTTCTTGCACTCAGTTGTGTGGATATTTATTGTATTCTTTACGATAAGATTTTCTCCTGACTCGGTTTGTAATCTCAATATTTTATTTTCTTCAAATTTTATTATATTATTCATATTAAATATATGTTAATTTCTTGGTATTGAGTGTTCAACCGAAGGAGGTCGGCGAACCCAACAAATTCAACGGAGGGTTGCTCCGGGTCTATTTGTATAAATTATGAATTCATAAACTATAGGAAGATTGGTTTGGAAATAATTCAATATTCTTTTTTTTATTTTTTCACTGAATCTTTAGCGACATTTTTAGCGACATTTTGTGACGTTTATATACGTCGCTAAATACATCGCTGAAAGTCGCTAAATACGTCGCTAAAAATATCGCTGAACGTCGCTAAACTGCTGACATGGCAGTATTGTCAGGTCAATATAACTTCGCTAAATGTGTCACAGAATATTGCTAAAAAGAAAAAAAATTAGTGACATATAGAAAAAAATAACACGTCGCTAAACATCGCTAATATAGCGACGCATATACGTCACTAGAAAATATCGGTATAGCGGCGTTTTGCGATATTTTTTCGGTCAGCGACTAGCTTAAAGGCGACTTCATCGAAACGTCGCTACAGACGTCGGTAAAATATGTAGCAACATTTTTTTGCCATTTAGCGACAATTTTAGATGTTGCTAATTTGACTTATTCTGGTAGTGATTTGAGTTTTATACTGCTTGTTCTAAGAAGATAGTTTTCATAAGAAAAATGATATAATCCGACTCTGCATGCTTAATAAGAGAACTCATATTGCTAGTCTAATGAACGAACCCTTGTCATGCTAAGAAAAGATAGATACGTTGCATGCTAGGTTACACTAACACGGTTATTGAACAAATAATTGCCATGCTAAAAAGAAAGAGTAAAAGATTGCTTGAACTTGTCTTTGTATCGTATGCTAAACTAGAGTAGAACTACATTCTTGTCTAAAAGAGATAGAAGAACTACTACTATGCTTGCTTAAATAGAGAATTCTTGTTTGTTCATTATCGTACTGAAAGAGATAGAATTGCATGCAAGATTTATAGAACTGTTCTTGCCTGTTACTTGTTAAAAGAACTAGATTGCTTGAACATGTTTCATTGATAGCACTGTAAAAAGATAGAACTCTATGAATATCTTGAACTACTGCATTAAGACTAATAGTCCACCTTGAGGCTAGAAGTCATTATTTATGGGAGGGTATGGCTATTAGGCAAGAGTATTATAATCTCTGGCTCTATTGCTTGATTGAAATATTTGCTTGTTCATGAACATGTGCATCATATAGTCTTTTTCAGATAGAAGTCTATTCAAGCATCGGTCTGACAACTTGTGTACAAGGTTTATCTCTCGAGCGGTTCCTGGGGCACTGGGGATCGTTCAGCTTGGGAGAGATCTGGAACACCCTGAGGCTAGAAGTCCTTATTTATGGGAGGGTGTGGATTTTAGGATAGTGTTGAACCAAGAGTCACGACTGCTATTTTGAGCGTATTTTAGTTCAGAGCAACCATGCGTCTCAGCAGCTATTAGCCAAATCTGTCATTAGATAGATAGGCTTGTAAGTCCCAACTGTTAATCCCGGGGATCCAACACTCGGGGACCATCATATAGTTAGGACGCATGCTAGGACTTTAGCCTTCTTGCATACCTAACAGTTTGATGTAGGGACGAACAGGAAATAAAACTTTGTATATATATGAAATTATTGTTAACTTGTATGTCTGCTACAGGGATAACCGTTCGGCGAAGGATAAGAATAACTTAATAAGTAATATACATATTTCTAATTTTGCTTGAATCTCGTATTGCTCCTAGACTTGCATGTTTAACTTGAATATGCTGCTGCCCCCTTGTATAATATGAATAGTCCACTAGACTAACTGTTATTGTCCCCAGAGTTAATAAAATTGGCTCATGATACATGCTGCACACTAGACGATAGAACACCGTCCCTACTGTATGCTTGAATGTATGAATGCAAAATATTTCCAAAGATATTTTTTTAAAAAGAAGTAATCTGATGCTAATCTTGTACTGCATAAAATAAACCTAGATAAAAGTAGCAAGATCACTAGTAATATAATATTTTGCCACATGCTTACTTAGTGTTGGTTTTAGGGAGTGTTGCTTCTGTTCGTTAATTTTATACTCACCAGTACTTTCCCCAAAGTGCTGAACCCCCACCAGTTTACTTGTTCGCCGGTATTGGATCGTCCGTAAAAGTGATATCCGAGCCTCATCCCCAGGACCTAAAAATCTGAAGTCGATGTCTTGAGCCGTGTCGAGATACTTTGAGCTACTTTTGTATAAAAGGGATGTACTGTATGGAACGCTGTCATTGTAATCGAGAGAGATAGCTAGAGCGAATTGTAATCTCGGCCAAGCACCTCTTGTAACACATCTTGAATATCAATAAAGAGATTATTTCCTTATGGCAGTGTGTTATTTATTTTTTGCAATATTGTGCCGCTACTTCCATCTTGAATAGCTTAATTGCCCTTGTTCAAAACTTTGGCCTTGTGCAAGCGCAAGTCAGGCTTGCACGGTATCACGTCCATACGGGGACGATCGGTTCTGCAAGGCCCAAGGGAGTACGATCGGCCCCTTGCGAGAATTGGGGCATGACACTTCTCTCCCTGTTGCTGAAGATGCACATCATGCGTCCACCCAGGAGAACCCTGTCCATGCGGCAGTCGGGAAAGGTGCTCAGCTGTGAGCACCCTAATTTTTATATAGGGTTAGTTCGGTAATTAATAATTATTTTTTCTTTTTAAATATTTATTCGATAATTTAATTAATTTTGGAAATCAACCACCATGGTTTTAAGATCTTGAGTGCAACACTAGCCTTTTTCTTTCAACCAACTTAGCATGCTCGACTTAGACGAATCAAATTAGGCTCCTGCCATGACTGACCCTTACAAATTCGTAATTCCATGCCTTATTTTGGTCGCACAGCTTTCGCGACACAATTACGAGAAAATGATGATTAATTAACCCTTTTGTCGTGGCATACGATTTTAACACGCCACACCAATCCAATGCTTCAAACTAAATCCATGCTATGAGCCTAACTGGTCCTATTACGCACATGACACTCGAGTTACGTTATTCGAACCCCCTGCATGTTCCCAATATAGTATTAAGTAGAAAATAGAATTTATAGATTTATTTAATTAATTTAATATTCATTCATATTTAGTAAATCCCTTTTTAATTGATATAAATTTGGTTGTAAATTATTTATTGGAGAAAATATAAAAAATTTAGAATTTCTCCCAAGTGCCTAACTATTTTTGGGAATTTTCTACATATTGTTATTGAATGAAATAAAACAAAAGAAAAGGAAAAGAAATAAAACAAACCCTACCCTCTAACCTAACTAAACCCTAAACCCAAACCCATTAACCCGAAACCCAAATCCTAACTAAACTACCCAAGCCCACCCGCTCACTCTCCCTCAGTCTCTCGGTATATATATACATGATAAACCCTAACCCTAAACCACACCACCTCCACCATCACCCACGCCTCCACCCAGGAGACCACCCTGACCCCTCGTCGACTGCCGTCGTCGTGCCGAACCACCGCCACACCGCCGAACCACCGCCCGCAGTGCTGCCGCGCCTAGCAGCAACAACAGCCACCACAGATCTGCCCCCACGTGCATAGCAGCAACGGCCGTGTGGCCCTCCCTTCGCACAGAGTTTTTGCCCTCCTCGCTCGTCCGTTTCATATTCCATCTTTGCTGGTATGTTCACAACCTAACCCCCTAGGATTCTTTTCAAGTGGAACAAATTTAGGCACCCGAGTTTGATCGAAAAATCGACCGAAAGTTGGCCGAAATCTGTTCAAAAATAGTTCAGAAATTCTGTCCAAGTACCCCTGTTCATGTCTAATTTTTTACCAACTCATTAATTATTTTCAAAATATAATTAAAAAAAATTCGTCACAACATGACCAAGAATTTTACTGTTCTTTTAGTTTTTATTAGTTTGCTTTAATGGTTAAATTATTCTGGTTCCAAAATGACCAAAAACTTATTTTTAAAGTACCCAAAATCTTCGATACGGGGTACATCCTGCCAAACGAGACCACGCCATCACGTATGGATTGCTCCAAAAGGTGCATAACATAAATGCGGACGTGTACGCGAAACTTGATTTGGACGTGTGTGTACGCCGGAATCAACGCGTATCCGCTAAAAAATACCATATCGGCCTATTCTGATACCTCGCCATAACTTCGTATGTACTCGTCGATTCGCAACAAAAATTATGTCATTCGATTCACAGTGTTACGCTGGTTCTGTGACCCAAGTTTGGTTCGATTCTGAGAACGTTGACGAAATATCGTTTTATAAACCCCACGGTTCTACATGATACACGATTTCATGATCGGCTCATCGGAATCCAGTTTCAGATATTCTATTGGGTTTGTATCATCGTTTTGGACTCGTAGACACTAAGTTTAATAAATTTGGAGAACTTCGTCTCTGGCATATTTTTCGGTGCGAAGTGGGCCACAGGTAGACCCCGCTTTGACCCAAAACTGTCAATTTTGCCCCTGTATTCAAATTGGACTTATGGGTAGTCAATCATAGAAATTTCAAGTATTTTGAGAATATTGGTGATGTTTGTTTCAGCATCCGAAGGTGTACGTGCAGATTCTACTTTCCCAGGAGCAGTTGACGGAGTTCAAAACCCAGGCAAGTGTACCTTGCCAAACCTTCAGAGATTATGTTATATTATTTACTTGTGTTATTTATATATGTACATTCTTATGATGTACCTGGTCAACCTAGGACCATGAGACGTTGCTTAGCGTCCGAACAAGATTTGGGTATCGACGCCGTACGCGAAGTCATGTAACGTCACTTAGAGAGTTGATTCCACGATCCTATTTTTACGTGCTTGTTTTATCAAGTACGACATACCGTAGGATACTTGATATTATTTCATGTGACAGAATCTTTCTTGAGTTATTCGTGGTAATTTTGTATAGGCTTACATGATTCGTGATATGAGATTTGCATATTATATAGATATTATTATGACTCGTTGTACTAGCTAGAGGTCATGCTCTTACGTGTTATGGACATGCGACATTGTGGACATAAGACGTGAGGTTACATTGGGTGGGGAGAGACACACATGCTATAGGCTGATTATCTTCTATATATACTATGTTACTGAGGTGCTTTATCTTTATACCAGAGCTTGGCACATTACTGGCCCTACGAGATACTACTTGCTGCTATGGGCTCCCCGATACAGAGCTTGTAGTGGTCTCAGCCTGAGTACTAGTGATGCTCTCATTTGTATTTCACTTAGCTGGTTACATAGCTTGTCCTGAGGATCTGTTTATATTTACTTGCTGTATTTTATTTGGCTTGAGTGTTTATTATACCTTGCTATATCCCCTGAGGACTTGGATCCGGATTATGTCTCTAGGTGTAGACGAGGAAAGCTATCCCGAGGTTTACTGGACATGTGCTACTATTGGAGACGTACAGGTTGCAGAGGACGAGGTTGTTCCAGAGGACTTCTCTTGAGCACGCAGTATTCTCACAATTTATTATTTATGCTTAGTGTTCTTAGATATTTGATCTTGTAGTGACTTCTGGATATTGTACTTGGAGTTATTTTTTTCTATTTTGATGACGGGTTGTTCCCCGTGACATTATTTATATTACTTTGGTTGGACAGATCATTTTATATTATTGTGACTGGACTTGTCTCTTTGTGATTTTGTTACTTATAGTAGATGAGATTAGATATATAAACTATGACATGTATTCATAGACCATTTATATGTATTACAGCTTAAGTGCACTCTAACGGGTCTATTAAATTGGGTTTGCCTATTGGAGTTGTGCTGCTAGCCATTACCACGTGGCTAGTCCCTCGGTATTTTAGGACTGGGGCATGACATAGTTTTTGTGGTGGCCCATGCAGGTCTACGAATATATTATTTTGGTTTCAACTAAGGGACCGAGCAAGCATGCGATTAGGATAAGAATAAATTTATAGGATCTCATCCACATGTTGACACATTCTTGACCTCTATATCAGATTTGAATTAATTTCTTGACTTGTATCATGCTTGATTCAACTGTTCGACCCTACACTGTTCCCGAAAGAAGAAAAGAAGGTGGAGAAATCCTTTGACGGGCTTGAGCTTGGAGTTACAGAGATTAATTGGCGCAGTTGCACCTACTTCTTATACGGACGTCCTTGCAGCAGCTCGACGCATGGAGCGCATCCATAGGAGGGATTCCAGCCAGAAGAGACTGTACGCATCAGTACTATCTCGAGCACCACACGGGGAGCCTGCAAAGCGACTCCAGATGAATCCACCACAGGGAGCAGCATCATGAGCCCCATCCCTTCCTACTTGTCACTACTATGGCAAGGTAGGCCATATTGAGAGGGAGTGTAGACCAAATTAGGATTGTTTTTAGCTTGCGGATCTAGTCAGCATTCAGCCAAGGATTTCTCTGAGCATCGAGGAGGAACACCGATGGTTCATCGACCCGCTTTACCAACACCGGAGCCAGTCCAGCATCTATATCGACCAGCTTATCCAGCACCAGGAGCACCACAGGCGGGAGATGGAGGATTCAGACCACCAGTACCGGGAGGATATCAGCCGAGGCCACCCTTGGCATCACATGCAACACTCTTCTATCAAGCCCAGCAACAGCAGAGGGCACCACCACAGGGACGTGGACAGGCTTTTGCAATGACAGTGGAGGAGTCTCGGACTCGAGGAGTAGCGAGTATGGGTAAGATTTAGTTTTATCTTTGCTAGCTATAGTAACGGATATTCCTAGTAATACTTTAGCATGTGCCTGTTAGTTCCATTTCCTAGCCTATACCTAGTATTATGTTAGCATGAACTTGTTAGTATATAGTAGTAATATGTAAGTGGTACCCAAGTTTTCAGAAGTTGTAGTTGATCCTCGTTCTAATTAGACTCCTTTACTCTTGAGTTACTCATCCGTCATTGCCTAGGAAAAAAAAAGTTTTCATTGCTTCCCTACGTGTTCTGCTTGAACAAAACTCTCACAATTCCTCTCGATTTTTCCCTTGTTCATAGTCCCTTATCCTTTGTGTCATGCTTCAACAAATGTCATACAATTGCGTCATCTCTTCTGGAGAAAACCTTTCCTGACCTGTTACGTTTTGTTTTTCTTAATTGTAAGGACGCAATTCTTTTAAGGTGGGTAGATTGTGAGCACCCTAATTTTTATATAGGGTTAGTTCAGTAATTAATAATTTCCACCACTCGTCCAGCTCGTATTCAGGCAACTGCTACCGCTCCACTTACTACTCCTGCAGTTGAGGGAGCATCTGCTTCTCTCGGGGATCCTCCTCCACCTGTCGATCCGAGGACTACCCCAGTCGTTCCGGTGGTACCTCCTCCACCACCTCCTGTACCAGTAGACGCCATGCAGTTATTTGCATTCTTTAGGGAGATGATGGACGCACAGCATCGCCAGGTGGATGTGATGAGGCTGGGCATTGAGAATGCCCACCAGGTGGCCATGACGACAGTGGATAGGGTGGCACAGATTCAGCCACAGGAAGATCAGGCACAGCATCCGAGGCCAGGTAGCATCATTGATTTCCAGAGGATGCAGCCCAAGGAGTTCCGGGGTACAGAAGGGATCCTGTACGCGGATGACTGGATAGAGCAGATCGAGGAGATTTTCTGGCTGGCACAGATTCCAGACAGTATGCAGATAGAGGCAGCGGACAGTCAGATGTTCGACCTCGCTTTGACGTGGTATCGCACTGATACGAGGATCGCGGCATCAGGGATTACTTGGGAGGCTTTCAAGAGACTTTTTAAGGAGAAGTTTTTTCCAGATGTAGCACTCAGTACCTTGGAGAGCCAGTTCGAGGCACTCGTCCAGGGGAGCATGCTAGTAGACGAGTACGCAGCGGAGTTCTGCCGTCTGGGCAGATTTGTGGAGGGCTTGAGTAAGGCAGCAAAGACGAGGAAGTTTCGCAAGGGTTTGGTTATGGCGGTCAAGTCTTTGACTAGGAGTGACCGCGAGGCAACTTTTGAGCAGATCGTAGGGAACGCTCAGAGGGCAGAGGATGACTTGGAGCTCAAGTCCAAGAGAGGCAGGGATGATTCAGGTAGTGCGGGACCGGCTAAGCGTCCCTATGGGCAGAAGATAGCGCAGCAGGGTCAGGATCAGAGAGTGCCCACTTGTGCCTACTGTAGGAAGGCATGACACACTTGGGATATTTGTAGGAGGAGACTGAAGGTGTGTTTATTCTATGGATCCGCTGCTCACCAGATGCGAGATTGCCCCACTGCACCTCCATTTGGTAGAGCACAGGATCGGAGAGTTGGAGCTAGACTATCTGTGGCACAACATCATTCCCCGCACCAGCAGAGGGAGATACCCCAGCATGGCAGGGCTTATGCGTTGACGGTCGAGGAGGTCGATGCTACGGGTGTCGGGTTAGCAGGTCTGTCTTTTTTGTTCTTCTTTTCGTCCTTTTCCATTCCTTGTGGTGTGCTTCATTAGTACCTGTTAGACTTTTCTTTGTGTTGTGGTAGATAGTGTAGTGACCCTGATTGAGACTGTGATAACACGACCAGTAGGACCATGATCTTGCATGCTGTTTAGGTAGAATTTCTTGACTGTGATTGTTGGGGGTTTGACCTAGGAGAAGTGCGATCAACTTTAAATTTTGAGTACGAAATTTTCTAAGGAGGATAGGCTTGTCACTATCCCATTTCCAGGGCAGGGTATTTTTTTATTTTAATTTGGTAAATTGTGTATTGATCATAAATATTTGTATTAATATATAATTAGTTGGTTGTATTTATTTTTATTAGTTATTTTATGGTTTTGGCTAGCCTGGACCTATGTCAGACCCTAGTGGACCCCTGTCAGACCCAACCAACACCCTTGTCAGACTTATTTATTGGGTTAGAATAGTTATTTATATTTTTATTAGTTAGTTGGAGTAATTATGAATTAATTAGAGTACATTTTCCAAACCCAAACCATATTTTAGCATGACTTAATTTAAGGGCATTTTAGACTTTGTGACCCTAATGAAACCCTAACCCTATTTTTACATATATGGCCGGACCTTCCCCCCCCCCCAATTCCATTTCATTTCTTCTTCTTCTTCTTCTTCTTCTTCTTTATTTATTCCTCCATTCTCTTCTTCTTCCTTCTTCCAATTTCTTCAATTTCAAGTAAGTGTGTCACCCCTTTTCTCTTCCTTCATCTATTTCTTCTATTAATGCAAATCCTAACCTTCCACTTTCTCCTAACCTAGATGTGTAGAGCTTAGAATTGGTTTTGGAGCTTGGGTTGGAGGCTTGGAAGCTTGGAGTGCTGGATTTGGAACTTTTTGGAGACATTGGCCTTAGGATTCCAACTCCTAAGAGGTAAACCCTAACTTTTCTCTTAGTGATTGCTCTAATATAGTATAATTAGTGTTTAAAACCTTTCTAGACCTTAGGGCTACCCATGGGAGGAAGTTGGAACTTGTTTGGATGTGTTTGGAGACTTTGACATTAGGTTTTGTGTCAATTTTAGGTAAAATCCGAGATTGGCCCAATTTTTGGTGTTGTCTTAGGTTAGACGGACCTAGGTAGACATGCTTGGGTGTCTTGAGGGTAAGTACGTATCCCCGTTCAGACACGTGAGGTCGTGTCGCAGAGATTTGGGCATTTCGGATGATTTGGGGGGTTTTCGTCGTCGTGGGTTCCACATGCATGTGGGATTTTGCCACGAACCTAGAGTCGGAGAGTTAGTATTTTTTTCTAGGTTCTAGACATCGATTAGAACTCGTGGGTAAATTTTGGGTCGATTTCGAGTAGGTTTGGTATGTGTTTCACGAGGTATCGCGAACCGCACTCCACGTGTTCGTCGAAATGACCGAATGGCCATTTCGACTTGGTTTCAAGGTTCGGGCTTGTGCGCGGGTTGGTTTATCTTCGGGGAGTGTGTGCTAGGGTTTTCGAGTTATATTATATATATATATATATATATATATATATATATATATATATATAGGTATATATATGTGTTTGGGTGGTTGTGTGTATTGAGTGTGGTTGTGTGTGTGTTTGTGTATAAGTGTGTGTTTGTATATATGTATATATATATATATATATATATATATATATATATATATATATATATATATATATATATATATATATATATATATATATAAACACATATCTACACTCATATATATATATATATATATATATATATATATATATATATATATATATATATATATATATATATATATATATATATATGTGTGTGTGTGTGTGTGTGTGTGTGAGTGTGTGTGTGAGTGTAGATATGTGTTTGTATATATACTCGAGTAGACATGTAAACATTCTCAACTGGAATCACTGGAATCACCTACTGGCATCACATCAGGACTCACTACAGGCATCACTCATGTTTCTGGCTGGACTCATACTTGATTTACGTGTCGGGTCTTGGATTCACTTGTACTAGTCGGGGCGGAGAAATACTCGAGTAGACATGTAAACATTCTCAACTGGAATCACTGGAATCACCCCCTCTAGTCTAATCTGGAATGATAGCAGCCGCACACCCAGTGTGCGGTGAGCCGTACTTATCCCCTAGCCGTTTATATGTCGAAACAGGTATTTCAGAGACACGAGTTCATTCTTTATAGTCTGGACTCTCTTGTATTTCTTGCTGGTCTCACTTATATGTTTTTGGACTTGACTCATTATATTTATTCTTACTGGACTCACTTCACGTTATTGTGCACACACTTGATCTTAGTTTAGATTTCTTGTATCATGCAGTCATTACTATCTTGCTTCTGATTTTTATGCATCTTTACCTTTATGCACCAGTGATACATATATATTTCCTTGTTTCATACTTTATTTTCTTCACCTTGCTACTTACTACAACTGTTTTATAGTTTTTATCATTTAACCGGAACTGCTGTTAGAGGTGTACTTGCTCCAATCCTGACTGAATATATTTTTCAGAGGATCCAGAGGATTGGTGTCCGACATTTTATGGACCTCAGTCTGTCGATGGTGCATACAGGGACCCCCTAGTTCAGGAGTAATTTCCGGATTAGTAGCCGGGATCACTAGGACCTCAGTGTATTTATTAGTTTTTGGTACCGAATTTGTTCTCGACTTTTGGTTTGAGACCTTGTATTGTATTTGATTCTGGATATTGTTGTATTATTATTATTGTTGTTGTTGCTTTAGTAGTAGTTGTTATGTGGACTTTGTAGCTGTTAGACTTCTTTGTTATCTTATCGTGCTTAGATTCGTGATTGAGTATTTGTGTTATCTTTATCATATTGCTCCTCCGTTTGGAGTTGAGATCTTGACAGGTACATATATATTGTTGTGTGAGATTGTTAGCTAGATAGTAGACCTAGACAGCATTCTACCGCCGATGCTGCAGCGTAGGCTGGACGTACCCACGACTTATGCCCGATTTTTTGGGTGCGGGTCGTGACAAATGTGTCCCACTTACTACGGGCCACAAGATGACGAGTTGCCCGAGGATGTAGTGCTAGTTACCCAGGATCCTTAGCCTTTCTCCAATATATTATATTTGACTCCTTATAGATATTGGCTTGTATTATTATTATTTTGAGAGTTGTGTTGTAGTTAGACTTTAAACTTGGAGAAATGTATTGTGACTCTTGTGACTGTATTATCTATTCCATATCGAGCCTTTATCTTTCTTTAGCTTGATATTGTGATTGAATATTGATATCATTATCATATTGTCCTTCATTTGGAGTTGAGATAGCATGGCATGTACCATACATATTGTGTGAGATGTTAGCTAGTATTGTTGATCAAGACAGTGTTCTACGTCGTTACTACGACGTAAGCTGGGCGTTGCTCACGTACTCGTGCCCTCAATTCGGGTGCGGATTGTGACACCCACATCTTGGAGATATCCCTGAACTAGACATCTATGTTGGAAAAGACAGTCTCAGTCAGATGTGTTACAACTCAATAAGAGCAATCTCTTTCTCAAGCCGGAAGTCCAGAATCATAATCCTGATTCCTAGATCTTCTGCTTGACACTTGTTTTCCATAAAGACCTTCTTATAAGATAGTGCTCTTCTTTGGTAAAATGCTCTTTTCCAGAGCATGCGTGGTCAGATGCACCAGTGTCTACTCACCAGTTAGCAACCACACTTGATGACTCAACCTGCATAATAATAGCAACCAAGTTAAGTAATCAAAGGAACCAAGTTTAGCTATACCTTGCTATATTAGTTTGAATTGGTTCTGCTTTCAAGCTCCAATTCCAGCCATGCGCCAAGTCCTATCTAGTGCAGTGGCCTTTATGCACCTATGCCACCATGCGCCAGTCTTTCCAAGCGTAGAGACGACCATGCGCATAAGATACTATTCAGCTAATCTCTGTCATGCGCCAAGAGCTTCAATGCGCTTCCATGCAGCAAAAGTCTTCCCTGTGGCAAGAGTCTTCCATGCGGCAAGAGCCTGTCATGCGACCAAGTCTTGCCAAGCACCAAAGTACCCTCCTTATGTGCATACTCTCCAATCCTTGGTCATCTTGTAATCTTTCTTCCAACTAGAATGCACGTCATTCAAACGTTAACTCCTCCATTCTGGAAAATGGTAGGTTCCGACAACTCACTTTCAATATTTGACAAAGGACTCCTTCTCTCATCCAAATGTTCGATGTGTATTTCGTCATTCTTCTCAAGTTTTGTGAAAACTTGTTGCCGAGAAGATTTGATCGAATATTCTACATCTTTCTTCAGATCTTGCTTTGAGATTGTTAGTCCCGAGATGGATCAAATATGGTAGAACGCGAGCCATAGCAGAGCTACTAGCGAGATCCGAAGGCCCGCTCTCTACTGGAACCCAAGTTATCGTCGAGATCAGAGATTCACACAAGAGTTCTTAATCTAATATATCTCGATTCCAATGAAGCACGAACCATGAACATGTTACAACAGACTTCAAAGAAAATAAAAATTACAACAAGCAACGAGTAAAACGTTCTTCTCTTTACATTCGCAGACGCTACAATGAGATAGAACGTAGCAAAGGAAAAGCTGAAGAGAAGCACCTTGTTGGGGTGGTCAAAACCACCGTTGCTCAAAGCAAGATTCGCCGTACAGACGATCTTCCTCCAGGAACAAGCAAGTTCACAAATAAACTTCTAGAACGCTCAATGTCACATTCGAAAACACTCGAAAATACCATATGGGAGGGTGAAACTCTGGGCCGCATATGATCTGGTGTTCTCGATTTTTCCATATATTTCTCTCTCTCTCTCTCTCTCCAAATGAAAGAAGAGGTCCTCTATATATAGAGAAAAATAATACCTATGCGGCCTGAGAAAACTCTATGCCGCATATGCGCTGACCGACCAGATCCCCCAAAAACTGGGTGTCAGAGCCGCAGGAGCCTCCCGTGCCGCATGCACCGCCTCCGCCGTCGGTCACGTTGTACTGCACGAGGCAGACAACGCTGCCAAACATTGAAAGCAGCCGCATGCGTCGTCGGTCATGCTGTACTGCACGAGGCAGACAACGCCACCAAAAGCCCAAAGCAGTTGCTTTCGCCGTATTTTTTGGAAGGCACAGAAAATCATGCGTCACATGCGCCGCCTAAAGCAGACCTTGTCCCCTCGATATACAACTCGCTCATCCAAATATGGCCGCATAGTGTTAGGCCGCATAGCGCCTGGCCACAAAGACCATGGCCGCATAGCGCCTAGCCGCATAGCCCCTGGCCACAAAGACCCTGGCCGAATAGTGCCTGGCCGCATAGCGCCTGGACGCATAGTGCATTGGACGCATAGTGTCTTGGCCGCATAGCGCTGGGACGCATAGTGCCTTGGCCGCATAGCATCAGACCGCATGCGCCACGAAGCATGCGCCCGAGCTAGCAACCGTGCATGCTGCCCATGCAAAAAAGGAGCGCACGAGCGCCATGCGACTATGCTGACTTGCTAAGTGCGCCAACAAAGCGCAACTTTGCGTCCGAGTCCGACAAAACAAAGATTGTCATAAAAGAGTGTTCACACTTAATCCCTCTAGGAAAGTCAACCCACATGGATCACCATCCCATGTGCATATACCAATAGAAAGTATAGCTATATATTGAGATATATGCATTGGTGATTTTTTAATGTGGGACTAAAACTCCCAAATCTAAGTGGAAAACACCAACATATATATGATTTGAGTACAAGACTTTGCCATTGTTCGCTTCATCTTTTGTTGTTGAATATGGATCCACGGCCATGGTGATCCATAGGCAACATGCTTCAGATGTGCATGCGCTCGACGTACCATAGGTACGAGCCGAAAAAGAAGCCACTGATGACTGACCTCAACAAGGCGATAGTGTCTTCTCTGCCACAACGCATGGCATGGCATCATGCCCTTCCCCGTGGCGCGTGGCGCTGCAAGTATTGGTGGACAGGACTGCCTTCTGTTGGACCGGTTGGACCCTCCGGCTCCACTTCATGTGGCATGTGCCTGGAGGTAAGGTTCGGCGTGCTCAATACATTCTACATTATTTAGGTCCTCGGAATCTAGATTACACCTTATCTAAGTAATGTTCGTCTTCGTCATCGTCCAAGCTTTTTCGTTTGGAATGGGGGCAGACCATGAAACATAAGAAATCTCAACACAGTTTTAATACCCTGCTATTAACGTCAATATTCTATATTGATGTCAAATTTCTAACCAAAGTAATTATTAGCATATACAAGAATCATGACATAAAATTACCTAGACAGTAACGAAAAACTAACTTAACAAAATATATTATTTATGATCAATAACCTTTTACAAACCTCGGTCGCATTTGACCAGACGTCGGCTTGCCAGTCTTAGGACAAGTTTCGGACCACGCCCAGCCTACATACCACCATGATGTATATGTTGCTGAGTTGATCGTGCCATTTCTTTTTCTTTTTCTTTTTTCTTTTTTCCGATTCACCATTTCTATCTTTTGTTGCCGATGAGATGGATCAACAAAAGTCATCTACTACCGTCGATTATGACAAATAGGACTGAAAGATCCATATTGTGTCAGACTAACTAGTATCAAAACTCTCCCATAAAATTTCAAAACTTTCAGAGCTCCTTCAGAAGAACCCTATTGTTCTGTAGTAGAATTCCTCGTCTCTCAGTTGAAAATGCTCACAAGAAGCCTTTTGCATAGTAGTCAATCTAAAGGAATCAATGAAGAACAAAAAAAGGTATGGTCTCCTTTGATCCCATTTTATAGAAAATGTTTACTCAGCTAATCTCAGTTAAAACAAGCCAGACGAGAATAAGCACAGCCCCAGGAACATTTTTTTGGGTTTATAACTATATCAACTAAGATTGGAATCAGATTCTGTATATTTGTGCACTTCTGTTCAAACTATGCAGGTGACAAACACAGAACCAAAGCACAATCATGAACTAGACTCGAATGTGTTCACAGAACTAGACACAGATGATTGAGACAGTTCTAGAGGCTACGAGTTTGTTAATTGTTGATACAAGTGCAAGATGCACCTAGAAGACCACTAGCACGAATATGCCTATCAAAAAGTTAAGATTGTGACTGCAGCACCAAGCAATCATCAACATGTACTGTGTTTCCCCTGATGTAGTAAACTCAGTTAATGCAACTTTATTTTATCACCTAAGATCACACTTATAATCTCAATGATTTCTCGTAAACTCAAGACTGAAGTGAGCCTACATACATGAGTTGGCAACCCTCACTTTTCCACAAACTAACCAGGGATTATGCTTGGCTCCCAAAGTAACATAGAATCATATCATCAACTACTCACAGTTGCAAATAAAACAAAACCAAAATTGGAAATACACTTGACCAATACAAACTTTGGTCAAAATAAGCAAATATCTTATCCATATCTTTCTCATCAGAACATCATCCCTCTTTAATGGAAGGACATCAAATGGATACTCAGAATAGTCCCGAATTTGCTGAGGAAGCATTTACAAGTGTGATGATACATCTTATCCTAGTACAACCCCTACAAAACCCAGCAAAGGACCGAACTTGACCTTCCAAATATTTGTATATAGCCTTGTGTCATTATACAATGTGTACTGCTAAATCCAGATTATCTGATCTTGAAACTTTGTTACAATGTAAAAGAAATCACGCAGCAAAACTTGCATGTGCAGGAATTGTTGTACATAATGAATGTTTGAATGAAATGTAATGAAAAAGAGCTTTAATGAATAAATGGCTCTTGCGATCTCTGGTCATTGAAGTTTTTCAAAGACTTGATGCTCGTAGCTTCACAAGTTGAAGAATGATTTATACTTCATCTCTGGTCAATTTTACATTTTGAAGAATGATGACATATTACAAGGCTTGCACTTCGTAGTGGTCTTGTACATATTCACTTTGAATGGAAAATTATTAAACTTTGATCTATTCAGCCTTAGCGCACGATCGCTCTGCAAAGAAAGAACAAAAGGTACATTGCTTCATCAAGATAAAGAGATTATCAGGCTATCTATTTTTCTTTTCATAGGCAAGGACTCCAGAGATAACCTAACCATGATAAGAACCTTAAGATCTTGTTGGAGGGTTGTTATGCTGAAATAACGAGATAAAAACAAAATTATGAAATGAAAAGAATGTCCTTACTTAGATATTCATATGATACTATCATTGAAGTTCCCCAAACTGACATGCTGAAAAATCTTGGAGCTAACCCTCTATAGAACCCTTTCCATCCATCCTCGGCAATCAATCTCTTCACAACCTGCCGTGCAGTTTGTTTTTGCGTATTGTCCATAACCTACATCGAATGAAACAAAATTGTAATATAAGGACGACTTCTGGGAAAGCTAAGTAAATCATGCCGTATTAGAATGGCAACATAGGATAACATAACATGAATATTGTGAAAGTCAAGATCATTGACTAGATAAATAAAAAAATTGTCTTCAATGAATTGGATTCTATAGGTAATAAGAGAAATTCTATTAAATGGTATAAATTACAATTTTGAACTTGTACCAATTTCAAAAATAATGGATCCTAGGAATCTGAACAGCCATGTCAGCATAAGCCATTCAAAAGCACAAGCCATCCATATATGGATTTGATTTCTTTTGGCAGGTCAAGCTAAAGTTGGACTTGTAGAATATGAATGTCAATGCAAGTGTTTGCTCTCTCTTTCTATACAAAAAATAAAATCAAAATCACAAGGATGTTTTCAGTAAAATACCTTGCACTGTTCCATATATTCACTTTACTACAATGAGCTTTTTTTTCTTCTGTTTACTACCTACAGTCTTAAACTCTCTTCTTTTTTCACTTTAAATACCATGGAAGCCATGAAATTGTCAACAGAAAAGATATGGTTTTACCCCCACTCACCCAACACCATTCCTCCATCATCCCTAAACGACACATCACCACCTTATCCTTCCTCATCCTCATCTTTTTGCTCCCTCATCTATAAACCCTAAGCACTACCACCTTATTCCTTCCTCAATCCAAAACCACCACTACTATCTTCTTCCTCCCGTTCTCCTGCCTATCCCCATCGTTGTCCAACCTCCCCCCTGCCCCCTGTCTCCCCTTTAATTGGTAATTGATAGGCTCCCCACCACCCTCCATCATCCCGGTTAGGATTTAGGGTTTGGGTGACGAGGGGATCTAACTTTTTATCTTTAGGGGTGGAATGGTCACATATCTGATAACTTAGCGACGGACTAACTGAGGGTGTCAAAAGTGAAATCACTTAAAAGGTTCATGGTAGTCATGTGAAATCATAGTTGTAAAGTAATATGGCAGTGTTCCAAGGCAGTTTAGTGGAAATTAACCAAAGCACAAATCAAAGAGATAATTTCCAACTCCGAATTCAGTTTTTTGCTGTTAGTACTGAAGGAATTTTTAACTTTGAATATAGTCCTCGTGGTGTTAACAAAACATGGGTTATACGCCATAGTTTGAAGTATCGGCCGATACCGATCCGATACGGCCGATACCGATACAGTTTGGCATGTCCCGATCCGATACTGACTGATACCCAATACTGACCGATACCGACATTAGAGGCCTCTTTTTCGGTCAATTCGGCAAAGAAAATTGAATTAAAAAGACCAATTAGCAAGGGTGTAAAAGCATAGTAAGGTTGTAAAAGCATATAAAAGAGAAAAACTTATGTATCGCATATAAATCAATCGACAAGGGTGACTACTATTTCATTCAATTTCAAAAGTACTAAGAAACAACACTCGAAATACTTTAAATTATGCATAAATGTATAAAATATATTTTCTAAAATGTTAATAATTTACTAATAGTCGTTTGCTTTTCGATACCAAAAAATCCGATACTCCGATCCGAAACCGCTGAAACTACCGATACTGCCGATCCCGATACTTGTAGAAATAGTCCGATACCGATTCCGATACCGATACTTTGAACCTTGTTATACGCTACAAAAGTGAAGATTTGGAGTCATAACTTCAACTTAATGAGATATAGGTTAAAGTAAAGACTGTGCCACAGATTCTAGCAGGTTTTGTATTGTATGGGACACTTGACAATTCTGTACAATAAGATTGACGGTCAAATTTTTCGAGGGAACCCATTAAGTAAATAACATGTGCAACTGTATCTTCACTAGGACTTTATCCTCCAACACCCATTAAGTATTGCATGAGAAAATTATCATATCATAGACTTCCTCACAGGCATCTAATAATGCATTGTCCATATACAATGGTTCAGAAGAAGGAATATATCTGGCCTAGAAGCACTGGTTCCAAAGGAAATTTCATCTCTGCCCTCTTGCGAGTAAGAATGTTTAATAACTGTAAGGTAAATCTAAACTTAGTTACCCTGTGTGGACAGAACGATGGAGAAATATGATAATAAAATATTACTTCGGTTTAAACTAATTTTACACAATTCTAATAGTCTCCAATATAGCCAAATTTATTTGCGTAGACATGTTGATAAATATTGTCTACGCAATTACAAATTATCTCGACATCTTTTGCACTATTAACCATGCAGTCAGATGACACTGGTGTCTGTGGCCAACATGCTACAACTTTGTTAGCACGTAGACAACTAGACATGAAGTCTGTGAAGTCATATTTTGGTAAACAGCCTCACCCTTATTATTACTGCATGATTCTGAATTTGAGCACTAGTGAATAGGCATGTAACTAAAAAGGACATAAAGTTGTGGTTAGAAAAAGTCACTAAAGGGTGAGATTGACATTCAACTTGTGACAGTCAAAAGTCCATCATGTGATCCATGCAATATATGGAAGAACATTAATTTAGACTAGAGGAAGAAATTAAAACCAGGACAAAAACAAATAGATTTTGAGAGAACAAGAACCTGCAATCTGGTCTTAATAGTGTCTAAAGGGGTTGTGACACACGATGCCGCTGCACCAGCAATTATTCCTCCCGAAGCCTGAACACCAACTATTTTCCATGAGCTAGGAACAGTTTCCTTCTGATCACTGCCACGGCCTAACAGCCTGTTCAAGACAGCATAAAGAATAAAAGTGAGATATCATACTTTAGCCTTTAATTGCTATTGCCATGGCTTAACATCCTGTTCAAGACATCATAAAGAACAAAAGTGGAAGGCTTCAAATTATAAGATACTTCAGCATATTGATTGCTGTGAATAGTAATTGATCAAAAGTCTTGGAACCAACATGACCATATATATCAGCATTCAGTACTTCAAGCATGAAAGATTCTACCTTCCATATGGAAAAGAAGTAAAAAACGAATATGGTAGATCTTCTATACCTAGAATACAAGAAAAATGATACTGTATAGGAAAAACATTTATACTTGGACCAAAGTGTATATAAGAAAAAAACTGCAGCTGAAGAGTTTAAACAGAAGATAAAATGCCTTTTGTAATGCAATGCACTAAACAGAATAATGTCTCTTATACGTAAAGAAGGTTCTCCTGATGCCACGATGATCTAGCTAATGCAGCGTTTGGGGAGGGTCCAAATGTTAGCAGCCTTTCCCAATAATGAAGAGGCTGCTCCTGTAACCTGAACCCACATCCTCCAGGATGCAAGCAGTAAGCTTTACAGTTGCAACAAGTGATTCCCTCAATAAGTTATCTTATGTACATAAGAGGCAATTCTTACTTTATAACCATATAACTAACTACCATCTAACAAAGAACTGTAGAAGAAGTAATTCAAACATTCCTGTAATAACATGCTCATAGTTCTCTTTGAGGATATATGGGACCTTTTATTATTATGAAACTAACATCATAGAACTATCACATTTTACAAGGAAATGAAAACAAAGAATCTTAAAAATTTATCATAGCCTGATTAGAAAATAGTTGATAGGTCTAGCAGTCACAAAAATAAAGAACATGTGATATCATAAGTAGTTATGTGAACAATAAACTAGTTTCTAATTGTTGAAGAAAGACCCAGTATGTTACCTCCAAATTATACGCTGACTGGATCCATAACTTGCCCACCATACAGCACTGGATGGGGAGTAAGTCATAACAGACAAGCCAAATCCTCTATATAATCCCCTGATACCATCAGATTTAATAATTTTGCTAGCAACGTCCAGTCCACCATTATACTTTGCATAACCAGAGTACCCTTGCACCATCAATTTTTGGCTAACCTAACACAAGCCATCATAATCACAAAACAAGCATTCAAATACTAAATTGTCTTAAAGTAACATGGTTTATCATATAATATCAATAATAGAATTTCATCAATATCATATGTGAGTTAACTAGTTACGTAAAAGATTTACATGATTTCATACCCGTGAATGTAGCAGACAGATTTTACTATGCACTAGGATGCCTTTTACATGTATAATACACAACTTAATTTTTTAATCGTCTCTTTGAGCTTTTAGTGGCTCAAAGATAAATGCATATAGCATATGTTATCATCCTTCCCTTCTTCGAGTCCCTTTATTCAGTGAAGAAATTTTTTGTTGGATAAGTGATTGATGCATTAGTTAATAAACTACATGACTCATATAGCCAGTTTCTGAAACACCCTCCATGCCTGTTATTTCCTTGGGCATGAATAAGCATCGACTTACACGGTTTATACTTTTGGTTGACATTCAATAAAAAAATAGAGCATTTTTTTGTATGAAACCTCCAATATGGAGTTCTTTATACAGATGTGTGTATATGCATCTATGCATGTACGTATATTTATTGCATCTTTTTGTGAAAAATCATGATGCAGTAGGAAGAAAGGAGATATGAGTCACACATGGACAAACCAAAATCGGTGTCATGACTGTGTTTGTGCCGTGTTGCCAATCTGGCATTCATGCAACACATAAATCACTAAGAAGCTATTGGTAATTGTACCCTCAAAATGAGATCAACTTAAATCTCAATACGATGTGAAAGATTCTCTCCGTTGTGTGCAATATTGGCTTTCACATAATTTTCAGATACAAGTTGAACCACATTTTATGACTACAGTTACCAATAGCTTCCTGGTGATTGGGTATATGTTGCACAGACCCAGAGATGGAAGCAGAGATAGGGGACCATGTATGGGATTTGGTTTATGACCGAAAGAACATCAATGAAATACATACACCCTGATATAGAAATTCTTGAGAACTGAAGTGATGTAGGGAAGATGGGTCCATATGTCATGTGTATTACAGACATCAGTGTATTCAAGAATTCTTCCGAATTATTGTTAGCAAATACTATCCACAATGAGATTACAAACCTTGTTAGAGTTCAAAAACAAAAGAAGAATTCCTTGAACAGTAAACCTACCACATCAATTGGGACAAATACAGTTTGAGCAGAGAGGGATGCTGCCATGCCTGCTATACCATTTGCTACAGCAGCCTGCACTGGCTCAGAAAGCTTAAATGGCTCGACCATTTTGAAAGAAGCTATTTTTGTGGTCTCCAAAGAAGTGAGGAAGATAATCCTGGCAGGAACAGCACCGGTAATAACTGTGCCAAACCCCCTATAGAGACCGCGGATGCCATCTACTTTTAGAATATTTCTGAAAGTTGAGAAGGCATTAACTTGTACAACATCTTTCGAAACCTGTATCCGTGTCTTTATGACAGATACGGGATACAACGCAACAGTAACACCAGTGAAGAGGCCAGCTCCGACAACATACAACTTTTTCTTGTCAAGCCTACAAGATAACAATGAATAAATAAGTACAGATATCTGGCTGAATTATATAGAATACATCAACATACCTCACTAATATTGTCCTTCTCACTTAATAATTTGATGATTTAGATCTGGGACAACAGTGAAGTATGTCTTGTGGATAGCATCATATTCTTGGATGACAATATTTACTGTTAAGTGTAGCACAAATGCGTTAGTCATATTCTTGTTACCTTTAATTCTTTAAGCTATTATGCCACTTTTAGTCCCACATTGGCTAGGCCAATTAGTCCCCTATGTGATCCCCTCTATAGATAGCCTTGGTCTAAATGAATGAAATGTTGGTGTTTTCCACTTAGCTTTGGGAGTTTTAGTCCCACATTAGAAAACCACCAATGTGTATATCTCAATATATAGTTATGCATAGTATTGGTATATGCACATGGGGTGGTGGTCTATGTGGGTTGACTTTCCTAGAGGGATTAAGTGTGAACTCCTTTATGACAATCTTTATTTTGTCACCACCTTTGGAAAGTTTTTTCTTAGGAGCTACGACTCGGGCTCAAGGGCGCAAAATGGCACTTTGTTAGCGTACTTAGCACGTCAGCATCGTTGTGTGGTACTATGCGGCCAGAAGCTATGCATTCAGGCACCATACGGCCAGCGAGTTTGTTAGAGCAAGTCGCATATGGAGGGGGCATGTCAGTTGTTGGCGACGCATGCAGCGCATGGTTATCCGTACCATCCGGATTATGCGGCACATGCGGTACGGGTGTGTCTGTGCACAGTGGCTGCTGCTTTCGGCACTAGGCAGAGTTTGGCGGCGCTGTCTTGTGCAGCGTGACCGGCGGCAGCGGCGACGCATACGGCTTCGACTACGCATGCGACTTGGTGTCTGGTCGGTTGGCGTATATGCGGTCTGACTCAGGCCGCATATGTGTTATTTTTCTCTATATATAAAGGAGCTTCTCTTTCATTTGGATCAGTTGGAAAAAACCGAGAGCACCAGAGTCATGCGGCCCAGTGAGCACCCCTCCTACATAGTGTTTTTCGAGTGTTTCTGAAGGTGACCAAGAGCGTTCCAAAAGTCCATTTACGAGCTTGCTGGTTCCTGAGGGCAGATCGTCTATACGGCGAATCTTGCTTTGAGCAACGGTGGAGTGGTTTTGACCACCCAGTAAGGAGCTTTTCTTCAATTTTTTCTTTGCTTTGTTCTTTCTCATTGTAGCGTCTGCGAAAGTAAAGAAAAGAACGATTTTTCTCGTTACTAGTTGTAATCTTTATTTTCTTCAAAATATGTTTGTAACCTGTATTGGTTCGTACTTCGTTGGAATCGAGAATATCATATGAGAAACTCTTGTGTGAATCTCTGAACTCGAAGACAACTTGGGTTCTAGTAGAAAGCGGCTTTCGGGTCACGCTTGGAGGTCTGCTAATGGCCCGTGTTATACTATCTTTGATCCGCCCTGGGACTAACAATCTCAAAGCAAGATCCGAAGAAAGATGAAGAACATATGTTCAAATCTTCTCGGCAACAAGTTTTCACAAACTTGAGAAGATTGACGGGATTTACTTCGAACATTTGAATGAAAGGAGTCATTTGTCAAATGTTATAAGAGAGTTGTCGGAACCTACCATTTCCCAGGATGGATGAGATAGCGTTTGCAGGACGTGCATTCCAGATGGAAGGAAGATTACAAAGTTTGCAGATTATACGCATAACAAGACTTGCCGCATGGCAGACTCTTAGTGCATGACAGGACTCTGCGCTTGGCAAGACTAGGCAGATGGCAGATCTTGGCGTATCGAAGGTCTTGGCGCATGGCAGAGCTGGCCGTATAATGTCTTATGCGCATGATGGTCTCCGCGCATGCAGGACGCGCATGCAGGACGCGCATGAAGGCTTATGCACATGGACGTCCCTGCGCTTGGCAAGACTGGCACATGGTGGCATTTGCGTATGAAGGTCTCTGTACTTGACATGCCTTGACGCATGGCTGGAATTGAAGCTTGACTGCAGAACCAATCTGAATTAATATAGCAAGGTATAGCTAAACTTGGTTCCTTTCATTACTTAACTTGGTTGCTATGATTGCACAAGTTGAGTCATCAAGTGTGGTTGCGGACTAGTGGGTAGATACTGGTGCATATGACCACGCTGCATATCCCCCTTCTTCTCCTATCTTCTCTCTACCATGACACTGCCAGCAATAATGATCTTTCATGATCCATTCATGATCACCCGAGCATCCACTCTCCTCTGTTACTCTTATACCCTTTTCTGTTGGCTCCAAGGGAGCCATTATTCCATGTCGATCCAAACAGTAGACCCAAGTGCCTCTTGGATCAAAAGGCCTAAACTAGATTCATCCGACCTCAAACCCTAAGCCTAATAGAAAAAAAAAAAAAAAAAGATCTCCTCTAACAAATCTAGATCCAAAAACCTAGATCTTCTTCTCTATGATCGGCCGCCACCGCTCGTTGTAAGTCCAAACCCTAACCCTAGACTTAGTTGCGTCGTAGCTGAGAGACAATGACCCTTTCTTCTTCTCATATCTTCTCTCTGCCACGAAACCATCGGTCATGATCAACTCCCAACACCTACTCTCCTTTGCTACTCTTCTACTCTTTTTCCACTGGTCTCCAAAGGAGCTTTCTCTCTCTCCTCTGCTCTTCCTCTCAACCTAAAGTTCTCTCTCCTCTATACTGTTATGAGTCAATGAACTTTGTGGTGTTGGGAAAGCTATTGTGAATGCACGACTAACTAACATGCCCATTCAGTTTCCCTTTATCTATAACTCGATAGATTAGTTTGATCCATAAATTCAACCAATGCAAATAATTGATCAACAAGTCTATGTCGTACCAATCATACAATTCTGAGATCACCAAAAATAAATGGCAACTACATAAAGAGTCTCATCGAATTGCTCTCCATGCAAATCACACAATAAAAACATAACAAACCACAGCTGAAATCGACAGAACTAGAATTCGAATCTGTAGAATCGAAGAAAAAAAAAACCTAGAAAAAGAGGGGAGATTGCTCACTTGTCCCAGTTGATCTCCCTCGAATCCATTGCAAAGATCGAAGCTTTCGCGAGCCGGCGGCTTCAAAAAAAAAAAAAAAAAAAAATCCAAGAAGATGAAAAAAAAAAAAGAAAAAAAATCTCCCAGAGAGGCCTATCTGTAATTTTTTTTTTTTTTCAAGAAGTAGAAGAAATTCTTCAAGAGAAGCAAATCTGGAATTTGATTTGATAATTTATAAGGGCACTTCACAATATACTCAGGGCTGCCCATTTTTTTTTTTTCCAAAAAATTACAAATTTGCCACTTCTCAAACTTACTTAGGACTAGTCCAAATTTTTATCATTGATAACTACAAGTTTGGTACTCCCAAAATTCACTCGGAGCTGTTATATTAGGACTTCCAAAATTTTGACAGTCCTACCACTTGGAAGGACTGTCAAAATTTTGACAGTCCCACAAACTATGAGGACTGTCAAAATTCTTACAGTCATAATTTTAACACACTGAAAATTTTATATAAAACTAGGACAGTCATGATTTTGACAGTCTCACAAGCAATGAGGACTGTCAAAATTTTGACAGTCCTAAAAATATATATTGATTTTTTAGGACTGTCAAAATTTTGACAGTCCTTCCAATTTGTAGGACTGTCAAAAGTTTGACAGTCCTAAAAATATATGTTAAATTTTTAGGACTGTCAAAATTTCGATAGTCCTTCCAATTGGTAGGACTGTCAAAATTTTGACAGTACTAAAAATATATGTTGATTTTTAAGAACTGTCAAAATTTTGACAGTACTTCCAATTAGTAGGACTGTCAAAATTTTGACAGTTCTAAATTTTTTATTTAAAACATGCTAAGAGAATAAGGAGTTTAACTGCATGGCTTAAAACTCGACATGCTTCCATTTGTGGATTTTTTTAGGATGTGGAGTATGTGTGTTTACAGCTGTCTGATTGGCACAACATGCAAATCTAGATAGTGATACACGCTGATGCAAATATATATTTATGACGCTAGAGCCACACACTAAACTCTCAATTCAATAGATGTTGCTTTTGTGTTGTTCATCTGGTCAATGCGAAATTAGCATGCTTTAGATCATGATTTTTAGACTGTGAATATCAAAAAATTTAGGACTGTCAAAATTTTGACAGTCCTACCAATTGGAAGGATTGTCAAAATTTGACAGTCCTAAAAATTCAACATATATTTTTAGGACTGTCAAAATTTTGACAGTCCTTTCAATTGGTAGGACTGTCAAAAGTTTGACAGTCCTAAAAATATATGTTAAATTTTTAGGACTGTGAAAATTTTGACAGTACTTCCAATTGGTAGGACTGTCAAAATTTTGACAGTCATAAAAATCAACATATATGTCAAATTTTGACAGTTCTTCCATTTTTTTTTGTTTCCTGTGTGCTGTTATTTTTTTTGTCATTGTGTTATTATTCATGTCTTCCGGCGGCGGCGTGGAGGACCTGGTGGTAGTGACGGAGGAAGGAGGGGAGGGAGGAGCGGCGGACGCCGAGGTAGTCGAGCACCGAAAGGAGGTACGAGACAGAGGAACAGGAGAGGAAGGAGGCGGCGGGAGGCGGGGGAGGAGGCAGAGGCGGCGACAACGACGACGACGGGAGGCGGCGACGGGAGGCTGCGGTGGAGGACGTGGGAGGAGGCGGAGGAGGATGGCTCCGACAAGAAAGGGAGGAGGGAGGAGAACTCTGGTGGGGATTAGGAGTATTTGGGCTAGTATGAGTAAACTATTGGGCTACTATGAGTAAACTTTATTCATTAATGGGCTAGTCCCTATCCTGGGCTAGCCCTTAGTAAAGTTTGTAGTGCCCTTATCAAAAGCCTTTGATTTGAAGAGAGAGGAGACAGAATGTTGCTTCCTCGGAAAGTACTGAAACGTCCCCTATAACTCGGCTAAATTTCAATTTCATATTCCCAAGTATTCAAAATTTTCAACTTTATATACCCTCAACTATTCAAATCAATACATTCTGTTGATCAGAATTAATTTTTTCGTTTCAACAAAAATAAATAATAATTTTTTTATCAAATTATCCACCATCACTATTTTTCTCATTCTCCCCTCCTTTCTTGAGATAGAGGGCAACAGTAGTCGCCAGAAGTACTGTTGTTGTCGTCTCTCCTAGCTGTTGTTGTCCCGATTGTGGTGCCCCGTTCCCCCTATTCGGGGAGCGCGGCTAAGAAATACAAGACGGTATTGTTCGATCGGGATAGATTGAATTAAGAACTCGTCCTCGTTATGGATTTGTTTCTTCGGAATCGATTCCCATATTCAGTGGACCGTGCCCCAAGGATCGACTTAGCGGCAGAGTCAGGAGGGACCTCTCCACTGCATTCTTTGTTGCCTAGTTTTCGCTGTCGCTTGTTGCTTTCGTGCCTTGAGTTGGATTTCGGATTTGCTTGGGTTTTCTTGAACGATTTCGATGGATTTCATTGCTTTCGTTCTTAGGACTGCACTTCAATTCCGATAAGAGAAAGAGAGGAAGAAGTACTGATCAGCTGTTCGTGTCAATACAGGTGAACCAGCTGTAGTCGTCGCTCGAGCGGACGCCTAAAGCACTTCTTTCCTTTTCCTTCCAACTACCAAAGTGAGTGGCTACCAACCCGATTAGCTAGCCCTTCTTGCTAGTCTTCACATCAAATTCTTGTGTTCGTGCTTGCCCCGATCAAACGATACCAAGTTAATAACTAAAAGATATCAAGAAATAAGGGAATAGACTTGGGAAATATTGCTTGTCAAATGAAACTTGTGAACGGTTACTTACTTATATGCTTGCTCGTTTGGAAATGTTCATCATATGCATAAATATAAGTTAGAATGTATATTTCTTCCTAAAACTGTGCTATGTATAGAACTCATTATCAATGCAATAACTCAACAGGAAGACTATGCAAAAGTAGATCTTGCCCTGTTATTGCCCTGTGCCTGATTTGCCTCAAATGTTAACTTAGTGTACTGCGTTGATCACGGACAACTTGTGCACAAGGTCTTAGTTCCTGCGGACGGTCGCTGGGGCACTGGCACCGATCCGGTCGGGACGGAACTCATGATAGTCGCCTGCGTCGGATCGAGTGGCTTGTGGCGCCTCCTGTTCTCTGCGCCGCACGCCATTCCGTCCCGAGACTAGCCCGTCCATTATGGCAACGTGCCAGTGATCCCCTCGTATATTTAAACCTGTAGAAACTAACTTGTGTCTTCTTGACAGGGAAGGCAAGGTAAGTATTGTACAGGTGGTTCAGACGGACAGGTAAATGTCACCGAACGGTGACGAGTCATTTCAATGATTCTATATCTATGTCTTGCTGTAAAATAAACTAAGGCAAGATAGAAACCCACAAATATGCATGCTTCATTAAAACAACGTGTTGATTGGTATAGTTGGGATAGCTTGCCTTCACCAGTACGTTTCGATGTACTGACCCTCGTTGAAACAGGTTCCCCGCGCTAGGAAGAACCGAGCGAGGAGCAGGAGACAAACCCCCAATCCAGTCCAGCTGTAGGCACGTCTAGACCGTGCCACCTTAGAAGCATTTTGAAGAAGAAGCCTTTTGAAGAAGAAGCTAGCCACCAAAGCAATCATGCAGCTTCGCGGCAAGGCAGTCGTTCCGTCCCAAGGTCTTATATTTTGAGTTTAGTAAGGGATGTAATGTACAGGACTGCTATCTCATTTTGTGTCAACACTTTTGTAAGCCACAGAGGCAATCCTTATGACTCAGTTCAAGGAGTTTGTAATAGATGTTCATATTATTAATAAAAGAGAACTTTTCCATGTTCAAATTTGTGTTTCAATTATCTGCGTACTCTGAATATGTGCTCGCTATGCAAAACAAAATACTTAGCCTTGTGCGGTGCGCAACCTAGGCCCGCACGGCGGTCACGCCCGGGGGACGACTATCGATTCTTCGGGATCGGGGCGTGACATGTTGGTATCAGAGCATAACTTCAAAGTTCCTTTGATTCATGAACCGGAAAAGTTCCCTTAGCGATAACTCGCCTATGCGAACTCCTGAACTCGTTAAGGCCAAAATGAGATACGTTCATGCAATAAGTCCATAATACATTATGATCCTGATGTAATTTACCTTCCTTTCAAGGAACGACGCAAGCGCAACCATCAGCGCTAGCGCCAGGCGAGCCACGGACTCAGAAGAGCAGCTCCGAAACCTCAGGAAGCTCTCGGAGCCAACGGGGCATGTCTCAAACAGATTCGATTCAACAAGTGGTGCAAATGTTGACCGAGCAACGACAGAGGGATGATGCCTGCCAAGCCAAGTTCGAGAGCAACCTAGAGGCTCGGCTCTCAGTCCAACAAAAGCAGGTAGATACCCTGCAGCAGCTTGTTCAGACCTTGGCCTCCAACCATTCTGCCGCAACGACAGCTACACCAGTGGAGCAGCCAGCACTTGAAGTCGAGACACCGCTAGTGCCAAGGACGAGGGAAGTGACTACCTTCTCCTTTGGCAACTTCAAGAAGGTCTGCAACACGCCATTCGAAGGGACTGAGGACCCGATCGTAGCCCTAGATTGGCTTGCCGAGCTTGAAGATCATTTTTCTCTCCTGGAGGTGCCGGAAGACAAGCGCGTCACCTGTGCCCAACTACTGCTTCGCCTCAATGCGCACGACTGGTGGGACGTGCATCGACGATCTCTTCAACTTGGCCATGGAGAGGAGGCGATCGCGTGGACGACTTTTCGTGCCGCGTTTGAGGAGGAGTTTGTACCCCCGCCTCTACGACGTCAACGGGAAAATGAGTTCGTTCAGCTCCGGCAGGGCAGTATGACGGTGAAGCAATACTCGGCAGAATTCAACAAACTGGCCAAATTTGCTGCCGCTTACCTACCGGATGCAGCGAGTCATGCCAGACGATTCGAAGGAGGGCTACGTCCTGGCATTCACGGGCACGTAGCCGTTCCACAGTATCAGACGATGCGGGAAGTATTAAACCACGCCCTTTCGCTCGAACCGCAGTATCCTCACGTTGCCGCCGGCGCTGTGCAACCTTCCAATCACAAACGCCAAGGCAACGATAGAGGAAACAACGCTGCAAAGCGTCAAAATAACGGCGGTCGTCAGCGAGAAAACCAGGGGCAGCGTTGCACCTACTGCAACAGAAGAGGGCACACCGAGAATGTCTGTCGCAAGCGGCTCGGCACTTGCCTCAGATGCGGCGATCCAGGTCATCAGATTAACAGCTGTCCGCGTCGTCCACCACAACAACCAGATCAGACTCCGGCTCCTCAGGCAAATCGAGCGGCGCCTCAGCAAGGGCGTAATCAAGCTCAAGGCCGAGTCTACACCATGACACGGGAAGAAGTATTAGCTTCGGATACCGTCGTGTCAGGTACCTTACTTTTCAATAATATACCTGCTCGCGTTCTATTTGATTCAGGTGCAACGCATAGTTTTATTTCCACAAATTTTGCCGTGGAAAACAATATAAAAATGACTCCGTTGCACTTAGATTTAAATGTTAGCACCCCCTCTAGTACAAAAATCTCTGTTCGTTCAGTATGCCTAGGTGGTTACATTTGTATTGGGGAGAAGAAGCTGTCGCTCGATGTCTTAGTTCTAGATGTTAGGGACTATGATATCATCTTGGGAATGGACTGGCTAGGCGCATGCGCGGCAACCATTGAGTGTGCAGAGAAGCGAGTCATTTTCCGTCTGCCCGGAGAAGCCATGTTCTGTTACACCAGTAGTCCAGCGAACGATGCGACCACGGCCTGCATGGTGATTTCGGCAAAATCTGCTCGGCGAATGCTCTACACAGGCTGCGAGGGATTTCTAGCATCAGTTCGGGACACGAAGCAGGACTACGCAAACGTCAAACCTAATTCCGTTGAGGCGGAGTTCCCCGACGTGTTTCCGAGCGAACTACCCGGCATGCCGCCCGATCGAGAGATTGAATTCACTGTTGACACATTTTCGAACACGCAGCCGATCTCCAAACCTCCATACAGAATGGCCCCTGCAGAGCTGAAGGAATTAAAGTGCCAACTCCAAGGATTACTAGACCGTGGGTTCATCCGTCCGAGCGTGTCTCCTTGGGGTGCGCCCGTGCTCTTCGTGAAGAAGAAAGACGGAACTCTACGCCTCTGCATCGACTACAGAGAATTGAACAAGGTCACAATCAGAAACAAGTATCCTCTGCCACGAATTGATGACTTGTTCGATCAACTACAAGGCGCAGCAGTATTTTCAAAAATCGATCTTCGCTCGGGTTATCACCAGCTGAAGATTAGGCCGGAGGACACCCACAAAACTGCCTTCCGAACCCGGTACGGTCATTACGAGTTTTTCGTGATGCCGTTTGGACTGATGAATGCGCCTGCAGCATTCATGGACGTTATGAATCGGGTATTTAAACCTTTCATCGATAAATTTGTGGTGGTTTTTATCGATGACATCTTGGTGTACTCGAAGACTAGGGACGAGCACGCAGGACACCTGCGGATGGTGTTGCAAACCCTTCGAGACAACAAGTTGTACGCCAAACTGAGTAAATGTGAGTTTTGGCTAGACAGTATATCCTTTTTGGGCCATGTTATCTCGTCTCAAGGCATCTCAGTCGACCCGAAAAAGGTGGAAGCCATTACACAGTGGAAACATCCGAAGTCAGCTAGCGACATCCGAAGTTTCCTTGGCCTGGCAGGGTACTATCGTAGGTTCATACAGAACTTTGCTAGAATTGCTTCGCCCTTGACGCAGCTCACACGGAAGGGTGCGAAGTTTACTTGGACGGACGACTGTGAAGCTTCGTTTACGGAGTTAAAGCAGCGCCTCGTCTCCGCCCCGGTCCTTACTTTGCCAAATGGACCAGATGACTTCAAAATATATAGCGATGCATCAGGAAGGGGACTAGGATGTGTCCTGATACAACGGGACAAAGTGATAGCCTATGCGTCTAGACAGCTAAAGCCTCACGAGCAGAACTACCCAACGCATGACCTCGAGCTTGCCGCGGTAGTGTTTGCATTAAAACTGTGGCGCCACTATCTTTATGGCGTGCCGTGTAAAATCTATACAGACCATAAAAGTTTGAAATATCTGTACACTCAAAAAGATTTGAATCTTCGGCAGCGGCGATGGCTTGAACTCCTAAGCGACTTCGACCTCATGATCAGATACACGCCTGGCAAGGGAAACGTCGTAGCTGACGCACTGAGTCGAGTTTTTGCAGGAAGTTTGGCTATTGATGATAGACTACGCCGGGATCTTGAATCACTGGGCATTACTTTGAAAATAAGATACACAAAGTGGGCGCAAGTATCACAACTGCGCCTCGAACCCGACTTGTTGAATAGAGTGAAGACCGCTCAGAAGGATGACCCGTTCCTGCAAAAGATTCATGCCCTTATCTCAGCAGGGAAGGCGTCCGACTTTGCGGTAAGCACGGATGGGATGCTTCGAGTGAAGGGAAGACTGTGCGTTCCAAGCGATGCGGCCCTCAGGGAAGAGATACTCACGGAAGCTCATTATGCTAGCTATACTTCTCATCCGGGTAGCACAAAGATGTATCGGGATCTTCGCACGACGTTTTGGTGGCACGGCTTGAAAAAGGATGTGGCACAGTTTGTGTCGCATTGCATGGCTTGTCAACGAGTAAAGGCCGAACACCAAAAACCAGGCGGAGAACTACAGAGCCTTGCTATTCCGGAGTGGAAATGGGATGATATAACGATGGATTTTATTGTTGGCTTGCCGAAGACGCAACGGGGACATGATGCAGTCTGGGTTATCGTCGATCGACTCACCAAGTCAGCTCACTTCCTGCCTATCAAGTCTACTTGGAGTGCCGACCGCCTGGCTCAGATATACCTCAATGAAATCGTTCGACTCCATGGCGTGCCCGTAACCATAGTCTCCGATCGAGATGGTCGATTCATATCACGTTTTTGGGGAAGCCTGCAGTCAGCAATGGGGACGAAGTTGAAGTTTAGCTCCGCCTACCATCCACAGACCGACGGCCAAACCGAACGTGTCAACCAGATCCTCGAAGACATGTTGCGACTCTGCGCCTTGGACTTGAAGACGAGTTGGGACCTTCATCTACCTCTAGCTGAATTTGCTTACAACAATAGTTATCAATCAAGCATCCAAATGGCGCCGTATGAGGCGTTATACGGGCGGAAGTGTAGATCTCCTATCTGCTGGGACGAAGTTGGGGAACGACAAGTACTTGGCCCTGAGCTCGTGGAGCAGACCGTCCAGAAAGTCCGGCTGATTCGGGATAGATTGAAGGTAGCTCAAAGCCGCCAAAAGAGCTACGCGGACACACATCGAAGACCGCTAGAATTCCAAGTAGGCGACCGAGTATTCCTCAAGGTCTCGCCCATGCGAGGAGTCAGCAGGTTCGGAGCAAGAGGAAAGCTGAGTCCGAGATTTGTCGGCCCGTTCGAAATACTAAAGCGGGTTGCCTCAGTTGCGTATCAGATTGCTCTACCACCATCCCTATCCGACGTACACGATATATTCCATATTTCACAGCTTAAGAAATATGTGTACGACCCGAGCCATGTGGTAGACCTGGACCAACTGAACCTTCAAGCCGACTTGACGTACGTAGAACAGCCTGTGCAAATTTTGGATAGAAAAGAAAAGCTGCTTCGGACTCGTTCGGTTCCTCTCGTGCGCATGCTTTGGCGGAATCACTCTGTCGAAGAATCTACTTGGGAGCTTGAATCCGAAATGAGGGAAAGGTTCCCCTCATTATTTCCTAGTGGTAGGTTCTATTCTTTAAGTTTCGGGACGAAACTTCCAATTAGTTGGGTAGGATGTGGTGCCCCGTTCCCCCTATTCGGGGAGCGCGGCTAAGAAATACAAGACGGTATCGTTCGATCGGGATAGATTGAATTAAGAACTCGTCCTCGTTATGGATTTGTTTCTTCGGAATTGATTCCCATATTCAGTGGACCGTGCCCCAAGGATCGACTTAGCGGCAGAGTCAGGAGGGACCTCTCCACTGCATTCTTTGTTGCCTAGTTTTCGCTGTCGCTTGTTGCTTTCGTGCCTTGAGTTGGATTTCGGATTTGCTTGGGTTTTCTTGAACGGTTTCGATGGATTTCATTGCTTTCGTTCTTAGGACTGCACTTCAATTCCGATAAGAGAAAGAGAGGAAGAAGTACTGATCAGCTGTTCGTGTCAATACAGGTGAACCAGCTGTAGTCGTCGCTCGAGCGGACGCCTAAAGCACTTCTTTCCTTTTTCTTCCAACTACCAAAGTGAGTGGCTACCAACCCGATTAGCTAGCCCTTCTTGCTAGTCTTCACATCAAATTCTTGTGTTCGTGCTTGCCCCGATCAAACGATACCAAGTTAATAACTAAAAGATATCAAGAAATAAGGGAATAGACTTGGGAAATATTGCTTGTCAAATGAAACTTGTGAACGGTTACTTACTTATATGCTTGCTCGTTTGGAAATGTTCATCATATGCATAAATATAAGTTAGAATGTATATTTCTTCCTAAAACTGTGCTATGTATAGAACTCATTATCAATGCAATAACTCAACAGGAAGACTATGCAAAAGTAGATCTTGCCCTGTTATTGCCCTGTGCCTGATTTGCCTCAAATGTTAACTTAGTGTACTGCGTTGATCACGGACAACTTGTGCACAAGGTCTTAGTTCCTGCGGACGGTCGCTGGGGCACTGGCACCGATCCGGTCCGGACGGAACTCATGATAGTCGCCTGCGTCGGATCGAGTGGCTTGTGGCGCCTCCTGTTCTCTGCGCCGCACGCCATTCCGTCCCGAGACTAGCCCGTCCATTATGGCAACGTGCCAGTGATCCCCTCGTATATTTAAACCTGTAGAAACTAACTTGTGTCTTCTTGACAGGGAAGGCAAGGTAAGTATTGTGCAGGTGGTTCAGACGGACAGGTAAATGTCACCGAACGGTGACGAGTCATTTCAATGATTCTATATCTATGTCTTGCTGTAAAATAAACTAAGGCAAGATAGAAACCCACAAATATGCATGCTTCATTAAAACAACGTGTTGATTGGTATAGTTGGGATAGCTTGCCTTCACCAGTACGTTTCGATGTACTGACCCTCGTTGAAACAGGTTCCCCGCGCTAGGAAGAACCGAGCGAGGAGCAGGAGACAAACCCCCAATCCAGTCCAGCTGTAGGCACGTCTAGACCGTGCCACCTTAGAAGCATTTTGAAGAAGAAGCCTTTTGAAGAAGAAGCTAGCCACCAAAGCAATCATGCAGCTTCGCGGCAAGGCAGTCGTTCCGTCCCAAGGTCTTATATTTTGAGTTTAGTAAGGGATGTAATGTACAGGACTGCTATCTCATTTTGTGTCAACACTTTTGTAAGCCACAGAGGCAATCCTTATGACTCAGTTCAAGGAGTTTGTAATAGATGTTCATATTATTAATAAAAGAGAACTTTTCCATGTTCAAATCTGTGTTTCAATTATCTGCGTACTCTGAATATGTGCTCGCTATGCAAAACAAAATACTTAGCCTTGTGCGGTGCGCAACCTAGGCCCGCACGGCGGTCACGCCCGGGGGACGACTATCGATTCCACGGGATCGGGGCGTGACACCGATGTCGTAACACATCCTCTCCTGCTGCCACTTCCGATAGAGAGAGAAAACAAGAGGGAGAAGGAGATTGAGAGGGGAAGAAGAGAATGTTGGTTTTTTTTATCGATTATAATTTTTCATTACTACTGTTGGAATATCAAGTTGTGTAATTACAGTTGAGGTATTAAGTTGTCTAATATTAAAGTTTAGGGTATCAAGTTGAAAAACTTGAATAGTTGATGGTATCAAGTTAAAATTTAGCCCTAAAACTTTTTAGAGACTTTCCTTCATTGTTTTCAAGGGTAGAACACTAATAGAATAAAGGGGTGTTTGTTTTTCTCATAATTATACATTACTGACCCCTTGACCCCTTAAAAAGCTAATACATAATGCTCGCAGATATTGTTTTTTGATAACTATATAATAAACTTCAAAATGTTGATGTTTATTTTATCACTCAAAAGCGCATTCTAAATATATGAATTGACTATTTTATCCTAAAATACTATGACATTATTTTAAACACAAATTTAATAGTATAAATAAAAAAAAAATATGTTCATGATAATAAAGCTTGAAAAAATTAAGTAGGGGATACCAAAGTTTGAAAAATGCAAGGAGAGATATAGAACGTCATTACTATTGATTGAATGAGTGCATGCACTCATACCACAATTAGTAATGGCATTATGGGTTGTGAGACATCTAGTAGAAATGAATAGTGACTCAACGGTCCTAAACATTTTTTATATTCCTATTCATTTGTTATAGTAGTACAATATATCAAACATTTTTTACAGCATACTAACAACATTGTGCTTACTTATCTTTTATCTTTGAAATTCTTGCTATGTATCATTTATAAATAACACACGCAAACATGAACACAATTATTTTGTTAAGCGTGAAGATAAATGAGTGAAGGGTCAAGGTCACCCATATTTATCTGAATTGATTTTCTATCTCAATCACATAGTTTTCTGAATGACCCATTCACATAAATCAAAGTCCAACTAGACCCTTCGAGCCAACAAGTCAACATAATGCACCGTGTAGAGTAGTGCATAACAGTCCATATTGGAATTTTACTACCAGCGACAAGGACATTCCCGTTGGAGCATGGCGCCTCCAGCGGCTTGAGTCATGTTGGGTTTTCAGAATGAATGCTTATAGCGACTAGAGAGGAGTCGACTTGATCATTTGTTTAGCGCCAAAAATGACTTCTTCTGTTACTTTAAGGGTATTACCAACATATAATTATTCTATTCATATACATCTCAGAATGGATCAAAATCCTTTAATCATAGGAATGATGTCCTCATTGTTTGTTATATTTATGCCGGTTATTTATCTGACCCACACAAGATAAGATTCTAAAGTAGTTATGTATTTACCATTTGGAATACAATGATATATATATATATATATATATATATATATATATATATATATATATATATATATATATATATATATATGATAACCAGGATATAGAGGATGGGAGGAATAAACGCTTGTGCGAAATTTTATTGATAGTAGATGAAATATAGTACAAGCACACTTAGCACACTCTTACAAACTTAACACACTCTTAATGAAAGTAAATAAAATAGCATACATCTGAAGAGAGGTCTCAGACCTCTATTGATAATACAATCGTTCCTATTGAAGAACTAGGTAACTGACAGCTGCAGGTACGGGTGACTGACAGACGTGGGTTACAGAAGATTTCTTCTAATCGCCTTGGTAAGTGTACGTTAGCTTCAAATTTTCTTTATGTCTTCATCATTATCGGCCATACATAAAGAGATTCCTCTTTTAAAAAGATAAACAGTAATTGCCACTTATTTCGGCAATTATTGTGAACTTTCATCATTGTTGTCCACGTCAGAGTTTTGAGTATTGACTCTGTGATGCATTCTTTTGAAGAAAGTTTCTGTTTCTTCATCAATATTGGCTTCTAGCATTCTCTCTGATTTTGTAGAACTAAGAGACATATTTTCTGTCTCAAAAATTAACTCAAACTGAGTTTGCATGTAGTGAAGACATTTCTTCTTTAATTCCTCCTCAGTTATTCTTGGATTTCTTCTTCTCAAAGATTCCTTTAATTTCTTTAAAGAACTATCTTCAATAATTTTTTTTTCTTTAATTTTGCTTCTACAAGGATCTCATTCTCCTTGATAGATTTTTGTACAATTTGTACCTTTTCTTTATCATCAATACGATTCCACCATTTAATCAAAAATTTTCTGGCTAAAATAGAAAAATTCGAGCAATTATATTCACATTTAATTATCCATTTAAAAATATATAAAATTTTAAAATGGATAAAGAAATACATTGTACTCTTCCCATCAAAAAGAGCGTCAGCATTCTGACATAATGGATAGGATTGTGTCCAGACTACAAATAATTCTTGCAATGATGGGGGTAAAATTTCTAAAGTGGCACCAAATTTTAACCACCATTGAATAAACCATGCAGGGATGTCCTGTTTCAATGTTTCAGGACAAATTTTGATGAACCATGAGTGCTTTTGCTTACTATTGTCAAAGTAAAATACTTTAGTAGAAGTCTCAACATAATTCCAATATATAAAAGGTACATTGATACCTTTGTCACGATGAACTAATTGTCTAGTTCTATTGGGATGAAGTCCCCAAGATTGAGGAGTAATTATTTGTCGAATGATAACTTTGCTGTAGTTGACATCACTCCGAAGATCATTGGTCTTCTGATAAAAATGTTCAATTTTAACTGATTTAGTTGTTAGCAAAATTCCTTCATAGATATTACGGTCCTTCCCCTGAATTGGAAACATATTATTTTCCAAATATTTTTCCTTAAGTTTTCAAGGATCATCCATCATTGGGATATCAAATTTTTCCAATGTAAGAATTTTTTCTGAAGAATTGTTTTGAGTGAAAATTGTTTATACTTCAACCGCCGGTTTATAAGAAACATTGGTTTCTTCTGAGTCTTGAATCTGTATGCCTCTTTTAGAGGTCTTTCCTTTGCCAATAACAGTTTTCTCGGATTGATATCTCGACTCATTGGAGCCAGAATTCATGGGTCTGGGAACCCATGGCTGTTTTCCTTGTCCTGTCTATTCATGATTCTGCAAAAATTCACGAGTCAAAAAGTCAGGAAGTAAATTATTAATTTCCTTAATATATTCAATATCAAATTCAAATATGGCTAATTCTGCTTGCCATCTAGCAAATATTTGCTTAGATGCTAAATTTTTAACATCCTTTTCTAAAACAGTTTTAGCAGAACTATAATCAATGCGTAATAAATTTTTTTTATTAAGTAAATTATCTTAAAATTTATGTATACATTGAATGATTGAAAGAATTTCTTTCTTAATAGTAGAATAGTTAATTTGAGCATCATTCCATTTTTCTGAATGATATCTAACTAGTATTTCTTTATTAGTGGTAGGGTTTAATTATTTTAGTATGCCACCATAACCCATATCACTAGCATCTGTTTCAACAATTTTAAACCATTCAGCATTGGCTAAATGTAAGCAAGGTAAATTTTAAACCTTTTGTTTTATTATTTTTACTGCTTCAGTATGAACATTAGTCCATGGAGCAGGATTTTTTCTAAGTCTTTGATACAAAAAAATTTGTATCATGCACGATATTCTTGTAGAATTCAGAAACATAATTTAATGCTCCAAGAAATCGCTATAACTGTTTATTATCAGTTATTTCATCTGAAAATTTAGAAGCAAATTCAATACTTCTATCAATTGGATGTATTGTGTTATTTGTAATATTATGTCCCAAAAATCTTATTTTTTGTTGAAATAGTTTCATCTTTGGGGCAAAAATTACTAATCCATTTTTAATGGCTAAATGTTTAAACACAGTAAGATGTTTAAAATATTCTTCTATTGTATTAGAGAAGATTAATATATCATCTATATAAGATAATATGAAATTAGAGTGTTGAATAAATATTTCATTCATAATATTTTGAAATTTTGAAGGTGCATTCTTCAGATCAAACGATATTACATTACATTCGTAATGACCAAAAGGAATAGTAAAATTGGTTTTATACCGATCCTTTTCATCAATTTGAATTTGCCAATATCCTGATTTCAGGTCAAATTTAGAATAAATTCTATCTTTAACTACTCTATTAAGTATATCCCTTTTATTAGGAATTGGATAACGAATCCATTTTTAAACCTTATTCAGAGGTTTATAATTGATTACGGGTCTAGGTACCCCTCTTTCCTTTTCAGCATTATTGTTTATATAGAATGCTGTGCAACTCCATGGGGAGTATGATTTACGAATTAAATTTTTATCCAATAATTCTTGGATTTCTTTTTTATATAATTCAAGATATTCTTGATTCATTTGACAATGTCTTGCTTTTGTCGGAATTTTCTTTTCATTAAAGGATTCTTCATAAGGAAGAGAAATAATATGTTATTTTCTAGTCCAGAAAGCATTAGGAAGATTACTACAAGTTTGTAGTTTAAAGTCTTCTTCTACTTGTTTAATTTTTTGAATTTCCAATTGCTTTAGTTGCTGGGTAATATTTACCTACGCAAGTTCTTCTTTTAAGAAATTAATCTGATTTTCCTTTAGATTAACTTCATTAAGAATCTTTATAATTGTATTAGTTATAAATTTAAAAGTTATTCTTTTGCCTTTATAACAAGTTGTAATTCCTTCCTTATTTAGTTTTTCCAGGAAAGGGGTTCTTAGAATAACATGCTGAGATATTTCTTTTACAACTGTTAGACGTATAGCAATACAAATATCATTTTTACATATATTTACATCAGTAATTTTGTAAGGAGTAGTTAGTGGTTTATTATTAGCGACACTAAGAGTTTGAGTAGTTCTTTCACAGTATTTTACTGAGACTACTCCTTCCTTGACACAATTTAGATCTGCACCACTATCAACGAGTGCAATTAAATTAGTTATATAATACTCATTATTTATGAGCATATTTATTTTAATATATCATTTATGGGTAATAAATAAATCTATTTTCTGTAGAAAATTATTCCTAACTTCTTCTATCTGTTCTAAATTCTCCCCATCTTGTTCTTGAAACTGGGAAGAACTAGCAGAAGATTTACCAGTTTCGATTGATCTGGTTATATTTCTAGATATATTATCTAGTTCAAGTTTATTCAGTCTTTTCTGGATTTACTGATCTTGAGATTTTAAATTTTTAATCTCAATTTTTAAAGTCTTTATTTCAGACTGAAGATCCTGTATAGTAACAGGTTTCACTTGCCTACTCTTATATCTTGAAATAACTTCAGCCATATTATAAGCTTCAGTAGGACTTTGAATAGGAGCAGTAGAACTTTCTGTCACTTCTCCAATAAAATCAATAATTTTATTCCTAATTACATGATTAATATTATCATGTAATAAGGCTTCAATAATAGCCTTTTTCATCAAGAGTTAAGGTATTTATTGATAACCCATTTATTTCTACTATATATTTATAGTAGTGAATATCTTTGTCTGCAACACATTCGTTACATTTATAATTCTCGCCACATTCAATGTCTGAATTATTTGTGGATTCATCCTCAGATGAACTTTCTTCTTCATAATCTGAATTAATCATTAATTTATAAAGAGTATTCCTTAACTCTTCATCTTCAATTTCTTCAAACTTCTTTTTTGTATAATATTTGTTAGCATAGTGGCCTAATTTGTCACATTTGTAACATTTAATAACTTTTTAGAATATTTTTTCTTTCTAGAATTCCTACCATCTTTATTATTGGTAGTATCATTTCTTTTGGAAGGATATTTTGTCACGCCCCAGTCCCAAAATACGTAGGACCAGGAATACGTGATACGCCAGCTACGCATTCGACCAGACTCTGGTCTGACTCGAATACGTATAAGCTGTATAATATAAAGGGCACTATCTAGATATCCCATAAATGTAAACCTCTATGTCTCAATCCACAATGTATAACAGTATATAAGAAATAGCTATATGTGCTAAAGTCGGCCGCCCAATAACACACAAACTCGAATAGACTCGAGAAGAGATGAGTCTACAAATACTAGGCTACAACAGCAGATGAATAATCAATAAGAATAGAGTAACCATAATGCCGGTGGAAATAATATGAGTACCTGGTACAGTGCCCGCAAGACATGCCACTCCATCAGCAACTCCAAATGCTCCGTAATCGTCTATGCTACAAAACTGACAGGGAACCAGATCCCAGAGGGACGTAACAAGGTACAAAAATACAGCATGCCAAGTAAACAGAAAGTACAAGTGCAACGACAGGGTACTCTATCATAACCAAACAAGTGTGACACAGTTTAAAGACAATGTTCGACGTGCGGGCTGTCCAAAATAAAACCGTAGCTCCGGACACAGAAACACACGGGACATACCGCAGCTCCGGGCAAAGAGTCACACGGGTGATACCACTACACTAGATACATGATCACTACATAAATACTACATAAATATATATAAGCGCGTACAGAGGAGCACAAACGTCTAGTAACAGTCTCTGGTCATGATGTCAGTATCAGGATACAGGAGTCTGGCACGATCATAGTGTATGAGTGTGTCCTGGAGTGTCGATATACTCAGGTACGTACATCGAGGTGCTACGAAGGATCTAACAATTATTCTAAGATGTTACGACGAACGTCAGTACCCGGTTGTGATCCGGACGCGAAGTATCGAACGTCAACATAAATACGTGCACAATGTACATAAAGAAACAACAAATATCTAAAACCTGAAATACAGGGTGACAAAGTACACTTGCCTGCGTGTGGCTGCTGATGACGGGGTTCCGGTACCACGTCCAAGCCCTCAGGTCCCGCAATACCTAGAGATGAGATACAAACCAAAATCAATAATCTATTCCACGTCAAACAGAGATGCGACACACATCTATACCTAAGCTCAGTCTCAATCTCAATAATTAACTAATATTTCATAGTCCTCAATCTCTGACTCATGATCCGATATAATACCTATTTCAAAATCAATCACCTGCTCCCCATGTCCATCACCCTTTTAATTATCAATTTATTTTCAGTCATAGTTTTAAAACAGCTAAACCATAATAACAAATGCGTGTTTAATAATTAGGATAACAGTCTCATATGGCATTAACATCCACCCTCATTTTATATCCTAATTTCCATCCTCGCATGCATGTATTTCATATCCTCAATCAATTCCTATTTAAACCATAAATATTTGATTTATCATTTATTTTTCAACTATGCATAATATTCATAACCTCTAATTGAAATCAAACCCTAACCTCATCATTGATCCTAATCTCATATCATCATCACATGCTCATCTATACTACACTACAACAACATATCCATTATGTAAACACAAACCTACACAAATCCATATATATCAAGAACCCTAACATTAAACACATTATATGTTAAAAACCCTAACTAACACATCTCAATAGATTATATAAACAATAAAAAAACCTAATAATCAATAAACTCAAGAGAGGGGAAGAGGTATACCTCGATGGGGGGGGGGGTCGCTGGCCGGAGTGAGGTGGTGGTTGGTCTGAGATCGAGGGGGGGCTGTCGGAGAACCGCTCGTCGAAGTTGCTTAGGTGGTGGCGGTGATGGTGATAGTTCGTGGTGGCGGTGGTGATGGCTCGTGGTGGTGGTGGTGATAGCTCGTGGTGGTGGTGGTGATAGTTCAGGAAAGAGGAGAGGCCGGAGGGGATGCGGGGAAGAGACGCTGATGACGATGGTGGTGGTGCTCGACGGGTCGAACAGTGGCCGGACTGGGTGAGGCGGAGGAGGTCGGAGGAGGGAAGATGAGTGGAGTCGATCGGGGTCGGGCTCGAGGGAAGGTGGAGCAGGGCTCGGCGGTGAAGTCGGGCACAGCCGGTGCAGTGGCGGAGCTGCGCTGCACTGCTCGGCCGGAGCTGGGCTGCGCCGGCGTGCGGGAAGGGCGGAGCGGGGTCAGTCACCGGAGTATGGGTCAGCCGGATGGAAATATAGTTGAAGAATGAGAAGAGAGGAAGAAGAAGAAGAAGAAAAAGGGAATGAATAAATATGGAGGAGGGAGGCTCGGTTCTTTAGGTGGAGGAAGGAGGAGAGAGGGAGGAGGGAGTGGTTTCCAATGCCTAGGGATTAGGGCCTGCATTGGGGAGAGGGGGGACAAGATATTTTATAGGGGTTGGTGTGGAGGATGGAGGGTTGTGATGCTCCCAATTCAAATGGAGGGTGGGAATTCTACATGAAGGCTTAGGTTTCTTCATGCAAAGTAAGGGGGAGAGTGTTGACTATGGTCAAAGAATGGTAACCTCTCCATTTGGCCTTGGCCAATGAGGTGAGGACACCTAAATCAATAAATTGCAACTAAGTCCCTTAAATTTGGGTATTTGCACAAACACATGAAATGATACAAAAATTGTGGGAGAAATGATGTTTGGTATTTTGCATGGTGAGGGGGTGATGTGTGTTTGGCATGGGTTTAATTAAATGGGCATTGGAATTAATTGGGGATTAAAAAAATAGGATTAGACAAGATTGGTATCCCCGATTTAAATAGAATTAAAGTGTCCCGCGCTTTTAAATTAAATAGGGGCACTTGGGGTCAAAATTTGGAAATGACGCAAGGTCAAAATTAGTGGGGGCTTGGAGTTAGTCTTGGACCCTTTAGTTGGTCCGACTCAATGGGTTAAGTTGGTATCTCAAAATTGAGGGTAACGACACAGGTGTCCGACACAAAATTAAATTATGGGATTTAGGATACGGGAAAGTATGCAATTAATTTAAGGCACAACGGATTTGATTTTTGTGTGACAGAAAAGTCCAGTGCCTAAATTGGCGAGTCAAGTCAGAAGTACAATAGTCCGATAGAATTTATGGGCTGATATAGGGCTCCGAATAATTCAACAATGGTTGGGCGTGCCTAGGGTTTAATTAATAAATAACAGACAATTGCAACCCTACTCTAAACCTCAAACATCTGCTGCTAAACCAAAATTTTCTAATTCATACCTGACCATCTATAAAATTAATTGAGGGGGTTTACATTCTTCCCAACTTAGAAAAATTTTGTCCCCGAAATTAAAGTAAAGCACGATAATAGCTAAGAGAATTTTAAAAACAAGCTAGAAATCAAATACGGTACGTAAATTCGTACCTTGCTCCTCAAATAATTATGGGAACCGCTGTCGAATAGAATCCTCGCGCTCCCAGGTAGACTCGCCTGGCGAATGATGCTTTCATGCAACTCTGACCAGTCGAATAGTCTGCCCTCTCAAAGTCTTTTTGCTGCGATCGGAGATCTCAATTGGCTGCTCTACGTAAGATAGACTGGGCCCGACTGTAATCTCCGAATGATCAAGCACGTGGCTAGGGTCTGCCACATATCTCCTCAACTGCGATACGTAAAATACGTCATGCACTCCCTCTAATGATGGAGGCAATGCAAGATGGTAAGCCACTTCGCCAACTCGTTCCAAGATGTCAAAAGGTCCGTTGTACCTCGGACTCAGCTTGCCTCTGCCTCCGAATCTGATGGTACCACGAGTAGGAGATATCTTCAAAAATACATGGTCACCTTCCTTGAACTCCAAAGGTCTACGGTGAGTATCTGCCTAATATTTCTGTCTATCCTGTGCTGCACGCAGGTGGCTCTGAATCTGCTTGACTTTCTCCACTGTCTGTGTCACTAACTCTGGTCCAAGTATCTGACGCTCACCCATGTCACTCCAACATACCGGTGACCTATACTTCCTGTCGTACAGTGCCTCATAAGGTGCCATCTGTATGCTAGCTTGGTAGCTGTTATTGTAGGAGAATTCTACCAAGTATAGATGGTCCTCCCAAGATCCTCCAAAATTAATCATGCACGCTCTCAACATATCCTCTAGTATCTGTATCGTGCGCTCTGACTGGCCATCAGTCTGTGGATGATATGCAGTGCTGAACTTGAGACGAGTTCCTAGACTCTCTTGCATACTCCGCCAAAAATAACGTGAATCTGGAATCACGATCCGATACGATGCTGACAGGCACTCCATGTAGTCGTACTATCTGCCTCATATATATGTCAGCTAATATCTTCGTGGTCTGTCCAACTCTGAAGGGCAAGAAATGTGCAGACTTGGTGAGTCTGTCTACGACAACCCAAACTGCATCCTTCCCGCTAGGGCTCCACGGAAATCCTGTGATGAAGTCCATGGTAATGTGTTCCCACTTCCACTCGGGAATGGGAAACGGCTGCAATAGTCCTGCAGTCCTCTGATGTTCAGTCTTAACTTGCTTACAAACTAAATACCTCGCCACGAATCTTGCAATCTCTCTCTTCATCCCATGCTACCAGAAATGTTGCCTCAAATCTCGGTACATCTTCGTACCCCCGGGATGAATAAAATAAATCGAGCTATGAGCCTCGGTCATCAACTCCTGGCGTAGCTCGCCACTCGGAACGTATAGGCGATCTTCACACCTCAACGTTCCGTCTTCATGAATCCTGAGTCCCGTCTGCATGTCAGCCTCTGTCCATTCTCGCAGACGTCTAAATCTCGTATATGTAGGCAAGGCTGTCTTGATCCTCTCAATAAATATGGACTGAACCTCGAGACTGGCCATCTATCCATCCATGCCTGGCAATACAATCTCAATCCTGGGTTCCTGAAAATCCTCTAACAACTGGCGCTGAGTCATAAAGATATGCCATGGGCTTCCTGATTAAGGCATCTGCTACTACATTCGCCTTACCAGGGTGGTACTGCAACTTGATATCATAATCTATCATCAACTCTAGCCAGCACCTCTGTCTCATGTTGAGCTCCTTCTGCGTGTAGACATATTTCAGACTTTTGTGATCTGTATAAATCTTAACACGCTCTCCATAAAGTTAGTGTCGCCATAGCTTTAGTGCAATCATCACTGTAGCTAGCTCTAGATCGTGGGTCGGATAGTTCTTCTCATGAACTCTCAGTTGTCTCGATGCGTAGGCTATTACTTTGTCGTGTTGTACCAGTACACATCCTAATCCGCTCCCAGACGCATCACTGTACACTACAATCCTCCTGATCCTGAAGGTAGTGTCAAAATCGGTGCTGATGTCATACGTTTCTTCAGCTCATCGAAAGCCATCTGACACTCTTCGGTCCAGATAAACTCATCGCCTTTACGCGTCAGTCGCGTCATAGGTGCAACAATCCTCGAGAATTTTTTACGAACCTCCGATAATATCCGGCATGTCCGAGGAAGCTCCTAATCTCTATAACAGGTGCAGGGGTTGGCCATGTCTCAACTGCAACTATCTTCTCCGGGTCAACTATTAGTCCATCTTCGGTGATTTTGTGTCCCAGGAAGGGTAATCTATCCAAACATAACTCACATTTGCTGAGCTTGGCGTACAGTCTCTCATTTTTCAGTGTCTCCAATACAATCCTGAGATGTCACTCGTGCTTCTCCTGGTTCTCAGAATATACCAAGACGTCGATGAACACCACCATGAACTTATCTAAGTACTGGTGGGAAACTAAATACCGCTGGCACGTTGGTTAAACCGAACGGCATGACTAGAAACTCATAGTGTCCATACTTTGTCCGAAAAGCTATTTTTGGAATGTCCTCTCTCCGTACCTTGATCTGATGATAGCCTGATCTGAGATTGATCTTCGAAAATACATATGCGCCGCTAAGCTAATCAAATAAATCATCGATGCGCAGCATAGGGTACTTGTTCTTTATCGTTACAGCCCTTAAAGCCCTGTAACCGTTATGCAAGGTACCGTCCCATCCTTCTTCGGTACACTATGATGGGTACTCCCCATGGAGAAACACTAGCCCGACTGGAACCCTTGTCTAAGAGATCCTCTACTATGGACCTTCAACTTAACCAACTCTATCGGTGCTAGTCTGAAGACGGGAACATAACCGGCTCAACTCTTGGAGTCAACTCTATAGCACATTCTATCTCTCTGTCAGGTGCCAAGCCGGAAAGATTCTCTAGTAATACATCCTCAAACTCGATATAATACGGGGGTACACTGATTCACCCTTTGCATTGTGTGTCGCTAAGGTTGGACACCATGCTCTCGGGCTCCCTGAAGAAACTCAACTCAGGGTATCTTGGTGTCCAAAAAAATAATGCAACCACGTCAACATTCTAGCGTTGCGTGGTATTGGCTCAACCAATCCATGTATAGGATAAGGTCATAGTCTAGACTAAACTTCATAACAATTTCTCCCGTTCTGTTTTCAACATCAATCCTCAAAAGAAAATTTTTCTTGCCTAATGTATAATTTCTCTTCTCCTCAAGGTTTTCCCTAAAATTTTATTCCTTGAATTTCTTCTTTTCGTTATTTATCTCTCCAAGTCACATAGTACAATAATGGTATCACTCAAGCACATACTAGAATTCCTGGAATCAGATTATTATCTTCCAAGTGAGAGCTTAAAATTTTATCTTCTCTAGTCCATAATATCATTCCTGGTTTCGCTATCATTTACAACAACTAATTTCTAGCATCGGGATATGCACCTCCATAAATTATTCTAGGTTATGATCAACAATCCTTTCAGCTCCCAGTACTTCCAAGATCACTGCTATCTCAAGTACGAATAGGGTACTACTGGTTCCAATTCTCTTGCTACCCTTCCATACTAGTTCTAGAATCCAAAAGAACCTATCAATCAATCCTACTCAGGGTAACAATCTTCTCAGAGAATATTATACGAATTCTGTCTTCTGTCGTCTGGTCTTCGAACTTCTTCTGGAGGGAACCATCAGGCACAAGCGTCCGTCTTCCGAATAATAGGGGATGAGAAACAATGATAACGATATTGACGAAAATTGAATGAATACAAATTGGAAGTCCAAGGGCGATAATCACATACAAAGGGAGTTTTTAAAATCGATTATATATTAACATCCTATTTAACAATCATAATATCTATTCCTAATTTGCAGGCTCGCTTGGCACAGTCAGGTGACCAAGACGATTTAATTCTGACCTGCATGGGCCACCACAAAATGATGTCACGCCCCAGTCCCAAAATATGTAGGACCAGGAATACGTGACATGCCAGCTACGCATTCGACCAGACTCTGGTCTGACTCGAATATGTATAAGCTGTATAATATAAAGGACACTATCTAGATATCCCATAAATGTAAACCTCTATGTCTCAATCCACAATGTACAGCAGTACACAAGAAAGAGCTATATGTGCTAAAGTCGGCCGCCCAATAACACACAAACTCGAATAGACTCGAGAAGAGATGAGTCTACAAATACTAGGCTACAACAGCAGATGAATAATCAATAAGAATAGAGTAACCATAATGCCGGTGGAAATGATATGAGTACCTGGTACAGTGCCCGCAAGATATGCCACTCCATCAACAATTCCAAATGCTCCATAATCGTCTATGCTACAAAACTGGCAGGGAACTAGGTCTTCAGAGGGACGTAACAAGGTACAAAAATACAGCATGCCAAGTAAACAGAAAGTACAAGTGCAACGACAGGGTACTCTATCATAACCAAACAAGTGTGATATATTTTAAAGACAATATTCGACGCGTGGGCTGTCCAAAATAAAACCGTAGCTCCGGATACGGAAACACACGGGACGTACCGCAGCTCCGGGCAAAGAGTCATACGGGTGATACCACTACACTAGATACAGGATCACTACATAAATATATATTAGCGCGTGCAGAGGAGCCCAAACGTCTAGTAACTGTCTTCCCCTTCCCAAGTGGTCAACGATTGTGCGCTGAACCAGAACCTCTATCTAACAGTCTCGACACACAGAAATAACTCAACAGACGCGACCCTAAGGTCGTCCCAGTCCCTGGTCATGATGTCAGTATCAGGATACAGGAGTCTGGCACGATCACAGTGTATGAGTGTATCCTGGGGTGTCGATATACTCAGGTACGTACATCGAGGTGCTACGAAGGATCTAACAATTATTCTAAGACGTTACGACGAACGTCAGCACCCGATTGTGATCCAGACGCGAAGTATCGAACGTCAACATAAATACGTGCACAATATACATAAAGAAACAACAAATATCTAAAATCTGAAATACAGGGTGACAAGGTACACTTGCCTGCGTGTGGCTGCTGATGACGGGGTTCCGGTACCACGTCCAAGCCCTCAAGTTTCGCAGTACCTAGAGATGAGTTACAAACCAAAATCAATAATCTATTCCACGTCAAACAGGGATGCAACACACATCTATACCTAAGCTCAGTCTCAATCTCAATAATTAACTAATATTTCACAGTCCTCAATCTCTGACTCATGATCCGATATAATACCTATTTCAAAATCAATCACCTGCTCCCCATGTCCATCACCATTTTAATTATCAATTTATTTTCAGTCATAGTTTTAAAACAGCTAAACTACAATAACAAATGTGTGTTTAATAATTACGATAACCGTCTCATATGGCATTAACTTCCACCCTTATTTTATATCCCAATTTCCATCCTCGCATGCATGTATTTCATATCCTCAATCAATTCCTATTTAAACCATAAATATTTGATTTAGCATTTATTTTTCAACCATGCATAATATTCATAACCTCTAATTGAAATCAAACCCTAACCTCACCATTGATCCTAATCTCATATCATCATCACATGCTCATTTATACTATACTACAACAACACATCCATTATGTAAACACAAAGCTACACAAATCCATATATATCAAGAACCCTAACATTAAACACATTATATGTTAAAAACCCTAACTAACACATCTCAACAGATTATATAAATAATAAAAAAAACCTAATAATCAATAAACTCAAGAGAGGGGGAGAGGTATACCTCGACGGCGTGGGGGGTTCGCTGGCCGGAGTGAGGTGGTGGTTGGTCTGAGATCGAGGGGGGGCTGTCGGAGAACCGCTCATCGGAGTTGCTCAGGTGGTGGCGGTGATGGTGATAGTTCGTGGTGGTAGTGGTGATAGCTTATCATGGTAGTGGTGATGGCTTGTGGTGGTGGTGGTGATAGCTCGTGGTGGTGGTGGTGATAGTTCGGGGAAGAGGAGAGGCCGGAGGGGATGCTGGGAAGAGACGTTGATGACGATGGTGGTGGTGCTCGACGGGTCGAACAGTAGCTGGACTGGGTGAGGCGGAGGAGGTCGGAGGAGGGAAGATGATTGGAGTCGATCGGGGTTGGGCTCGAACGGAGGTGGAGCGGGGATCGGTGGTGAAGTCGGGCACAGCCGGAGCAGTGGCGGAGAGGCGTTGTACTGCTCGACCGGAGCTGGGCTGCGCCGGCGCGCTGGAGGGGCGGAGCGGGGTCAGTCGGTGGAGTATGGGTCAGCCGGATGGAAATGTAGTTGAAGAATGAGAAGAGAGGAAGAAGAAGAAGAAGAAGAAAAAGGGAATGCATAAATATGGAGGAGGGAGACTCGGTTATCTAGGTGGAGGAAGGAGGAGAGAGGGAGGAGGGAGTGGTTTCCAATGCCTAGGGATTAGGGCCTGCTTTGGGGAGAGGGGGGAAAAGATACTTTATAGGGGTTGGTATGGAGGATGGAGGGTTGTGATGCTCCCAATTCAAATGGAGGGTGGGGATTCTACATGAAGGCTTAGGTTTCTTCATGCAAAGTAAGGGGGAGAGTGTTGACTACGGTCAAAGAATGGTAACCTCTCCATTTAGCCTTGGCCAATGAGGTGAGGACACCTAAATCAATAAATTGCAACTAAGCCCCTTAAATTTGGGTAATTGCACAAACACATGAAATAATGCAAAAATTGTGGGGGAAATGGTGTTTGGTGTTTTGCATGGTGAGGGGGTGTTGTGTGTTTGGCATGGGTTTAATTAAATGGGCATTGGGGTTAATTGGAGATTAAAAAAAAAGGATTAGACAAGATTGGTATCCCCAATTTAAATAGAATTAAAGTGTCCCGCGCTTTTAAATTAAATGGGGGCACTTGGGGTCAAAATTTGGAAATAACGCAAAGGTCAAAAATGGTGGGGGCTTGGAGTTAGTCTTGGACCCTTTAGTTGGTCTGGCTCAACGGGTTAAGTTGGTATCTCAAAATTGAGGGTAACGACACAGGTGTCCGACACAAAATTAAATTATGGGATTTAGGATACGAAAAATTGTGCAATTAATTTAAGGCACAACGGATTTGATTTTTGTGTGACAAAAAAGTCCAGTGCCTAAATTGGTGAGTCAAGTCAGAATTACAATAGTCTGATAGAATTTATGGGCTGATATAGGGCTCCGAATAATTCAACAATGGTTGGGCGCGCCAAGGGTTTAATTAATAAATAACAGACAAATGCAACCCTACTCTAAACCTCAAACATCTGCTGCTAAACCAAAATTTTCCAATCCATACCTGACCATCTATAGAATTAATTGAGGGAGTTTACATATTTCCTTCTTTTATAAGACTTCTTATGATAATCTTTATTATCTTCTTTTACTTTCTTTTTTCCCTTTGTATTAAGAGGTTTGAAAGTATCCATTGCAAACTGATCACAAAACTCTCCCAGTTACTTTTTCTCAGAGAGTCTTTGAGTTTTTAATTAATTTTTAAGCTTTAAATCATTACATAAAGCTAATCCTTCTTCTATGCACTTATTGATTAAATTACCATAAGTGTAATTAGCATAAGAAATTATTCTATTATTCTGATTTCTTAACCCTTGCCTAATTCTTTCTGCAAAAAGGTTAGGAAGTCTATCAATAAATTTTGATTTCCAATGAGCATTATTAGCATCACCTAGTAACATTACTCTACTCAAAAAGGTATCTTTATACCATTTAAAATGAGTAAGAGTTGGACATCTAAGATTCTGAAGGAGAGTTCTAACTCTTTCTCCATGATCGGAAACTCCTCCAATAAAATATTCCAGAATTATAATCATTAAAGTATAGACCGCATCAGTCTTAGTAACCTGAGTATTATTTTCAGGATTGGTCTCAGTCTTTACAGCATTTATAATTTCTTGCCTCTGAGAATCTGTTAAGCAATTATTCCGCCAGCCACGAAGAGTGCTAGTAAAGCCACAGGTGATAAATTGTGCAGTTTCTTTATCATTATTGCCAACAGCTTTGGCAATATTAGAATACATCATCATTCGATATAACTGATCATGAATTTGCTTATCAGTAAGACCATCTATGTTCCATTCATAGATTTCTCCACCATTGTAATGATTTTGTACTATTGTATCATTCTCTTCAAATAGTATATCAGTAGGGGTTGGTCGCTGATAGTAATACTTTATCATATTAGGTTTACCATATTTAACCGCCTGAATTTGGGGATTATTAATAGGTCTTATTTCAACAAAGGATTATTGAATAGCATCAATTTGCTTAGGATAAATTTTTTCTTCAACCTGATCTTCTTCTAGCTGATGATCTTTTGAAGAGGTATCATCCAATGGTCTATTAATAACCTGAATTTGGTTATTAATATTAGATTGATTAATAATTTCATTTTTAAATTATTGCTTTGCATGAGCTATTAATTCTTTTAATTCTTTTTCTTCAGCAGTTATTGTATGAAGATTACTTTTCTTGAATTGAGCTATTAGCTCTTTAATATCTTCTTTAGTAACTTCATGAGTTTTACTAATTTTAAACTCTTTGACCTCAAGTGGTGGTTTAAGAGATATATTAGTAGTCTCCCGTAAGGATGATTTTTAAGTTTGTCCTGAAAAAATCTAATTATTTTATTGCATTAAATTTATGCAATAATTTATCCAACGCACGTTCAATTCTAGTCAATTATTGACCCATTAATTGGATAAATACATTGGTGTAATTATTTTGCTTTACAACTTTCTGTAATTCTTTGATAATTTTCTCTTTACAATAGTTTTGACAAAAGAGACAATATCTATTTTATCAGACAAATTTTTGATAGTAAGTTTTATTGACTCATTAGGAGGATACAGAGATCTGGTTATGCCACTACTTGTGCCAACATTAGATGTGTAGACCTTATAATATTCTTATAACACATTTATTTGTGTTAATTCTTTATTGACATAGCCTTGAATAAACCAGTCAGCGAAAGGTATTAGAGACTTTGATTTTTCTAGATGATTATAAAATTCATCTTTTAATTCATCTCTCTTTTGAAGAGAATAGGTTTTTTAAACCATTTTCTAAATTTAGTGTTTGCAAAGTATATTTTATTAAGAATGTCCCGTATTTCTTTATCAGTGGTAAAACCCATTAAATAGAAGTAAATTTTTTTTCCGACATTGTCGGTGAACCTATTTTGCTCTTTGCCTTGTATAGGGGATGTGCTATTGCATCATCAAAAATTTAAATTTTATTTATTTCTTCTTTATTAGAAGAAGTAGACCATATTGTTGAAGGCAATGTTTTTTGACTTGATATTGAAAGTCTAGATATATCATGTGGGATAAATCTTACCTCCACCTCTCCATCATTCGTTTGGATTATTTGATCTATATCTGTATCCATAATTGGTCGTGGTAACACAGCTTGACTTAAGATCCATTCTTTTGGGAAGTTAATTTATATATATATATATATATATATATATATATATATATATATATATATATATATATATATATATATATATATATATATTGAAAGACTACAAGAAGTACATGGTCATCACTTCTTCAAATCATGTCAAGATCATCGTCTTTCATGATCCTACCGGGAAGTACATATAATTGCCAGATGTCATTGAGCATATTTTGACTTCGAGCAGATTTTTTTTATCAATGATGCCCCGACAATAATATATGAAGACACGGTTGCAAGCCTTGACCAAATAAAGAAGGGCTACATCAAAAGACACAGTACCAAGCATATCATATCAAAATTTTTGTTCTCTTTTCATCGACAACAGTAGCAAAATATTGAGGCCAAGAAGATTCGATCATAATACAACTTGGCCAAAAGTTTCACAAATTTCTTACCAAAGTCCACATTCCATAAGATCATTCATGCATGGCATTGGATTATGGAGAGACTAAGTATTGCAACGCTCGTAGTTTGAGATAATGTCAATATTAAGGGAAGTGTCCAAAGATACTCACTTGATTCTAATATATATATATATATATATATATATATATATATATATATATATATATATATATATATATATATATATATATATATATATATAGAAAGACTACAAGAAGTACAAGGTCGCCACTTCTTCAAATCATGTCGAGATCATCGTCTTTCATGATCCCACCCAGGAGTATATATAATTGCGAGATGTCATAGCCTTGACCAAATAAAGGACTACATCAAAAGACAAAATACCAAGCATATCACATCGAAATTTTTGTTCTCGTATCGTCGACAACAATAGCAAAAGATTGAGGCCAAGAAGATTCAATCACAATACAACTTGGTCGACATTTTTACAAAGTCCTTACCGAAGTCCACATTCCATAAGATTATTCATGCATGGCATTGGATTGTGGAGAGACTTTGTATTGAAACGCTCGTAGTTTGAGATAATATCGATATTAAGGAAAGTGTCTAGAGATACTCACTTGATGCATATTATCCAGGAGGTTGCGGGTTCGAGCCTCTTGGGTGCCATTTAATTCCCCTTTGGGGGAATTAAGTGGTGAGTTAGTGATGGGTACAATGCAGGTGCGGTTCAAGTCTGGTGGAGGTGCGGACCTACGAGCCGAGATGCGTGGGACCTTCGGGCTGAGATGTGGTGGGCCTTCGGGCCGAGTTTGTAGGCCTTCGGGCCAGGAGTCTGTAACACAATTACCTCTTCCAAATATATATATATATATATATATATATATATATATATATATATATATATATATATATATATATATTGAAAGACTACAAGAAGTACATGGTCATCACTTCTTCAAATCATGTCGAGATCATCGTCTTTCATGATCCCACCCGGGAGAAGCCTTGACCAAATAAAGAAGACTACATCAAAGACACAATACCAAGCATATCACATCGAAATTTTTGTTCTCATATCATCGACAAAAGTAGCAAACGATTGAGGCCAAGAAGATTCGATCACAATGCAACTTGGTCGACATTTTTACAAAGTCCTTAGCAAAGTCCATATTCCATAAGATCATTCATGCATGGCATTGGATTGTGGAACGACTCTGTATTGCAACATTCGTAGTTTGAGATAATGTCGATATTAAGGAAAGTGTCCAGAGATACTCACTTGATTCTAATATACTCTTTTCCTAACTTAGGGACAGTTTTACACTGGATTTTTGGTGTCCTAAGAAGGTTTCAATCACATCGGGATGGCCATACTTTTGTTATTATCACGTCTTGAAGACATATCGACATCGAATCAATTTGTTTTTTCCAAATTAAGGTTTCAGTAAATTCTATGTACATTAATATATCTCCATAAACCTTAATGTATTATTTGAAGACTGATGTTGATCATCCCTGAAGACAAAATGTTGATCATTCCTGGAGACTGGTATAAATTGTTTATTGAGTTGTGCTTGCTCAAAAGAAAATATTGTAGTTAGTTTGTAACTAACTAGTTGATTGTACCAACTATAACTTGTAGTGCCTCAAATTCTGATCCGACCGGGATATGAACTATATAATTGGGCTTGTGGCTAGTCTGTCTGAGTCGTAGCTTGATGTATAAAATCTTTGGCATTCTCTTACCATGGACAAAATACGATGATGCTTTTTAACTCATGGATATGCCACTATTGAAACGAATCCAATAGTTTTCGTGTTTTATTGCTTGGTTTTTTATGTCGCTTTAGGATTTTATTTTGGTGTTGCTTTCGATTTGCTTGATTTTCGTTGTTGGCTTTTTCACTTGGAGCTTTGGTTCTTAAGAATTTTGGGAGAAAAAATAAGTAAAATAATTCTAACTCGGTGCTCGTGCTATTACAGGTCCGCGTAACTGATGCTTGATCATCGTTAGGCGGGACTCCTTCTTTCAGCACTTTTCTTAATCGGTGGGTGGTTCGAACCTTTATTTTCTACTTATTCACGTCCACATCCCTAATGTTACGCCTAGGAAATCCTTAGCCACAATGCATGCCAGCCACTAAGAAAGGAATATGGGAATTGCAGACTAACTTGTATATTTATGTACACGATCGAAATACGAGCTTCGCAATGAAGCGTGCATTTATGGTTTGAAACCAAGGAACTGCCTGATGGAATGTAGCATCTAAAATATTGGTTGCGGCCTGGTACCTTGGATAGTTTGGACCCATGGGACACCAAAATTGGAACACGGCTTTGAGAAAATATGAATTGTTGCATAAGTATATATATTGCTGCTTTACTTCTTCTGTTTTATCCTATGCATTGTATGATAGTTGAACTGTTCACACATTTACATGGTCTGGGATAACTTGTGTACAAGGTTTGGCATTTCCTCTAAACGGTATTCTGGGGCACTAGAACCGTATCGACCCGGGGGAGGGATATTTTATCGTGCTAGTCGCGATGTATTACGGGACCTTCAGCAGGGCTTGCTACCCGGGATGACAGAAAGTGCCGCAATGCCTTGGATAAGTCCCTATGGTGTCGATCACACCAATGACCACATATAGATAGAATAATTGCTAATCTATTATCTTGTAGAGATGGTGTATGTCACTCCCCAGTCCCAAAATATCGAGGGACTGGACACGTGGCAATGGCCAACAGCACGCACCGATGGACAACCCAATTTAATGGATCCATCAGGGCATGCTTAAGCTGTAGTCTAACAGGAAAATGTTACAAGTCTCAGGTATTTCTAATCTCATCCACAGAATAAACACAGATTAATTGCCAGACATATTGCAAATGGAAATAAATAAGCAGTATCAAATAAGTGTCTCGGGAAACGATCCGAGAATCAGTCTGTTACATTAAAAGAAATAGATAGGAATTAAATCAACAGAAAATAGAAATACTGAGCAATGAAGCCGGTACTCAGGAGAAGTCTTCTGCCACTATCTCGTCCTCGGTTCCTGGTTTTGCTCCAAGGAGTGTTCCTGTACCGTACACCTCGGGGTAGTTCTCGTCAGCTGTACCTGGGGACATAATCCGGATCCAGGTCCTCAGGGGACAGAAAGGTATAAAAAATACAAGCCAAAATAAAAGCAGTGCAGCAGATAATTAAACAAGAGGGTAAGCTATTTAACCAGCTAAGTGATATGCAATATAAGAGCAGCACTAGAACTCAGGCTGAAGCCACTACAAGCTCTGTGTCGGGGAGCCGGTAGCGGCAATAACTATAAATTATACTCTGAAATATACTATGTTTTATATATATAATATCAGCCTGTAGTCTGTGTGTCTCTTCCCACCCAATGTAATCCCACGTCTCATGTCCACGATGCCTCATGTCCATGTCACGCACGATTATAACTAATGCAGCAAGTCTGATAGCTATGAATCAATGCCTAGGAATGTAATGTCTAGGTCATAAAACATGCATCCTATACAGAATCACCTTGAATGTCTCAGGAAGACTCTGTCTCATGAAATAGTAACACGTGTCCTGGGTTTTGGTGTACTTGATAAGACAAGTACGAGAATTATCGGGTATCGATATCCCTCTCTATGTGACGTTACCCAACTCCGCGTACGGGGTTGGCACCCGACTGGTAATCGGACGCTAAGTAAAGCCACTCGGTCCTGGGTTGAGCAGTTAGAACAAGTTTACATATGAATCTACAAGAAATAAAAATACTATAACAAGAATTACTGCGAGTTGACAAGCTTTACTTGCCCAGTGATGCATAATTAAGTCCAGAAAATCAATAGAAAGCTGCAGGGTTTGACAAGGTACACTTGCCTGCTGATGTATAAATAAGCCAAGGAATATTTATCAAGAATGCAAGTTTTAGCGAGGTACACTTGCCTGTGGTTCCGGCTCTGATTTCGGCTCTGACTTCAGTTGGATTTGCAGGCGGTACTCCGGTTGCTGAAACAAGCATCACCATCAGATCCAGAAAATATCAATCAGTTAGAAACGCCTGTCCTTGAGTCCAATTTGGAGATAAGGGCAAAAACGGTAATTTCGGGTCAGAACGGGGTCCACCGGTGGGCCCGCTTTGCACCGAAAAATGTGTCAGGGTCAAAGGTCTCCAAATTCACCAAACTTAGTGTCAACAGGTCAGGAACGGTGATACGAACCCAACAGAACTTTCAGAATTGGATTCTGATGAGCCGATCATAAAATCGACCGTCAAGCGGGGTCTATGGGGCCCACGACACACGATTTCGTCAACGTTCTCAGAATCGAACCAAACTTGACCCACAGGACCAGCGTATTGCTACGAGTCCGATGGCACAAGTTTTGTCTCGATCCGATGTGTGTACACAAAATTAGGGTAAATTACAGAAAAGTCAGATACGGGGCGATGTCCGCGGATACGCGTTAATTTCGGTGTGCACGCACACCCGAATCAGCTTCCGCAAAATCCCACACGTCCGTATCAATGATGCGCACGAATCTGTGAAGACCGCACGCGACCAAGTCGTCCCGTTTGGCAGGGCGTACTCAGTTCCGGGGTAAAACAGGGTCTGGTTTTTTCTGTTTTTGGATCGCGGTGTACGATCACCACAGGACGCGATGCACCGAGCGGGTTGCACGGGCACCGAGCGGGTTGCACGGGCACCGAGAGGGTCACGCAGGGTTCATGATGCAAAAGACAGAATCGAAAACGGGGTTACGAGTAGAAAGATACACGTACCTGAACAGGGTCCGGAGAACCCGAAATCGATCGTGTCCGACACGTGTCCGACACGTGTCGAGCCGCCTAGGGTTAGGGTTAGGGTTAGGGTCTGGTGGAGCCGCGGCGGCCGAAGGCTGGCCGGAGGAGGCTAGGGGCGGTGCTGGCTAGGGCGGCGGCGCACCGGAGCGGCGGGGGTCGGCGGCGCAGGGCTCGGGCGGCTCTCGAACGGCCGGAGGCGGCGTCGGGGCTTGCTGCGGTGAAGAGGGAGGAGGAGGAAGGGCCGGCTCGGGGCGAGGTCACGACGGCGCTGGCGGGGCGAGGTCACGGCGGCGCTGGTGGTCGGAGTCGGGGCGGCTCTCACCGGATGGGGTGGCCGGAGGAAGGAGATGGGAGGGTTTTATAGGGGAAAGGGGGAGGTCGCCAGGGCCGAGCGGGGCGGGCGTCGTGGCGGGGAAGGCGGAGGCGAGGGGATCGTGGGGTCGTGGCACGGGCGGGGATGCGGTTGGCCGGCCGGAGCGGGCGGAGCGGGGCCGGGAAACGCGGGGGCTAGGGCTTCGTGGGGGAGATGGGGATACGGGTTCGCGGGTCAGGCGGGTTCGGTCGGGCGAACCCGACCCGACCCGATATGCGAATGCGGGTTTGGGGTGGGCCGGCCCGGTGGGCTTGGGCCGATGGGCTGGGTTGGGCTGGATATTAGGTTTTAAAAATAAAATAAAAATCTAATTAAATAAATAAATAGTTAATAAATAAATAATTGTTTTCATGTGATTTAAAAATAGATCCGGGGTCCGATAAATTCCAGAAAAATTATCCTAAGTCCAGTTTTTCATTTTACACCAAAAAATATATAATTATACTAGAAAAAGCGCTATTAGCGACGTATTTTAGCGACGTCAAAAGAAACATCGCTAATAATATATAATTAGCGACTCCTTATAAAAACGTCGCTAGACGTCGCTAAATGGCGACATTTAGCGACGTTTAGCGACTTTTATTAAGATTTTAAAAGTTAAGTCGCTATAAGTTAAATAAAGGTCGCTAAACGTCGCTAATATGTCTAATTTAGCGACGTTTAGCGACGTATATAGCGACCTTTTTATTAAAAATATTTTAGCAACGTGTTTAGCGACGTCAATGACGTCGCTAAAATTTAAGTTTGCGACGTTTTACTTGGACGTCGCTAAACGTCGCTAAAATTTGGTTAATTAGGGCTCGGTTTCATTTTTCCCCATCTGCTGAAAATTCGAAAAGAGAAAAACTCCCCCCCTCCCCCGCGCTCCGTCGACCGGCTCTCCACCCTATTCCGGTAAACCCTACTCTCTCTCTCTCTCTCTCTCTCTCTCTCTCTCACAGGACACATGTGACATTGACACAAACACTACACACACAGACACTGACACAGACACAGACACGGCACACACACACACTGACACAGACACTGATGAGGACCTAGGGTTAGGGTTAGGGTTAGGTTTGTTGACATGGGGTTAGGGTTAGGGTTAGGGCCGACTGGCCCAAGTCTACGAGAGAGGTAACAGCAGCAGTGAGCACTGCTTACTAGCTTTGATTATCAAATAAAATAAATTGATTATCAATTCGGTTCTGTTTCGGTTATAGATAATTTATTTCAGCTTTGGGTTTTTAAAATTTTTACTTATTCGATTTTTATTATTTCGGTGTTGAAACCGAATAACCCGAACGCCCACCCCTAGCTAGACCTGACAATTGGACCGGGATGACCAGCCCGGCACGAATCCGGCCCGCAAAACCCTGTCCGAATTATCGTGGGCTCGGCCCGGCCCGACCCAATATATAGGGACGTGTCGGACCTCATATCTCGGCCCATAAGAGAGGTCCGGCCCCGAAGCCCAGGCTCGTTCCGACCCAAGGCACAGCTCGGCCCGGCCCGACACGCTGCTGCTTGCTAGCCTGATCGACAACCTGGTTTATACTATCTGATGTATTATACACATCCATGTATTACATAGTCCTACGCCAATCTATGGGATTTGGTATGCATACAATCTGCCAAGTTCTTGTATATAGATTGAAACAAATGGATTGTGAATCTCCAAGACAAATATGAAGCAAGAACTTGCAGTGTGTTATTTTTTTGTGCTATGTTTACATATCCCAAAGTAGAGAAGTTCATCCGAGAGAGCATACCATCTGTGTTGTTTCTCCCGGAAACAAATGCGCTCCCAACCATCTCCTATGCACATTCAACCCTACACTTCATAATTTAAAAATAAAATGTTAGTTGTTCTTCAATCTCTACTTTGAAGTCCTTGTAGGGTTCACGGAATCCCAAGTCCGATTCGGTCCGGCTCGGTCCAGTCTGAAACTCACTGTGCCGTGGGTCACGTGTCGAACTGGACTTAGATTTTTACCCTTAGGTCCGGTCTGACCCGTTATAGTGCATGGGCCTGAGAGGCCCGGCCCACTCGACAGCTCTACTCCTAGCTATGGCATATTTTCATAGAGCAATAGCCCGTGTACTTGGGAAACTTTTGATGCAAAAATTGTTCAAGCACCAGGTGCCTTAGTGCAATGCCATGACTGCTTTTTCCATAACGGACACTGACCTAGGAGTGTGGTTGGGGGCAGCTGCAGTTCTATAGTATGACACACTATTTGTAGTGTTGACTGCACACTTATAGTGCAGTTCATAGTACTATGGGGTTGGGGGCAGCTGCAGTTTTGATAAATGAAAATATGTATTATATCAGTTATGATTTTTATAGTACGGTTAATTTTGCATGTAATGATTTATATGATAGCTTATGTCAATTTTGCAGAAGTTTCTAGAAATGGATATGAATTACTATCTGCGTCATCGTTCGTGGATGTACAACCGTCATCCTGATGACATGTGCGGTGTGCGGGATGAATTCATTGAGGGTGTACAGCAGTTCCTGCAGTTCGCAAAGGCGTTCCCTCAATACATGGACGGTACCAAAATTAAGTGTCCGTGTGTGAGATGTCGCAACAGGAAATATCATCCTGAAGTGGAAGTTACATATCATTTATACTCGAAGGGCTTTACGCCGAATTACTATCAGTGGACCGCGCACGGAGAACTTGTATCTCTAGCATCGGAGTCGGAGCCCTATGTGGAGCCGTATATGGATGTCCAAGACCACGATGCTTACGACGACGGGTTGGTGAACATGGTTTATGATGCTGCGGGGCCTAGTTTCAATTCTGACAATTATGATGCGGCGGGACCTAGTTTCAATCCCGACAATTATGATGCAGCTGAGGAGGCACCGAATGCCGATGCTGCAAAGTTTATGGAGTTGCTTGAGAATGCAAGGACTCCACTATATCCTGGTTGTGAGGATCATTCACCGTTGGAGGTGGTTACAAGATTATTGAGCATCAAGTCCGATTTTAACATGTCGCAAGAATGCTATAATCGACTGCTCGATTTGATTATAGAGATCTTGCCCGAGGGTGCAAAGTTGCCTAAAGACTTCTATCGATCTAAGAGGATGGTGAGATCGCTTTGGATGGGATACGAGAAAATCGATGCATGTCGCAACGGGTGCATGTTGTACTACAAAGACGACAAGGATGAAGATGCGTGCAGATTCTGTGGTGCTGATCGCTACAAGGCCACTGTTAGAGGAAAGTCTGTCGGTGCAAGGAAGCCTACCGATTCGATGCACTACTTGCCTTTGACGCCGCGGTTGCAGCGGTTGTTCATGGTTAAGGAGACTGCAGAAAACATGAGTTGGCACAGGCAAAAACAGATCGAAGGAGTATTGGATCATCCATCCGATGGAGAAGCATGGAAGCACTTTGATCGAGAGTATCCATATTTTGCCGAGGAAGCGCGTAATGTCAGATTGGGGCTCTGCTCTGACGGTTTTACCCCATTCGGACTTTCGGGCTCCCAGTATTCGTGTTGGCCTGTGATCGTCACTCCGTACAATCTACCGCCTTGGATGTGCATGAAGACTCCGTATATGTTCCTAACCGTTATTATCCCGGGTCCGAACAATCCGAAGAGGAACATCGATGTGTATTTACAGCCTTTGATAGATGAGTTGAATCAGCTGTGGGAAGTCGGTGCCAACACGTACGATGTTTCTAGAAAGCAGAATTTTCAGATGAGGGCAGCACTTATGTGGACCATCAACGACTTTCCGGCCTATGGAATGTTATCGGGATGGAGCACCCATGGTCGTCTCTCATGTCCGTATTGCATGGACCGTTCTCAGGCTTTCCGTTTGAAACACGGAGGCAAACCGTGCTTCTTCGATTGTCATCGACAATTTTTGCCGAACGATCATCCGTACCGGAGGAATCGGAATGCTTTTCGTGCGGGAGTTGTGGAGAAGGCCAATCCACCGCCAAGGTGGCCCGGATGCACGATATGGGAAGAGGTAAAAGATTTACCAAGTGCTATCCAAGAGCCTGCTAAGGGGTACAAGTGTGACGGATTTGGTCGCACCCATAACTGGACGAAGAGGAGTATATTCTGGGATCTGCCATATTGGAGCACCAATCTGATCAGACATAACCTTGATGTCATGCATATCGAGAAGAATGTGTTTGATAACATAATTAATACTGTAATGGATGTAAAGGGGAAGACGAAAGATAATCCGAAGGCGAGGTTGGACTTAGAAGACATATGTAGACGTCCTGCATTGCATTTGATAGAGGAGGGGAATGGAAAGTTAAAGCAACCTAAGTCAGTTTTCTCACTGGATAAAGAGGATAAAGGTAGACTTTGTAGGTGGATTCAGGGTCTAAAGTTTCCAGACGGGTACGTGTCGAACTTGAAAAGATGCGTCGACCTCAAGAAGAACAAACTAGTAGGTATGAAGAGCCACGATTGTCACGTATTCATAGAGAGGTTAATTCCGATTGCATTTCGGGAATTCTTACCGCAGGTCGTTTGGGACCCATTGACAGAGCTGAGCATATTCTTCAGAGATCTTTGTTGTACTAAGTTGCTCGTCGATCGTCTAGAAAAGCAAGAGAGGGACATTGCGGTAACACTATGTAAGCTCGAGAAGGTGTTTCCTCCTGGATTCTTCGACTCTATGGAGCATTTGCCAATTCATCTTTCCTATGAGGCACGTGTTGGCGGTCCTGTCGGTTATCGGTGGATGTACCCCTTCGAGCGCCATCTGAATCACCTAAAGAGAAAGGTGAAAAATAAGGCACGGGTTGAAGGCTCTATTTGTGAAGCTTATGTTCTCGAGGAGATTACAAACTTTTGCTCGACGTATTTCAATCCGCATGTTGCTACTAATAGGACGAAAGCTCCCAGAAACGACGACGCATATCAGGAATCTAATGATGCAATACTCAAAGTATTCAATGCATCCGGAAAGCCCTCGGGAAAAATGAAGAAGAGATATTTGAATGACGATGAGCTAAGGGCTGCTCAATTGTATATATTACTCAATTGCGACGAGGATGAAGTGGAGAAGCTAGAGGGGTAAGTAATTAACGTCCACGTTTACATCATCTCAATGTAATAGTATAAGATACTATTATGCTACTAATCAGCAGTTGCTTCATTGTTTTTCAGCACATATAATGATGAGTTGAGGTCGGTTAGGCCCTACATAACAGACGAAGAAGTAGAACAAGATATGAGATGCCATTTTCCTTCTTGGTTGAGCGCATATGTAAGATGCTTGGTAATTACTTTTTATTTCTGCACTTGCAAAACAAATAACTTACTATCGCTACTTTGGTATTTAGGTCGATCGTCTAATATCACCTGAGACTGAATCTATTAGGACTCTAGCCAAGGGACCAATTACTGCCGTAAAAATATGGCCAAGTTTCTGTGTGAATGGGTTCAGGTTCAAGTCAACAAATGCTCCTATTAGAGACAGCTTTCTGGATCTTGATTCCACGAAAAACAGTGGTTTGTGTATCAAAACTTCAAACTACAAAGACGTCAATCCGGACAATGATTTTTTTGGCATCTTACGAGAGATTGTGGAGTTGACATATAATTATGGCCCAGAACCTGCTAATATCGTGCTATTCAGGTGTGAATGGTTCGATCCGATTCAAGATCAAGGTTGGAAAATTGACAAGCATGGCCTTGTGGATATAAACTACAAGCGTAGATATCAAGGCTACGAACCATTTGTCCTATCAAGTCAGGCTCAGCTCGTGTACTTCGCAACTTATCCTAGACGGGGGACAGCGAGGTCGGATTGGTGGGCAGTATGCAAGACTAAAGCTAGAAATACCTTTGACATTGACGAAATAGCTTATCAGGAGGACGATCTACCTCTTGTAACAAATATTGTAGATGTGGACTCAACGGAAGTTACTCATTACACGAGTAATAATGTAGAAGATGTAGAATTATCCGAAGAGGACGACGAAGTAGATGAAAGTGAAGACGAGGAAGAGGAAGAGCAGGACGAGGAAGGCGAACAAGATGAATTTTCTGAAGATGATTGAAAATATAAAATATTCCATGTAGAATGTAACTATATTTGGACTATAAATATTGCATGTAGAAGTAGATGTTGACATTAACGAATATATGTATTATATTTTGACTGTATAATACTTTGAGATATGTATCACATTCCGACTGTAGAATGTAGTATATATTTGTGTTTCTCTATATTCATCATATGTTGTTATCAGATATGACAGGACGACGCGGAGGATTCGGCAGGTCCCGAGGTAGACAGAGTGCTACTCCGGTACTGCCTACTGTTGGTTCCGGATCATCGTCGCCCAGTACTCCAGTATATCGATCAGCCACATCTCCGACTGCGACGACGTTGCGTGGCATCACTCCTGGGACGAGTAGTTCCAGGCGTGATAGTACTCCCTCGTCCAGCGTTCCTCCTGCTGACGGAAGCATGGAGACAGATGAGCATGTAGAGGAGGTTGTGCCGACGTTGTCCCAGCATCAGCAAGATCCTCCATGCGCACCACCGGAGGAGACGAGGACAGAGATTTGGGCCGACGGTACAAAGTAAGTCAATTAGATGGTTTAATATATATTTGTGTTTCTCTTTATTCATCGTATATTGACTTTTTCAGTAATCTAAATTATTATTTCTGTATAGATATCGTCCATCGTCGGTTCAGAGACGCCTGGGCCAATTTCTGAGAAACAACTACGGTGGCCCTTGGATCAACTATTCGGAGGCTCCGGAGGAGAGGAAGGCGTTCTGGTTTGCGCACTTCCAGGTAAAAGTATATTAAATAAATCCTCTAATTTATGCATATTCGTGATGCTAACTTAATGAATTATTTATTGTAGCAAACGTATTTTTATCCTCCGCACCGGGCCGAGTTGATCGAGCGGCTCTTTCCTACCGTTGCCGCCAAGCTTATCCGAGATGCTCTGGATGACCAGAAGGCTCGTGATCGTGCTGGAAAACCGATCCAAGGTTGGATCACGCCTGAGCAGTGGACTGCGATGAGGGCTAGATTCGACGATCCGAGCTACAAGGAAAGGTCTAAGAAGGCCAAGGCGGCTAGGCAGAATGCTGCCAAGTGGTGTGGTGGCTCGATTCCGATGACGGAACATTTCCGTCGTTTGGTATGTTTTTTCTTTTCAAATATATTATTTTAATATAAGTACCATAAAATGGTACTTGGAATAAATATTTAAGTTTAGTAATAAAAAATATATTTTTAACAGGTACAGAGGGGTGAGGATGCGAACATGGTGACCGTCTTCTTGGCCACCCATCGCAAGGACGGAAATCTCATTGATGAGAGGGCCTCACAGACCTATGTAAGTATTACTTTACTTTGTGTTTATTTTAATATAACTTAGGCAATTATTAAGTTTCCAAACCTTTTCTAGGCCGAGTATCTTAGGCTTCGTGAGCGGGCGACTGCTAGTGCACCTACACCTGGAGAGGCTGGTGCTTCGTCGCAGCCCGGTCCATCTCCGTCGGCGGACGACCTGTGGGTGACCGCAGCTGGTGGTCTCCAGAGGGGTACGTACTACGGTACGGGCTCCTATGGCGCCCTGGTTGCGACGCAGTCATCTAGGGCCTCCCCGACAGCTGTGCATTCCACACACCCCTCGCAGTCGCAGCCCTCGCAGTCGTCGGCCAGAGTCCAGGAGGCCGTCCAGGAGGCCGTTGACCGTCAGATTGCGTCTCTCCGTGACGACTTGCTACGAAGTATGGAGGACCAGTCCCGGTCCCAGCCGCAGGCGGACGATCCGATGCTTATCGCACGATTGGATATGCTCGACCGCAGCATGACGGAGCTACGAGAATTGACAAATGATATTAGAGCCTCCAATGATCGCAACATCATGGAGCTGTAGGCGTCACAGCTATCGATGGGCGAGAAGCTGACGAGGATGCATGCGTCACAGCTATCGATGGGCGAGAACCTGACGAGGATGCAGGATTCAATGGGTGATAGCAGTACGAGGTTGTTATCTACCCTGGATTCTTACAACCAGCGACTCGCAGATTTGGAGCGGGCACGGCCGCCACCGACGTCACTGCCTTCTCCATCGACATCGGTGTCGATTCCACGGGACGAGTATGAGGAGTTGTTATCCTTGAAGCGCGCCGCTGGTCAGCCTCCTGCAGATCCGTAGTAGTCTAGTTATTATTATTATTATTTATGAATTATTGGTACTTCAACAATAGACATGATGTATGATGCTTCTTGTGGTCATTAATTTTTTAGTTAATTTAATTGGATTATATAGTTATCTACATTTAATTGGATTGATACTTCTTGTGGTCTTTAATTTAATTGGATAATATAGTTAACTAGATTGAATCATGTTGGTGTGTATGATGAAGATGATGTAAAACTGCAGGGAATCACAATGTTTGATTCTGGGAATTTTTTTTAATTTTTTTTAAAAATTAGCGACGTTATTAGCGACGTTTAGCGACGTTTAGCGACGTTAAATTACGTCGCTAATTACGTCGCTAATTAGCGACGCCGTAAAACGTCGCTAATAACGTCGCTAATAACGTCGCTAATGACGTCGCTAAACGTCGCCAATTGCTGACATGGCAGTATAGCCAGGTCATTAAAGACGTCGGTGTAACGTCGCGATAGATGTCGCTAATCAGCGACGTTTAGCGACATTTCTAAACGTCGCTTTTTAGTGACTTGGCGTCGCAAAACGTCGCTAAATTTAGCGACACATTAAAGTCGCTAAAAAACGTCGGCATAGCGACGTTTAGCGACGTTTTTTGTATTAGCGACTTGGTATTTTCCGACTTCTTTAAAACGTCGCTAATTACGTCGCTAAACCTAATTAGCGACGATTTTTGGTTATTTAGCGACGTTTTTAGACGTCGCTAATTTGACTTTTTCTGGTAGTGGATTTGCAGGCGGTACTCCGGTTGCTGAAACAAGCATCACCATCAGATCCAGAAAATATCAATCAGCTAGAAACGCCTGTCCTTGAGTCCAATTTGGAGATAAGGGCAAAAACGGTAATTTCGGGTCAGAACGGGGTCCACCGGTGGGCCCGCTTTGCACCGAAAAATGTGTCAGGGTCAAAGGTCTCCAAATTCACCAAACTTAGTGTCAACAGGTCAGGAACGGTGATACGAACCCAACAGAACTTTCAGAATTGGATTCCGATGAGCCGATCATAAAATCGACCGTCAAGCGGGATCTATGGGGCCCACGACACACGATTTCGTCAACGTTCTCAGAATCGAACCAAACTTGACCCACAGGACCAGCGTATTGCTACGAGTCCGATGGCACAAGTTTCGTCTCGATCCGATGTGTGTACACAAAATTAGGGTAAATTACAGAAAAGTCAGATACGGGGCGATGTCCGCGGATACGCGTTAATTTCGGTGTGCACGCACACCCGAATCAGCTTCCGCAAAATCCCACACGTCCGTATCAATGACGCGCACGAATCTGTGAAGACCGCACGCGACCAAGTCGTCCCGTTTGGCAGGGCGTACTCAGTTCCGGGGTAAAACAGGGTCTGGTTTTTTCTGTTTTTGGATCGCGGTGTACGATCACCACAGGACGCGATGCACCGAGCGGGATGCACGGGCACCGAGCGGGTTGCACGGGCACCGAGAGGGTCACGCAGGGTTCGCGATACAAAAGACAGAATCGAAAACGGGGTTACGAGCAGAAAGATACACGTACCTGAACAGGGTCCGGAGAACCCGAAATCGATCGTGTCCGACACGTGTCCGACACGTGTCGAGCCGCCTAGGGTTAGGGTTAGGGTTAGGGTCTGGTGGAGCCGCGGCGGCCGAAGGCTGGCCGGAGGAGGCTGGGGGCGGTGCTGGCTAGGGCGGCGGCGCACCGGAGCGGCGGGGGTCGGCGGCGCAGGGCTCGGGCGGCTCTCGAACGGCCGGAGGCGGCGTCGGGGCTTGCTGCGGTGAAGAGGGAGGAGGAGGAAGGGCCGGCTCGGGGCGAGGTCACGACGGCGCTGGCGGGGCGAGGTCACGGCGGCGCTGGTGGTCGGAGTCGGGGCGGCTCTCACCGGATGGGGTGGCCGGAGGAAGGAGATGGGAGGGTTTTATAGGGGAAAGGGGGAGGTCGCCAGGGCCGAGCGGGGCGGGCGTCGTGGCGGGGAAGGCGGAGGCGAGGGGATCGTGGGGTCGTGGCACGGGCGGGGATGCGGTTGGCCGGCCGGAGCGGGCGGAGCGGGGCCGGGAAACGCGGGGGCTAGGGCTTCGTGGGGGAGATGGGGATACGGGTTCGCGGGTCAGGCGGGTTCGGTCGGGCGGACCCGACCCGACCCGATATGCGAATGCGGGTTTGGGGTGGGCCGGCCCGGTGGGCTTGCGCCGATGGGCTGGGTTGGGCTGGATATTAGGTTTTAAAAATAAAATAAAAATCTAATTAAATAAATAAATAGTTAATAAATAAATAATTGTTTTCATGTGATTTAAAAATAGGTCCGGGGTCCGATAAATTCCAGAAAAATTATCCTAAGTCCAGTTTTTCATTTTACACCAAAAAATATATAATTATACTAGAAAAAGCGCTATTAGCGACGTATTTTAGCGACGTCAAAAGAAACGTCGCTAATAATATATAATTAGATCATTTTAGCGCAGTGTCGGCGGTAGTACGCTGTTTAGATCATTTTCACAGGTAATTTAAAATCTATCTCATCCACAAGAATAAACAGGCAAGGATAATCATAGGAAATGGAATGCTAAGATTTCATAATATTTAATTTATGACAACCAAATCCACAGTTAATACAAAACCAGAAGATAAATCGGGGACAAACCCGAGTATTGTGCTGAAAGAAAATACTAGCTACTGGCTGACTACTCCTCAAAAGTAGTCTCCTGAGTGGGAACCGGCTCCTCAAAAGTATCACCTGCTACCTTATAGGGGCCATAATAGGTGGGGGCATAGTCCTCATCATCGCCTAATATCAACGGATCCAGTCAGGAAAGGAGCAAAGTACACAATGCACAACAAGATTAAACTAAATATTTATGACAAGTAGAAAAGAACTGACTAAGTATCATGTTGAGAATATGCATAAATAAGTAATAACAATAACTAAGAGTTAAATGCTGTAAAACAGGGATATGAGTAAAACAGGAATAAATGAGACAGGAAAATGGAACTACAACAAGACAAGAACTCTGTGTGTGAAATTGTGTATTTAGAATACATAGTTGGCATGTAGGGGTTTATAAGGCTAATAAGGCCGTCATAGACGACTAGCAGTCAGGAATAATCAGGAATAAGGCTGATGGTACAGTCGCGTACCAACAGCTAGCAGTCACGACAAGGGGAAGGGTAAACTACATGCCTCCTAGTATTCTCCCACCCGACACAAAAAGCAAGACATGAACTCCAAATCCCGACACTAAGTGTGATCATACAATGGTACTAGTAGAGCAAGGAACTAATTATCACAATATAAAGATTAAACTTGAAGTGCAGGTACTTGCCTGATGTTTGGATCCCACTACGGTTCTGTTCTCGGGAAATTTTCCAGAAATGTGTCTAGATGCTGAAATAAACATTACCATCATGCTCAGAAGGTATCAAATAGCTAGAAACGCCTGTCCTTGAGTCCAATTTGGAGACAAGGGCAAAAACGATAATTTCGGGTCAAAACGTGGTCCGCATGTGGGCCCGCTTGCACCGAAAAATGTGTCAGGGTCAAAGATCTCCAAATTCACCAAACTTAGTGTCAACAGGTCAGGAACGATGATACGAACCCAACAAAACTTCCAGAATTGGATTCCGATGAGCCGATCACAAAATCGTCCGTCGAGCGGAGCCTGTGGGGCCTACGGAACGCGATTTTGTCAACGTTCTCAGAATCGAACCAAACTTGGGTCACAGGACCAGCGTATCGCTACGAGTCCGATGGCGCAAGTTTCGTTTCGATCCGACGTGTGTACAGAAAGTTAGGGCATGATTCAGAAAAGGCAGATACGGGGCGGTGTCCGCGGATACGCGTTGATCCCGGTGTGCACGCACACCCGAATCGACTTCCGCGAAATCTCACACGTCCGTATCGACGGTGCGCACATATCTGTGAAGACCGCACGCGACCAAGTTGTCCCGTTTGGCGGGGCGTACCCAGTTTCGGGGTGAATCGGGTCGTTGTTTTTCCTATTTTTTGATCGCGGTGTGCGATCACCACAGGACGCGATGCCCCCGAGCGGTTTATCCGGACACCGAGAGGGTCATACAGGCTTCGTAACGCAATTTACGGAATTGAAAACGGGGCAGCGAGGAGAAAGTTACACGCACCTGAACAGGGTCAGAAAATCGGGGGTTCACCGTGTCCGACACGACACGAGGACACCGTGTCCTGTGTCCTGTGTCGTGTCCGGGTCGGATTAAGGTTAGGGTTCAGGGCTCTAGAGCTCAGGCGGCTCTGCGGCAGCTCTGCGGTGGGGGAAAGGCCGGCCGGGCTAGGGCGCTGCACGGCGGGGCGAGGCGGGCTGGCCGGAGGCGGGCTGCCGAGGGAAGGGAGAGGAGAGGGAAGCGCTGGGTAGTCGGGGACGGCTGCTGGCGGAGCCACTACCAGAAAAAGTCAAATTAGCGACGTCTAAAAACGTCGCTAAATAACCAAAAATCGTCGCTAATTAGGTTTAGCGACGTAATTAGCGACGTTTTAAAGCAGTCGAAAAACACCAAGTCGCTAAAACAAAAAATGTCGCTAAACGTCGCTATGTCGACGTTTTTTAGCGACTTTAATGTGTCGCTAAATTTAGCGACGTTTTGCGACGCCAAGTCACTAAATAGCGACGTTTAGAAAAGTCGCTAAACGTCGCTGATTAGCGACGTCTATCGCGACATTACACCGACGTCTTTAATGACCTGGCTATACTGCCATGTCAGCAATTGGCGACGTTTAGCGACGTCATTAGCGACGTCCTTAGCGACGTTTTACAGCATCGCTAATTAGCGACGTATTTAGCGACGTAACTTAACGTTGCTAAACGTCGCTAATAATGTCGCTAATTTTTAAAAAAAATAAAAAAAATAGTGTCCAGAAGCAAACATTGGTGATTCTCTGCAGTTTTACATCATCTTCATCATACACACCAACATGATTCAATCTAGTTAACTATATAATCCAATTAAATTAAAGACCACAAGAAGTATCAATCCAATTAAATGTGGATAACTATATAATCCAATTAAATTAACTAAAAAATTAAAGACCACAAGAAGCATCATACATCATGTCTATTGTTGAAGTATCAATAATTCATAAATAATAATAAAAATAACTATACTACTACGGATCTGCAGGAGGCTGACCACCGGCGCGCTTGAAGGATAAGAACTCCTCATACTCGTCCCGTGGAATTGACACCGATGTCGATGGAGAAGGCAGTGACGTCGGTGGAGGCCGTGCCCGCTCCAAGTTTACGAGTCGCTGGTTGTAAGAATCCAGGGTAGATAACAGCCTCGTACTGCTATCAATTATTGAATCCTGCATCATCGTCAGCTTCTCGCCCATCGATAGCTGTGACGCCTGCAGCTCCATGATGTTGCGATCATTGGAGGCTCTAATATCATTTGTCAATTCCTGTAGCTCCGTCATGCTGCGGTCGAGCATATCCAATCGTGCGATGAGCATCGGATCGTCCGCCTGCGGCTGGGACCGGGACTGGTCCTCCATACTTCGCAGCAAGTCGTCACGGAGAGACGCAATCTGACGGTCAAAGGCCTCCTGGACGGCCTCCTGGACTCTGGCCGACGACTGCGAGGGCTGCGACTGCGAGGGGTGTGTGGAATGCGCAGCTGTCGGGGAGGCCCTAGATGACTGCGTCGCAACCAGGGCGCCATAGGAGCCCGTACCGTAGTACGTACCCCTCTGGAGACCACCAGCTGCGGTCACCCACAGGTCGTCCGCCGACGGAGATGGACCGGGCTGCTACGAAGCACCAGCCTCTCCAGGTGTAGGTGCACTAGCAGTCGCCCGCTCACGAAGCCTAAGATACTCGGCCTAGAAAAGGTTTGGAAACTCAATAATTGCCTAAGTTATATTAAAATAAACACAAAGTAAAGTAATACTTACATAGGTCTGTGAGGCCCTCTCATCAATGAGATTTTCGTCCTTGCGATGGGTGGCCAAGAAGACGGTCACCATGTTTGCATCCTCACCCCTCTGTACCTATTAAAAATATATTTTTTATTACTAAACTTAAATATTTTTTCCAAGTACCATTTTATGGTACTTATATTAAAATAATATATTTTAAAAGAAAAAATATACCAAACGACGGAAATGTTCCGTCATCGGAATCGAGCCACCACACCACTTGGCAGCATTCTGCCTAGCCGCCTTGGCCTTCTTAGACCTTTCCTTGTAGGTCGGATCATCTACTTCGTCGTCCTCTTCGGATAATTCTACATCTTCTACATTATTACTCGTGTAATGACTAACTTTCGTTGAGTCCACATCTACAATATTTGTTACAAGAGGTAGATCGTCCTCCTGATAAGCTATTTCGTCAATGTCAAAGGTATTTCTAGCTTTAGTCTTGCATACTACCCACCAATCCGACCTCGCTGTCCCCCGTCTAGGATAAGTTGTGAAGTACACGAGCTGAGCCTGACTTGATAGGACAAATGGTTCGTAGCCTTGATATCTACGCTTGTAGTTTATATCCACAAGGCCATGCTTGTCAATTTTCCAACCTTGATCTTGAATCGGATCGAACCATTCACACCTGAATAGCACGATATTAGCAGGTTCTGGGCCATAATTATATGTCAACTCCACAATCTCTCGTAAGATGCCAAAAAAATCATTGCTCGGATTGACGTCTTTGTAGTTTGAAGATTTGATACACAAACCACTGTTTTTCGTGGAATCAAGATCCAGAAAGCTGTCTCTGATAGGAGCATTTGTTGACTTGAACCTGAACCCATTCACACAGAAACTTGGCCATATTTTTACGGCAGTAATTGGTCCCTTGGCTAGAGTCCTAATAGATTCAGTCTCGGGTGATTTTAGACGATCGACCTAAATACCAAAGTAGCGATAGTAAATTATTTATTTTGCAAGTGCAGAAATAAAAAGTAATTACCAAGCATCTTACATATGCGCTCAACCAAGAAGGAAAATGGTATCTCATATCTTGTTCTACTTCTTCGTCTGTTATGTAGGGTCTAACCGACCTCTACTCATCATTATATGTGCTGAAAAATAATAAAACAACTGCTGATTAGTAGTATAATAGTATCTTATACTATTATATTGAGATTATGTAAACTGGACGTATTAATTACTTACCCCTCTAGCTTCTCCACTTCATCCTCGTCGCAATTGAGTAATATATACAATTGAGCAACCCTTAGCTCATCGTCATTCAAATATCTCTTCTTCATTTTTTCCGAGGGCTTTCCGGATGCATTGAATACTTTGAGTATTGCATCATTAGATTCCTGATATGCGTCGTCGTTTCTGGGAGCTTTCGTCCTATTAGTAGCAACATGCGGTTTGAAATACGTCGAGCAAAAGTTTGTAATCTCCTCGAGAACATAAGCTTCACAAATAGAGCCTTCAACTCGTGCCTTATTTTTTACCTTTCTCTTTAGGTGATTCAGATGGCGCTCGAAGGGGTACATCCACCGATAACCGACAGGACCACCAACACGTGCCTCATAGGAAAGATGAATTGGCAAATGCTCCATAGAGTCAAAGAATCCAGGAGGAAACACCTTCTCGAGCTTACATAGTGTTACCGCAATGTCCCTCTCTTGCTTTTCTAGACGATCGACGAGCAACTTAGTACAACAAAGATCTCTGAAGAATATGCTCAGCTCTGTCAATGGGTCCCAAACGACCTGCGGTAAGAATTCCCGAAATGCAATCGGAATTAACCTCTCCATGAATACGTGACAATCGTGGCTCTTCATACCTACTAGTTTGTTCTCCTTGAGGTCGACGCATCTTTTCAAGTTCGACACATACCCGTCTGGAAACTTTAGACCCTGAATCCACCTACAAAGTCTATCTTTATCCTCTTTATCCAGTGAGAAAACTGACTTAGGTTGCTTTAACTTTCCATTCCCCTCCTCTATCAAATGCAATGCAGGACGTCTACATATGTCTTCTAAGTCCAACCTCGCCTTCGGATTATCTTTCGTCTTTCCCTTTACATCCATTACAGTATTAATTATGTTATCAAACACATTCTTCTCGATATGCATGACATCAAGGTTATGTCTGATCAGATTGGTGCTCCGATATGGCAGATCCCAGAATATACTCCTCTTCGTCCAGTTATGGGTGCGACCAAATCCGTCACACTTGTACCCCTTAGCAGGCTCTTGGATAGCACTTGGTAAATCTTTTACCTCTTCCCATATCGTGCATCCGGGCCACCTTGGCGGTGGATTGGCCTTCTCCACAACTCTCGCACGAAAAGCATTCTGATTCCTCCGGTACGGATGATCCTTCGGCAAAAATTGTCGATGACAATCGAAGAAGTACGGTTTGCCTCCGTGTTTCAAACGGAAAGCCTGAGAACGGTCCATGCAATACGGACATGAGAGACGACCATGGGTGCTCCATCCCGATAATATTCTATAGGCCGAAAAGTCGTTGATGGTCCACATAAGTGCTGCCCTTATCTGAAAATTCTGCTTTCTAGAAACATCGTACGTGTTGGCACCGACTTCCCACAGCTGATTCAACTCATCTATCAAAGGCTGTAAATACACATCGATGTTCCTCTTCGGATTGTTTGGACCCGGGATAATAACGGTTAGGAACATATACGGAGTCTTCATGCACATCCAAGGCGGTAGATTGTACGGAGTGACGATCACAGGCCAACACGAATACTGGGAGCCCGAAAGTCCGAATGGGGTAAAACCAACAGAGTAGAGCCCCAATCTGACATTACGCGCTTCCTCGGCAAAATATGGATACTCTCGATCAAAGTGCTTCCATGCTTCTCCATCGGATGGATGATCCAATACTCCTTCGATCTGTTTTCGCCTGTGCCAACTCATGTTTTCTGCAGTCTCCTTAACCATAAACAACCGCTGCAACCGCGGCGTCAAAGGCAAGTAGTGCATCGAATCGGTAGGCTTCCTTGCACCGACAGACTTTCCTCTAACAATGGCCTTGTAGCGATCAGCACCACAGAATCTGCACGCATCTTCATCCTTGTCGTCTTTGTAGTACAACATGCACCCGTTGTGACATGCATCGATTTTCTCGTATCCCATCCAAAGCGATCTCACCATCCTCTTAGATCGATAGAAGTCTTTAGGCAACTTTGCACCCTCGGGCAAGATCTCTATAATCAAATCGAGCAGTCGATTATAGCATTCTTGCGACATGTTAAAATCGGACTTGATGCTCAATAATCTTGTAACCACCTCCAACGGTGAATGATCCTCACAACCAGGATATAGTGGAGTCCTTGCATTCTCAAGCAACTCCATAAACTTTGCAGCATCGGCATTCGGTGCCTCCTCAGCTGCATCATAATTGTCCGGATTGAAACTAGGTCCCGCCGCATCATAATTGTCAGGATTGAAACTAGGCCCCGCCGCATCATAAACCATGTTCACCAACCCGTCGTCGTAAGCATCGTGGTCTTGAACATCCATATATGGCTCCACATAGGGCTCCGACTCTGATGCTAGAGATACAAGTTCTCCGTGCGCGGTCCACTGATAGTAATTCGGCGTAAAGCCCTTCGAGTATAAATGATATGTAACTTCCACTTCAGGATGATATTTTCTGTTGCGACATCTCACACACGGACACTTAATTTTGGTACCGTCCATGTATTGAGGGAACGCCTTTGCGAACTGCAGGAACTGCTGTACACCCTCAATAAATTCATCCCGTACACCGCACATATCATCAGAATGACGGTTGTACATCCACGAACAATGACGCAGATAGTAATTCATATCCATTTCTAGAAACTTCTGCAAAATTGACAGTATGTATCATATAAATCATTATATGCAAAATTAACCGTACTATAAAAATCATAACTGATATAATACATATTTTTATTTATCAAAACTGCAGCTGCCCCCAACCCCATAGTACTATGAACTGCACTATAAGTGTGCAGTCAACACACTATAAATAGTGTGTCATACTATAGAACTACAGCTGCCCCCAACCACACTCCTAGGTCAGTGTCCGTTATGGGAAAAGCAGTCATGGCATTGCACTAAGGCACCTGGTGCTTGAACAATTTTTGCATCAAAAGTTTCCCAAGTACACGGGCTATTGCTCTATGAAATGGATAACCCCATGCATTGTGACTGTACTCACTCACATTTACCGGCAGATTACTGCACTCCCTTTAGTAAAAAAACCTAACCCCCCAAACTGGCACACTGATACACACATACACTCTTAAGAATTCTGTAATCAAAACTCACCTGGTACCAACAACACCTATTAAGTACTCTAAATTCTATACTTCATATAAACACTCCATCTATACTCATATAAACACTCCATCTATACTCCCAGATCTGGGATACACCTATATGAATGCTCAACCTTCACACCTATTACTTATTCTCTTCAACACATATATTCACTCAAACACCTGACTAATACACCTCTTTAAATCAGTCACCCACTGCTACTGCTTACCTTCTTCCTCAATATTTGATTACCCCATATCCCGAGCCACACACTCATGTGTGCACTATAGTATCACTATGAATACCCAATCTTCTCTCAGATGTTGGTGTTATATCTGACACTTGCCCTCATGTCCTTCAAATCATACGAATTCAAACCCCATCTCAAACACATCCACATCCTGCCTTGCACTAGTTGCTGACTGGCTCAGTAAGTTGCTGCACAAGGATGCAGTGTTTACACTATATTAGGACCCCCTCACACCTGCCTGCAGAAGCTAAAAACCAACTATAATGCACCTAAACCTTAATGCACACTATGTTCAGCTGTGCAGTGCCTCCCCAAGTTGCCTGTTGCACATTGGGCTGATGTGCCTCAAGTCTCCCCCTGCTCACTGCTAGTAAGCAGTGCTCACTGCTGCTGTTACCTCTCTCGTTGACTTGGGCCAGTCGGCCCTTACCCTAACCCTAACCCTAATCCCATGTCAACAAACCTAACCCTAACCCTAACCCTAGGTCCTGATCAGTGTCTGTGTCAGTGTGTGTGTGCCGTGTCTGTGTCAGTGTCAGTGTCTGTGTGTGTGTCGTATTTGTGTCAATGTCACATGTGTCCTGTGAGAGAGAGAGAGAGAGAGAGAGAGAGAGAGAGAGAGTAGGGTTTACCGGAGTAGTCGCGGTGTAGAGCGGGTCGACGGAGCGCGGGGGAGATTTTTTTTCTTTTCGAAATTTCAGCAGATGGGGAAAAATGAAACCGAGACCTAATTAACCAAATTTTAGCGACGTCCAAGAAAAATGTCGCTAAATTAAATTTTAGCGACGTCAATGACGTCGCTAAACACGTTGCTAAATATTTTTAATATAAAGGTCGCTATATACGTCGCTAAATGTCGCTAAATTAGACATATTAGCGACGTTTAGCGACCTTAATTGAACTTATAGCGACTTATCTTTTAAAATCTTAATAAAAGTAGCTAAACGTCGCTAAATGTCGCCATTTAGCGACGTCTAGCGACGTTCTAATAAGGAGTCGCTAATTTATATATTATTAGCGACGTTTCTTTTGACGTCGCTAAAATACGTCGCTAATACCGCTTTTTCTAGTAGTGAGCAGCGGCGGGGAGAAGGAGGTGGCGGAGAGGGGGACTGCGGCGAGGTGGGGCGGAGGAGCCGGCGAGGTGGCGGAGGAGCGAGGTGGCCGGAGGGCTGGTGGCGTCGAGGTTGGTCGGGGTCGGGGCCGGAGAAGGGTTTTAATAGGGGGATGGGCGAGGCGAGGGGGCTCCGGGCAAGGCGGAGGCTGGGCGAGGAAGGCGGGGACGTGGGTGAGCCGGACGGAGCGGCAGCGGCGCGGCCGCCGGAAGCGGAGCGGGGGGGGGGGGGGGGGAGACGCGGGCAGAGGAGTGGGGGTGGAGACGGGTCTGTGGGCGGCGGGTCGGGTTCGGGTGGACCCCACCCGACCCATTAGGCTATACGGGCTGGGCCGGGCTGTAGGCCTGGGTTTGGGCCGAGCTGGGTTATTTATTTAATAAATAAATAATTTAAATAATAAATAAATAAATAAATAAATAAATAAATAATAAATAAATATTTTTAGGTGAATTAAAAATAGGTCCGGGGTCTGATAAATTCCAGAAAAATTACCCTAAGTCCAGTTTTTAATTCTACACCATAAAATATTATTTTTATAATATTTTAATATTATTTATTATTAATTAAAAATTATTTAATAATTAAAAACCCTGAATTTAATTGCAGAAAATTCCCAGAAAATTCCAAAAAATTGTGAAAAATCCAAGTTTAATATTTTTTTGAAAATTCAGGGGGTTTACAATCTACCCAACTTATAAAAATTTCATCCTCGAAATTAAAATAGGGTTGGGTTCTCTCTATCCAATCTCACTTGATTGCAGTCTAAAGGATTCCTCTCAAGTGAACATTGCAGTCTCTATCCAACTTAGATTTTACCCATCTATCCTCTAAGGCTATATAACTAGTAAAGCTATGTCCCAACTTATTTAATCATGGTATTGAATCCTTAAGTCTTTAACACCAAACACATCACCTATGGTATTCCCTTAGTCATGTATAAAAGGGTCATCATCAATGCGACCGGTCTATGGGGTATATCTAGTACTGTCTATATATCAACTTATACCAAGCACAAGATTCCGTCTTTCCGAAATAAGGGAAGACGAAGATCAATAATAAAGAGTTCAAGGATGAGGTGATAGAACAGAAGTATAGGGAGCAAGGCGTTTAAAGAATTCAAATGGGAATTGTCAAGCAGTTATGGATTAAAATTCTATTCTGGTAATCATTTGTTTGCATGCTCGTATTAGTACAGTTATGTAACTGATACGATATGCTCGAACATATTTAGGGGGCAAATATACTAGTCAACTATATATCTCAATCCACATAAAGTAGTCGTGCGAAGTGCGAATCAAAATGCACTAAGGTTGATCAGACCGTAATACACTGATTCTGAATAGACACTTGTATTAGTGGGGTTGATCAGGCCTCACTAACACATATGTCATGAACAAGCCTGATAAAGAGTAAGCTTGCAAAACTAGGCTATAGAATAGCAGCATAAGTCAAGTACAGCAAAATTAAGTGCGCTAGATGATGATGAAAGGAGGTACAAATTATTTAAGTTCACAAAACAACACACACTAAGCAAAATAACAAAAGACTCTATGATCTCTATAGTTATCAAATATAAAAGCATACCAGGTTATTAGCAAGTTCAAATTTACTAGGTTGGGGCTGAGGTCACGGACCAATAGGCACGAGCTAAACAATACTAGAAAAGATATCTACAAATCACTTACGCGCATTAGCTGCTCCAATAGTCAGCGCGTTCTCCACGGTCATTGCGTAAGCTTGTCCGTGTCCTTGAGGTGGTGTCCTCTGTTGTTGTTGGCTAGCTGGGAGAGTGCTGCTTGTGGTACCAAGGGTGGTCTCAGTTCGGGTGCTGGTAGAGCATCTCGTGGTGATCTTGTAGGAACCTCGTCGCTTGCTGGTAGGTCCATTACTCTGCATCCAAAATAAACGATAAGGGGCGCACAGGAATCAAGACAGGATGCAAGTCAAGGAATCAATTCAAATCCGAGATAGATGTCAAGAACGATTCAAGCAAGTGGATGAGATCATAAACTTATCCTTATCTTATTGCAGGCCTGTTCGGTCCCGAAGTTGAAACCAAACAATTTAGTCATTGACCTGCATGGGCCACCATAAAAATGTGTCACGACCCGCACCTGGATATTCGGGCACGAGTACGTGGGTACGTCCAGCCTACGCCGCAGTGTCGACGGTAGTACGCTGTCTAGATCATTTTTACAGGTAATTTAAAATCTATCTCATCCACAAGAATAAACAGGCAAGGATAATCACAGAAAATAGAATGCTAAGATTTCATAATATTTAATTTGTGACAACCAAATCCACAGTTAATACAAAACCAAAAGATAAATCGGGGACAAACCCGAGTATTGTGCTGAAAGAAAATACTAGCTACTGGCTGACTACTCCTCAAAAGTAGTCTCCTGAGTGGGAACCGGCTCCTCAAAAGTATCACCTGCTACCTCATAGGGGCCATAATAGGTGGGGGCATAGTCCTCATCATCGCCTAATATCAACGGATCCAGTCAGGAAAGGAGCAAAGTACACAATGCACAACAAGATTAAACTAAATATTTATGACAAGTAGAAAAGAACTGACTAAGTATCATGTTGAGAATATGCATAAATAAGTGATAACAATAACTAAGAGTTAAATGTTGTAAAACAGGGATAAGAGTAAAACAGGAATAAATGAGACAGGAAAATGGAACTACAACAAGACAAGAACTCTGTGTGTGAAATTGTGTATTTAGAATACATAGTTGGCATGTAGGGGTTTATAAGGCTAATAAGGCCGTCATAGACGACTAGCAGTCAGGAATAATCCGGAATAAGGCTGATGGTACAGTCGCGTACCAACAGCTAACAGTCACGACAGGGGGAAGGGTAAACTACATGCCTCCTAGTATTCTTCCACCCGACAAGAAAAGCAAGACATGAACTCCAAATCCAGATACTAAGTGTGATCATACAATGGTACTAGTAGAGCAAGGAACTAATTATCACAATATAAAGATTAAACTTGAAGTGCAGGTACTTGCCTGATGTTTGGATCCCACTACGGTTCTGTTCTCGGGAAATTTTCCAGAAATGTGTCCAGATGCTGAAATAAACATTACCATCATGCTCAGAAGGTATCAAATAGCTAGAAATGCCTGTCCTTGAGTCCAATTTGGAGACAAGGGCAAAAACGACAATTTCGGGTCAAAACGTGGTCCGCATGTGGGCCCGCTTGCACCGAAAAATGTGTCAGGGTCAAAGATCTCCAAATTCACCAAACTTAGTGTCAACAGGTCAGGAACGATGATACGAACCCAACGGAACTTCCAGAATTGGATTCCGATGAGCCGATCACAAAATCGCCCGTCGAGCGGAGCCTGTGGGGCCCACGACACGCGATTTTGTCAACCTTCTCAGAATCGAACCAAACTTGGGTCACAGGACCAGTGTATCGCTATGAGTTCGATGGCGCAAGTTTCGTTTCGATCCGACGTATGTACAGAAAGTTAGGGCATAATTCAGAAAAGGCGGATACGGGGCAGTGTCCGCGGATACGCGTTGATCCCGGTGTGCACGCACACCCGAATCGACTTCCGTAAAATTCTACACGTCCGTATCGACGGCGTGCACGTATCTGTGAAGACCGCGCGCGACCAAGTCATCCCGTTTGGCGGGGCGTACCCAGTTCCGGGGTGAATCAGGTCGTTGTTTTTCCTGTTTTTGGATCGCGGTGTGCGATCACCACAGGACGCGATGCCCCGAGCGGTTTGTCCGGGCACCGAGAGGGTCATACAGGCTTCGCAACGCAATTTACGGAATTGAAAATGGGGCAGCAAGAAGAAAGTTACACGCACCTGAACAGGGTCAAAAAACCGGGGGTTAACCGTGTCCGACACGACACGAGGACACCGTGTCCTGTGTCGTGTCCGGGTCAGATTAGGGTTAGGGTTCAGGGCTCTGGAGCTCAGGCGGCTCTGCGACGGGGGAAAGGCTGGCCGGTCTAGGGCGCTGTACGGCGGGGCGAGGCGGAGGCGGCGCGGAGGCGGGCTGCCGAGGGAAGGGAGAGGAGAGGGAGGCGCTGGGTAATCGGGGACGGCTGCTGGCGGAGCAGCGGCGGGGAGAAGGAGGTGGCAGAGAGGGGGACTGCGGTGAGGTGGGGCGGAGGAGCCGGCGAGGTGGCGGAGGAGCGAGGTGGCCGGAGGGCTGGCGGCGTCGAGGTTGGTCGGGGTCGGGGCCGGAGAAGGGTTTTAATAGGGGGATGGGCGAGGCGAGGGGGCTCCGGGCAAGGCGGAGGCTGGGCGAGGAAGGCGGGGACGTGGGCGAGCCGGACGGAGCGGCAGCGGCGCGGCCGCCGGAAGCGGAGCGGGGGGGGGGGGGGGGCCGGGAGACGCGGGCAGAGGAGTGGGTGTGGAGACGGGTCTGTGGGCGGCGGGTCGGGTTCGGGTGGACCCGACCCGACCCGTTAGGCTATACGGGCTGGGCCGGCCTGTGGGCCTGGGTTTGGGCCGGGCTAGATTATTTATTTAATAAATAAATAATTTAAATAATAAATAATTAATTAATTAAATAATAAATAAATAAATGATTTTAGGTGAATTAAAAATAGGTCCGGGGCCCGATAAATTCTAGAAAAATTACCCTAAGTCCAGTTTTTAATTCTACACCATAAAATATTATTTCCATAATATTTTAATAATATTTATTATCAATTAAAAATTATTTAATAATTAAAAACTCTGAATTTAATTGCAGAAAATTCCCAGAAAATTCCAGAAAATTGTGAAAAATCCAAGTTTAATATTTTTTTGAAAATTCAGGGGGTTTACACAAGGTATTGAGATAAGTTGGGTATCGGGAATGAGGTATTTGTCTATACACTAGGTTATATATATATATATATATATATATATATATATATATATATATATATATATATCTAAATAGTTAGATATATGTTATATATATATATATATTAGTATATGGTATATATATATAGATAGTTAGTTAGCTAGCTAGTGTTAGTAAGGGGTAAGGCTTGAGTATCTCAATACCTTGAGATACTCAAGGTATTGAGCGTCGTGGCAAGGTATTGAGTTTTAGCCTAGGATTAAGGTTAGAATTGCTTTTATATATATATAGTTATATATATTTATGTGTGCTAGTATATATTATATGGGGTATAGACGGGGCGTATAGCTTAGGTCGAGGTATCGGATACCGAGGGTATCCGGGTATCTCAAGGAGGCGAGTTTGATGTTTTATTAGCTTAATGACCTAGTTTTGGCCTAGAATTTTAGGGGCACCCTAGTTTGACCTAGAGTTGACCGTAGTTGACCCGGTTGACCGCCAAAGTCAACTATTGACCTAGTTTTGACCTAAGGTTGACTTTTTGGACCCATAGTTGACTTTTTGACCCAGATTTTATCGGTTTGACCCGTTTGACCTAGAACGACCTAGAAGCTTATTTTTAGCTATTTTATATCAGGTTAACTCAATAGAAATCTGTTTAACCTTGCTTTTTGCAATAGGTCCTTGCGACACCAGTTCGGATCGCTAGTTGCTCAGGACGTCAGGCGAGTACATTCTCTGATAGTTTTTATTATTTGATGATTATTATGATTCAGCTTCTAGTATAGTATCATCTAATTTTTTGGCACAACACGGACTGGTATTTCTGGATTCATTTACTTGCGACACGTATTTTTTATGTTTCTGGCCTCTATTCTGGAATCACCTACTGGCATCACCTACAGGCATCACTACAGGCATCACTCATGTTTCTAGCTGGACTCATACTTGATTTACATGTCGGGTCTTGGATTCACTTGTACTAGTCGGGACAGGAAAATACTCGAGTAGACATGTAAACATTCCCAACTGGAATCACTGGAATCACCCCATCTGGTCTAATCTGGAATGATAGCAGCCGTACACCCAGTGTGCGATGAGCCGTACTTATCCCTAGCCATTTATATGTCGAAACAGGTATTTTAAAGACACGAGTTCATTCTTTCTAGTCTGGACTCTCTTGCATTTCTTGCTGGTCTCACTTATAGTTTCTGGACTTGACTCATTACATGTATTTTTTGCTGGACTCACTACATGTTCTTGTGCACACACTTACTCTTAGTTTAGATTTCTTGTATCTTGCAGTCATTACTATCTTGCTTATGATATTCATGCATCTTTACCTTTATGCACTAGTGATATATATATTTCCTTATTTATACTTTATTTCCTTCACCTTGCTACTTGCTACAACTGTTTTATAGTTTTTATCATTTAACTGGAACTGCTGTTAGAGGTGTACTTGCTCCAGTCATGACTGGACATATTTTTTTTAGAGTATCCGGAGGATTGGAGTCTGACATTTTATGGACCTCAGCCTGTCGATGGTGCAGACAGGGACCCTCTAGTTTAGGAGTAATTTTCGGGTTGGTAGCCGGGATCACTAAGACCTCAGTTATTGTTTTTATTAGCCTTTGGTACCGGATTTGTCTCCGGTTTTGGATTGAGATCTTGTATTGTATTTGATTATGGATGATGTTGTATTATTATTATTGATGTTGTCATTTTAGTAGCAGTTGTTTAGACTTTGTAGTTGTTAGTCTTCTGTGTTATCTTATCGTACTTAGATTCGTGATTGAGTACTTGTATTATTATTATGATATTGCTCCACCGTTTGGAGTTGAGATCTTGACAGGTATATATATTGATTGTGTGAGATTGTTAGTAGACCTAGACAACGTTTTACTACCGATACTGCGGCGTAGGCTGGACGTACCCACGACTCATGCCCGATTTTTTGGGTGCGGGTCGTGACACATTTTTGGTGGCGGCCCTATGCAGGTCTCGATTCACAATTAGTGCGTTATCGTGGTAGTACAACGATTTAGTTGTACTGTTGCGAGCCTGCTCTAGGATATAGGATCTAGGATGGGAGTGTACTCAATCACGACTAAGAACAATTCTAATCTAATTATTCTGAAATTGCTCTCTTTTGAAATATTACTGTCCTTCTTTGATGATATCGTATCTTGTGCCGTATTAACTTTTTTGATCTGTGTTCAGGATGCCTCCGAAGACACGATCTCATTATACCGTTCCAGCAGTTGCCACCGAGAGGTCTGCTACCTCTCGTCCAGCTCGTATTCAGGCAGCTGCTACCGCTCCACTCACCACTCCTGCGGTTTAGGGAGCATCTGCTTCTCTCGGGGATCCTCCTCCACTTGTCAATCCGAGGACTACCCCAGTTGTTCCGATGGTTCCTCTACCACTTCCTGCACCAGTAGATGCCGCGCAGTTGTTTGCGTTCTTCAGGGAGATGATGGACGTGCAGCACCGTCAGGTGGATGTGATAAGGCTGGGTATTGAGAACGCCCACCAGGTGGCCATGACGGCAGTGGACAGAGTGTCACTACCACATTTTAGGAAAAATGGTATTTTAGTAATTTCCTATTTAAATAAATATTGTGCATGGTAAATAATTTTCGTTGTATTATTTAATTATTGTTGGATGTTATTTAATTATTTTGGACTTATTTTAGTGGACCCAACTAATTTAGTTTGGACCCATGGACCAACATGAATTAAATAGTTAGACTTGGCCCATTTAGAAAGCCCATAGTTAAGAAGATGGATTAAATTAATTAAGTGATTAGACTAGAAGCTTCCTTCCTTAATTATTTCTTCATGAGAGGCCCCAAGGGGTACATTGGACATTTTTACAATTTCTTGGGGAGGGGGGGCATGGCCGGCCTATATTAGGAGGGAGGAATTTCTCTCTCCTCTCATTCTCATTTCCAATCTAGATCTAGAATTTCCCACTCCCAAATTCCCTCCATTCCCATTCCAATTCCCTACCAAATTTATTCCAAATTCTTCCCAATTCACCATTAGAAAGTTGAGAAGCAAGGATCTAGAAGGAGGAAGCAAGGATCTACAAAGAGGAGCAAGGATCTACGATTTGGAAGCAAGTTCATCTCAATTGGAGGTTTCATTGGGAATCCATCTCCCAATAGGTATAATTCAGTTTTTCCCATTAAAATAGCTTCTAAATCTGAGATTTAATCATGTAAAATCAACCCATATGTATGTACTACCCATAGGACTTTATTTTATGTTCATAGGAGACCCATGGAGAAAGTTATGGTACTTTTTGTGTCAATTTTGTTGGAATTCCGAATTTACATTTTGTTGTATGTGTCAATTGATCCTATAGATCAATTGGGCATGTGATTATGTGTTTGGAGCTTGTGTCGTGTCCATATTTGGGTACTTGTGGTTCGTATCTCAACTATTTGGTGATACGTGTCATTTTGGGGGTTTTTTCTCCGACACGGGGCTTTGTACATGTCGTATTTTGACACGGACACATAGATCTACTTTTGATACTTTGATTTATTCATAAATATTATTTGTGACTTGTTTGTGTCCTTCGGGGTATATTTGGTTGTGTGTTGGACTCGTGTCACATGCGTATCCTAGATCTAGTGGGATACGGTGTAAAACTTTCCAATTTGGTGTGTTTATGTGTAGATCTAATTATTTATGCTTTAAATTCTTCATTTATAATTAATAAATATATATAGATATTATATATTATTTTAGTGTATTTATTATGGTATTTATTGTAGCATAGATCTATATTTTTATGTGTTCTAATGTGGTGTATAAATATATGTATGTAGCTTTCTTGCATGCAATTATGTATGTACTTATGTTAATAAAATAATTTATACATAAACATTTTATAAAATATATTTATGTGTTTAAATATGTAATTATATTATTTATAATTATTATATAATTATTTGTATATTAATGAATATATTTTTATGTGTGCTTCTAGCCATGTAAAATACATACATTAATATGTGCATGTGTTATGTAACTATTGATATTTAATTGTGTAAGTTTATATGTATATATATATAAGTATATAGTTATTAAATTGTTTTATATATATATATATGTATTTTGATTTATATATCTTATATATATATGTGCTTTTGTGAGGTATAATACTAGTAGTAATATATTATATTATTTGTATAAATATTGGTTTGTATATACTTTATATTAGAGTGTATATTATTTATACTTTGTGTGGGTACCAATTGGGATCAAGACCTTGATTCCTAATTGTGTATTTTTATTCTATATTATTTATATAGATATCTTGAGAGGTTGACCTTGGTTTGACCATGTTTGACTTTAGTTGACTTTAGAGTTGACCATAGTTGACTTTTAACTTAGAATTGATTTATTGACCTAGAAGTTGACTAGTTTGACTTGTTCTCTTTCCGGGACCTTGTATTAATGTGGTATTCCATATCTAGGTCTTCGAGGCACCGAGTCAGACATCTGTGAGACTATTCATTGAACTTCAGGCGAGTACATTCTCTGATAGTTTCTCATTTATGATATCCTCTATGTTCGTTGTATCTAGTGTAGATATACATGTTTCTCTTGATACTATGGTTACACAGATTGGTATATCCAGATCTCGTCATGAGATGTTATTCCTTGGTATATGGTGTATATGGTGCAAGTATTGTTTCATTAGTTATCTTGTACATGTACATACACCGATTTTCGGGAGGAGTCGCTCTCTTCTTGGAGAATCTAGTGCCATAGCATACCGTGGTTGGATCTATTATACCAGTTGGGGGTGGGGAGTATTAGTATAGATATGTGATCAAATCCCTATTGAATAAAGTATTGGTAAGCGAATAGTGTTGATCATGCACCGCACGTATGATTAGCCAGGCCGCATTGTATCTTGCCCAAGCCGATCACATGTTAAGCTAGTACTCACACACTTAGACATTAGTATTATTGTTTCATTGGCATATTGTTCATTATTATATTTCTTTCCAGTATTTCCTTATTGTCTATATATCTCTTGTGTCTATTGTGCATCTTGTTTATCCATAGCTATTTACTGTTACATAGTTTTTATCATGGATTAGAACTGCTGTTAGAGATGTATTCTGCTCCTTTCCTGACTGAATATATTTTTCCAAATGACACTGAGGAGTAACCTACCTATTATGGACCCCAGGATGTTGTGGGTTTAGATTCTGAGACCCTGGCTCAAGAGGGACTTATCCCAACTGAGACAGTTGACCCTGGAGTTGTAGCTTTGTAGCTCTGTAGTATTCTTTTGTACTGGATTTGTCTCCAGCTTATTTTGTTGTTCTTCAGACTCATTGATGTATTATTTTAAACTCATGAGTTGTATGGTAACTATTCTATTCTCATCTGATTCATGCTCATTCTATCTTAGTTCTGTGATTGAGTATTCTATCATGGTTGATGGTTCATTACTTTAGATAGACTTTCTAGACAGCGTTCTACCGCCGATTCTGCGACGTAGGCTGGGCGTTGTTTCCGACTAGTATCCTTACATCGGGTACGGGTTATGACACATTTTTGGTGGTGGCCCATGCAGGTCTAGCTTCACAAGTATGTGTGTCGTGGTAGTGCGACAACTTAGTTGTACTACTGCGAGCCTGCGATAGGATATAGGATATAGGCTGAGATACTCAATCACATCTAGGAATTTTTTTTTGATTCAACTATTCTCCTTTGACATTGATACTTGATCTCTTAACTTGTCCTTTCCTTGAAAGTCTTATATCATGTGCCATATTGATTCTATTCTTCTTGATTCCATTCCAGCTTTAGCTTTGTTTGATAGTGGTGCTTCCCATAGTTTTGTATCTGTTTCTTTTGCTCTGAAGCATGGTTTGGTAGCTGAGTCTTTGCTTAGGACTTGCAAGATCATGACCAGGGGAGGCATTATCCTGGTTAATGATATTTGCAAGGATCGAAGAGTTACTCTGGGAGGCCGGGAGTTGAGTGCGTGTCTACTTGTAATGCCACTTCCGAGCTACGACATTGTACTTGGGATGGATTGGTTGAGTAGGCACCGTGCTAGCATAGATTGTAGAGGAGGTAGAGTTTTGTTTGGTTCGCCAGGAGAGCCAGAGTTCGAGTTTGGTAGAGGAGCTGCGGAGCAGGGGGAAGGCATTATTTGTGGAGCTATGGTGAAAGACAAGGAGTTGCGGTATCCGTTGATAGCAGAATTCTTGGATGTGTTTCCTGAGGAATTGCCAGGATTGCCACCAGATCGAGATGTTGAATTTTCTATAGATTTGGTGCCAGGTGCAGAACCAATTTTGCAGCATGTCTATAGAGTAAACAACAGCGAGCTGGTCGAGTTGAAGAAGCAGGTGGACGAATTGCAGGATAAGGGGTTTATCAGATCGAGTTCTTCACCATGGGGAGCCCCGGTATTGTTTGTACCAAAGAAGGATGGATCGGTGCGCATGTGCATTGATTACAGGGCTTCGAATAATCTCACTATCAAGAATAAGTATCCTTTGCCACGGATTGATGATCTGTTTGATCAGTTGAGTGGTGCGAAGGTATTTTCTAAGATAGATTTGAGATCAGGCTACCATCAGGTAAAGGTGAAGCCGGAGGACATACCGAAGACTGCTTTTAGAACTCGGTATGGTCAGTTCGAGTTTATGGTGATGCCGTTTGGTTTGACTAATGCACCGGCGGTATTTATGAACTTGATGAACAAGGTGTTCCACCAGTACCTTGACAAGTTCGTGGTGGTGTTCATCGACGACATACTCATATACTCGAGGACACCGGAGGAGCATGAGGAGCATTTGAGGATTGTGTTGGATGTGCTGAGGAAGGAGAAGTTGTATGGAAAGTTGTCCAAATGTGAGTTTTTCTTGGACAAAGTAGAATTCTTGGGGCATATTGTGACTGGTGATGGTATTTCAGTGGATCCGAAGAAGATTTCAGCAGTGGAATCTTGGAAGACTCCGAGTTCGGTAGCAGAGATCAGGAGTTTCTTGGGATTGGCAGGCTACTACAGGAAGTTTGTGCAAGATTTTTCGAGGATTGCCGAGCTGATGACCAGACTCACGAGGAAGGATGAGGAGTTTGTTTGGACGGAGGATTGCCATGTTGCTTTTGAAGAGTTGAAGAAGAGGTTGACGTCTGCTCCTATTTTGACGTTGCCATCAGGGTCCAGAGGTTTCACTATTTATAGTGATGCATCGGGGAAGGGTTTAGGTTGTGTTCTTCAGCAGCATGGGAAAGTGATTGCCTATGCATCCAGACAATTGGGTCATCATGAAAAGAATAATCCTACCCATGATTTGTAGTTGGCAGCTGTCATATTTGCCCTGAGGTTGTGGAAACATTATTTGTACGGAGAGCATGTGGAGATCTTCACAGACCACAAAAGCTTAAAGTACGTTTTCACGCAGAAGGAGTTGAACATGAGGCAGCGTCGGTGGTTGGAACTGATGAAGGATTTTGATATCTCTTTACAATATCATCCTGGGAAAGCCAATGTAGTTGCCGATGCTTTGAGCAGGTATCCGGTAGCTATGTTCTTAACGCAGGATCGATATTTGTTGGAGGACTTGGAGAGCTTGGGCATTGAGGTGATTGTTCCTGGGTGTGCTATGCAGATGTGGGGATTGCAGATACACTCAGATTTGATGGACAGGATTAAGGCAGCACAGTATGATGATGTATCTTTGAGGAGTATCAGAGCTCAGGTGAGAGCAGGATTGGAGGATGATTTCACTATTTCAGAGGATGGATCTTTGAGGCATGGTGTTAGATTGTGTATGCCTAGTGGAGAGTTGCGAGAGGAGGTGTTGCAGGAAGCGCATCGCTCTCAATATTCCATACATCCAGGTGCTAACAAGATGTATCGGGATATGCGAGAGAGTGTGTGGTGGTATGGAATAAAGAAGGAAGTGGCACAGTTTGTATCCAGATGCTTAGTGTGCCAGCAGGTGAAAGCCGAGAGGCAGAGGCCAGGAGGTTTACTTCAGCCATTACCCATTCCAGAGTGGAAGTGAGAACACATTACTATGGATTTTGTGTTCGGACTTCCACGATCTCCAGGAGGGAAAGACGCGATTTGGGTCATTGTTGATAGGTTGACCAAGTCGGCCCACTTTTTGCCTTTCAAGGTGGGTTTGTCTACGGAGAAGCTGGCAGAGATGTATGTGAGGCACATCGTTAGGATACATGGAGTTTCCGTCAGCATAGTCTCAGATCGGGATAGTCGTTTCACTTCTCATTTCTGGAGGAGGTTGTAGGAGAGTTTGGGCACTCAGCTCAGGTTCAGTACTACATATCATCCCCAGACAGATGGGCAGTCTGAGCGGACTATCCAGACTCTCGAGGATATGTTGCGCACTTGTGTACTAGATTTCGGGGGTTCTTGGGAGGACCATCTCCATTTGGTAGAGTTTGCTTACAACAACAGTTACCAGGCCAATATAGAGATGTCACCTTTTGAAGCTCTATATGGTCGGAGGTGTCGTACTCCTTTGTCTTGGGACGATGTTGGAGAGAGAGTTTTGCTTGGGCCAGAGATGGTTGTGGATGCAGCAGAGAAGGTTCAGTTGATCAGAGATAGACTTCGAGTGGCGCAGGACAGACAGCGGCATTGGGCCGATAGCCATCGGAGACCTTTGGAGTTCGAGGTATAGTTTGGATTTTGTTTGTGCTTGTTCTTGTTTGTTATAGATTTAGTTCTTAAGATGGTGTTTTATTCTAGGTGGGTGGTTTGGTGTTTCTGAGGATTTCTCCGACACGAGGTACGATTCGCTTCGGTGGAGGCGGAAAGCTTAGTCCGCGATTCATCGGACCTTTCACTATTCTAGAGAGGGTCGGTGCAGTTGCTTATAGACTAGACTTGCCACCTGCATTGGAGGGAGTGCACAACGTGTTTTATGTGTCGCAGTTGAGACGATACGTGGCAGATCCTAGTCATGTATTGGATCACTCAGAGATAGAGGTGGGCCCTACTCTTAGCTATCCAGAGCACCCAGTTGGGATTCTGGATCGGAGAGAGAAGGTGCTGAGGAACCAGACTATTCCTTTGGTACGCGTCGCATGGAGGCATCACTCTCCGGGGGAGTCTACCTGGGAGAGAGAGGATGACATGCGAGAGCGTTATCCATATTTGTTTGTACCTTGAGGTATGTTATTTTCTAGTTATGTTCTGTTCATTAGTTAATTGTGATTCTTTAGTTCTGTTCTGTGATTTTCTGGGGGTAGTTTTTATCTTTAAATTTCGAGGACGAAATTATTTTAAGGAGGGTAGACTTGTCACTACCACATTTTAGGAAAAAGGATATTTTAGTAATTTCCTATTTAAATAAATATTGTGCATGGTAAATAATTTTTGTTGTATTATTTAATTATTGTTGGATATTATTTAATTATTTTGGACTTATTTTAGTAGATCCAACTAATTTAGTTTAGACCCATGGACCAACATGAATTAAATAGTTAGACTTGGCCCATTTAGAAAGCCCATAGTTAAGGAGATGGATTAAATTAATTAAGTGATTAGACTAGAAGCTTCCTTCCTTAATTATTTCTTCATGAGAGGCCCCAAGGGGTACATTGGACATTTTTACAATTTCTTGGGGAGGGGGCATGGCCAGCCTATATTAGGAGAGGGGAATTTCTCTCTCCTCTCATTCTCATTTCCAATCTAGATCTAGAATTTCCCACTCCCAAATTCCCTCCATTCCCATTCCAATTCCCTACCAAATTTATTCTAAATTCTTCCCAATTCACCATTAGAAAGTTGAGAAGCAAGGATCTAGAAGGAGGAAGCAAGGATCTACAAAGAGGAGCAAGGATCTACGATTTGGAAGCAAGTTTATCTCAATTGGAGGTTTCATTGGGAATCCATCTCCCAATAGGTATAATTCAGTTTTTCCCATTAAAATAGCTTCTAAATCTGAGATTTAATCATGTAAAATCAACCCATATGTATGTACTACCCATAGGACTTTGTTTTATGTTCATAGGAGACCCATGGAGAAAGTTATGGTGCTTTTTGTGTCAATTTTGTTGGAATTCCGAATTTATATTTTGTTGTATGTGTCAATTGATCCTATAGATCAATTGGGCATGTGATTATGTGTTTGGGGCTTGTGTCGTGTCCATATTTGGGTACTTGTGGTTCGTATCCCAACTATTTGGTGAAACGTGTCATTTTGGGGGTTTTTTCTCCGACACGGGACTTTGTACATGTCGTATTTTGACACGGACACATAGATCTACTTTTGACACTTTGATTTATTCATAAATATTATTTGTGACTTGTTTGTGTCCTTCGGGGTATATTTGGTTGTGTGTTGGACTCGTGTCACATGCGTATCCTAGATCTAGTGGGATACGGTGTGAAACTTTCCAATTTGGTGTGTTTATGTGTAGATCTAATTATTTATGCTTTAAATTCTTCATTTATAATTAGTAAATATATATAGATATTATATATTATTTTAGTGTATTTATTATGGTATTTATTGTAGCATAGATCTATATTTCTATGTGTTCTAATGTGGTGTATAAATATATGTATGTAGCTTTCTTGCATGCAATTATATATGTACTTATGTTAATAAAATAATTTATACATAAATATTTTATAAAATATATTTATGTGTTTAAATGTGTAATTATATTATTTATAATTATTATATAATTATTTGTATATTAATGAATATATTTTTATGTGTGCTTCTAGCCATGTAAAATACATACATTAATATGTGCATGTGTTATGTAACTATTGATATTTAATTGTGTAAGTTTATATGTATATATATATAAGTATATAGTTATTAAATTGTTTTATATATATATATATATATATATATATATATATATATATATATATGTATTTTGATTTATATATCTTATATATATATGTGCTTTTGTGAGGTATAATACTAGTAGTAATATATTATATTATTTGTATAAATATTGGTTTGTATATACTTTATATTAGAGTGTATATTATTTATACTTTGTGTGGGTACCAATTGGGATCAAGACCTTGATTCCTAATTGTGTATTTTTATTCTATATTATTTATATAGATGTCTTGAGAGGTTGACCTTGGTTTGACCATGTTTGACTTTAGTTGACTTTAGAGTTGACCATAGTTGACTTTTAACTTAGAATTGATTTATTGACCTAGAAGTTGACTAGTTTGACTTGTTTTTTTTCCGGGACCTTGTATTAATGTGGTATTCCATATCTAGGTCTTCGAGGCACCGAGTCAGACATCTGTGAGACTATTCATTGGACTTCAGACGAGTATATTCTCTGATAGTTTCTCATTTATGATATCCTCTATGTTCGTTGTATCTAGTGTAGATATACATGTTTCTCTTGACACTATGGTTACACGGATTGGTATATCCAGATCTCGTCATGAGATATTATTCCTTGGTATATGGTGTATATGGTGCAAGTATTGTTTCATTGGTTATCTTGTACATGTACAGACACCGATTTTTGGGAGGAGTCGCTCTCTTCTTGGGGAATCTAGTGCCATAGCATACCGTGGTTGGATCTATTATACCAGTTGGGGGTGGGGAGTATTAGTATAGATATGTGATCAAATCCCTATTGAATAAAGTATTGGTAAGCGAATAGTGTTGATCATGCACCGCACGTATGATTAGCCAGGCCGCATTGTATCTTGCCCAAGCCGATCACATGTTAAGCTAGTACTCACACACTTAGACATTAGTATTATTGTTTCATTGGCATATTGTTCATTATTGTATTTCTTTCCAGTATTTCCTTATTGTCTATATATCTCTTGTGTCTATTGTGCATCTTGTTTATCCATAGCTATTTACTGTTACATAGTTTTTATCATGGATTATGTAATCCCCCTGATTTTCAAGAATTTGATAAATTTGGATTTTTCTGAATTTTCTGGAATTTTCTTGGATTTTTTTATAATTTAAATCAGTTGTTTTAATTTTTAAAGGATTTTTAAATGTTATTAATTAATATTAAAATATTATGAAAATAATATTTTATGGTGTAAAATAGAAAACCAGACATAGGGTAATTTTCCGGAAATTTATTGGACCCCGGATGAATTTTTAAAGCCCTAAATACTAATTTAATTAATTAAACCAAAATAAACCGGATTTTTATTAATTAAACCAAACCAAACCAAGTTGAACCAAACCGGGTTTATTTTTAAACCAAATTTCTTATTGGGTCGGATCCGGGTTCAATCCAGACCCGACCCAATAACCCGAACCCGACCCGGATATCTGAATTCGGATCGGGCCAGATCCGTAGACCCGACCCGACCCACTACCAACCCGACCCGCATTTCCTTTCTCCCCCAACCCGACTTCTCAGCTCCCCAGCCGCCGACTCCGGCCGTTACGCCGCCGGCGACCCTTCGCCTCCCCACGTCGCCTCCGCTCCCGCAACGTCAGGCGCCTCCCTTCCCATTCCGGCAACCCCCGGCCGTCCCTCTCCCCTATCCCCTATTTAAACCCTAAAACCCGCGTCCGGCCACCTAGTTCCCCTCCGCTCAGCCGTCCAGCAACCGGAGCAGCCTCTGCCGCACCCCGCAGAGCCCTCACCGGCCTTCTTTCTCCGCCGCCTCGCCCTCCAGGCTCCACCCTCCTCCTGAACCTCCTCCTCCTTCTTCCCCTACTTCTTCTTCCACCGTCAACCACCCGCAGAACCGGCCGACCCAAGTCCAGGACCCGCTGCTCCGCCCAGCGCCACCCTCCTGCGCCGACGAGCCAGCCCCTCGCCTCCTCCTCCGGCCAGTGCTCCACCGCTGCCCTGCCTCCCTCCGGCGAAGCACAGACGCGGACACAACAGAAGACTCGGCCGGACACAGTGAACCCTAACCCTAGACACGGTTGGACACAGGACTCGGACACGACACGAGGGCACGTGAATTCTCAGTTTCCAAGCCAGTTCAGGTACTTGTATCTTCCTCTTCGTAGCTCTGATTTCAATTCCGTCAGTTACGTTGCGTAGCCTGCAAGACCCCCTCGATGCCAGTGCAAACTGCTCGGGACATCGCGTCCTGTGGTGATCGCACACCGCGATCCAAAAACAGGAAAACCCAGACCCTGTTTCACCCCGGAATCGAGTACGCCCCGCCAAACGGGACGACATGGTCGCGTGCGGTCTTGACAGATACGTGCGCGTCGTTGATACGGACGTGCGGGATCTCACAGAAGCTGATTCGGATGTGCGTGCACACCGGAATCAGTGCGTATCCGCGAACACCGCCCCGTATCCGACTTTTCTATTTTTTACCCTAACTTTGTGTACACACGTCGGATTGAAACAAAACTTGCGCCATCGGACTCGTAGCGATACGCTGGTCCTGTGAGCCAAGTTTGGTTCGATTCTGAGAACGTTGACAAAATCGCGTGTCGTGGGCCCCATAGGCCCCGCTCGACGGGCGATTTTGTGATCGGCTCATCGGAATCCAATTCTGGAAGTTCCGTTGGGTTCGTATCATCGTTCCTGACCTGTTGACACTAAGTTTGGTGAATTTGGAGACCTTTGACCCTGACACGTTTTTCGGTGCAAAGCGGGGCCCGCATGTGGACCCAGTTTTGACCCAAAAATGACGTTTTTGCCCTTGTCTCCAAATTGGACTCAAGGATAGGCGTTTCTAGCTGATTAATATTTTCTGGACTTGATGGTGATGTCTATTTCAGCAACCGGAGTACTGCCTGAAATCCCAGCTGAAGCCAGAGCGACAATTGGAGCCGAAAACTCAGGCAAGTGTACCTTGCCATAAATGCAGTTTAATGATTCATTTTCTCCAGATTTATTTTCCTGTGACTGTTGTACATGCTCAAACCTAGGGCCGTGTGACTTGCTTAGCGTCCGATTATAGTCGGATGCCAACACCGTACGCGGGGTTGTGCAATATCAAATTAGAGATGGATATCGTGACATTTATATTCTTGTACTTGCATTATCAAGTACGTTATACCCAGGACACCTGACACAGATCATGAAACAGAATCTTCCTGAAATATTCAAGGTGAATCTGTGTAGGTTGCAGGATTGGCCTAGACAATATATTATATTCCTAGATGTTATATTCATAGACATATTATGACTCACTGCATTAGATATGATCTCACGTGACATGGACATGGGACGTGTGGTTACATTGGGTGGGGAGAGACACACAGGCTACAGGCTGATTATATATATAAATTCATAGTAAACACATAGTAAAATTCATAGTATAGCTGCTACCGGCTCCCAGACACAGAGCTTGTAGTGGTATCAGCCTAAGTTCTAGTGATGCTCTCAACTTGCATATCACATAGAAGGTTATATAGTTGACCCTATTGTTCCCTTATTTACTTTACTGCATTTATTTTGGCTTGTGTTTTCTGTACCTTGCTATGTCCCCTGAGGACCTGGATCCGGATTATGTCCCCAGGACTTGCAGACGAAGTTTACCCAGAGGTATACGGAACAGGTGCACTTCTCGGAACAGTACCAGATCCTGAGGACGAGGTGATCGCTGAGGACTTCTCCTGAATAATTGCTTCGCCATGCTCAGTCAAATATAAAAAATAGTCTTTATTTCCTGTTTAATTAAACTCTTTAATTCCAGTTTATGAGAATATTGTAACAGACTAATATCGGGTTGTTCCCCGATTTTATTTACTTGGACTGGTTGATGTTTATTATATTTCTTTGCTGATGTTGCTATCTTATATCTGTGGATGAGAATAGTAAAACCCTGACTGATGTAATACAGCTTAAGTATGCCCGATGGATCCATTAAATTGGGTTTGTCCATCGGTGTAAGCTGCTGGCCATTATCACGCGTCCAGTCCCTCGATATTTTGGGACTGGGGCGTGACATGGTTTTTGTGGTGGCCCATGCAGGTCAACGACTAAATTGTTCGATTTCAACTTAGGGACCGAACAGGCCTGCAATAAGATAGGATAAGTTTTTACGATCTCATCCACTTGCTTGAAAACGTTCTTGATATCTGTATCGTACTCGAATTAATTTTTGATTTGCATCCTGCCTTGAATCTTGTGCGCTTCTTATATTTTATTTTGGATGCAGAAAGATGGATCCAAGAATTGAAGATGAAATTCCTTTGAGTACGCCACAAGACGCTGTGGTTACCTATGGAGATGGAGTTACACCAGAGAACAGAAGGCAATCCTCTCAAGGTGGTCAAGCTGAACAGCATAACTCAAGGTTCAGGCGCGATGATATCCCACCTCCGCCGCAGTTCCCTCCACAGATGCCTGTCTTTCCACCAGGGCAAGCAATGGACGGGCAGCAGATGTTCCAGATGTTTTACGCCATGATGCAAGCCCAACAGCAAGTTCAACAGGAGGCACATCGTCAGGAGGCAGAGGACCTAAGAACCAGCCTAGTAAACGCATTGGAGCAAGTGAACCCACAAGCTAGGCGACCAGCGACGGGATCTATCACTGATTTCCGTCAACTCAAGCCCCGTACCTTTTCGGGCAAAGAAGGACCAACCGAAGTTCATGAGTGGCTCACCAACATACAACACCAGTTGGAAGCAGCTGAACTACCAAGGGAACGTTGGATGACCGTCGTCAGAATGCAGTTGACGGACAATGCTCATCACTGGTGGCTATCTGAAGAGACCAGGCTCGGACCAGACCGAGTCACTTGGAAAGAGTTCTCCAGACTCTTTCAAGATATGTACATTCCGGCTATCGCTCGATCAGAACTTCGGGACAAGTTCAATCGTCTCACTCAGAGCAGCATGACAGTGGAGGAGTACAACACAGAATTCATTCGTCTAAGTCGCTTTGCCCCTACTTTGATCCCGACGGAAGAAGAGAAGGCTGAAAAATTCTTCGACGGACTAAACTTCGAGCTGCAGAGACTCATCGGATCTGTCGCACCTACCTCTTACTCGGACGTTCTCGCTGCAGCCCGACGCATGGAACGCGTCACCAGGAGAGAGACCAGTCTGAAACGGTCTTCCACATCAGCCAGAGCACCACAAGAAGAAGCTGCAAAGAGGCCTCATATACACCAGCCACCCAGAGCCTCTCCGCAGACATTACCTACATGTCAATACTGTGGCAAGGTAGGCCATACTGAGAAGGACTGCAGACGCAAGTTGGGATTATGCTTGATTTGCGGAACCAATCAACACTTAGCCAAGGATTGTCCTTATCATCGAGGAGGAGCACCAAGAGCAAACCAACAAGCTCTACCAGCACCAGGAGGGTATCAACCAAGGCCACCATTGGCACCGCAAGCGGCACTCTTCCAACAAGCCCAGCAGCAGCAGCAGCAACAGAGGAATCCACCAGGACGCGGACAAGCCTTCGTGATGACTTTGGAAGACGCGCAGAACCAAGGAGTAGCTAATGCGCGTAAGTTTCTATAGTTTTTTGTTTCTATTATTGCTTTACTTCGTGCCTGCTGGTTCGTGACCATAGACTTAACTTAACAATTTTAACTTACTAATAATAGATAACCTAGTGATCACCTAGTAATTTTGTTATTAATTAATATACTTTAAAAGAATAACCTGGTTTTCTAAAAACTGTAATTTTCTAGATTTCCCACATTTAGAAAATTGCATAACTTTTAATGCTTAGGAAAATAATTTTTCCTAGGTACTCTTTGATTTGATGTGCTTCGAACAATGTTTGCAACCGTGTCATCTCTGTTGACCGGTTAATCTTTGATTGCGAGGATGCAATCCTCTTAAGGGGGATAGATTGTAATCTCCCTGATTTTCAAGAATTTGATAAATTTGGATTTTTCTGAATTTTCTGGAATTTTCTTGGATTTTTCTGTAATTTAAATCAGTTATTTTAATTTTTAAAGGATTTTTAAATGTTATTAATTAATATTAAAATATTATGAAAATAATATTTTATGGTGTAAAATAGAAAACCAGACATAGGGTAATTTTTCGCGAATTTATTGGACCCCGGATGAATTTTTTAAAGCCCTAAATACTAATTTAATTAATTAAACTAAAATAAACCGGGTTTTTATTAATTAAACCAAACCAAACCAAGTTGAACCAAACCGGGTTTATTTTTAAACCAAATTTCTTATTGGGTCAGATCCGGGTTCAATCCAGACCCGACCCAATAACCCGAACCCGACCCGCATATCTGAATTCGGATCGGGCCGGATCCGTAGACCCGACCCGACCCACTACCAACCCGACCCGCATTTCCTTTCTCCCCCAACCCGACTTCTCAGCTCCCCAGCCGTCGACTCCGGCCGTTACGCCACCGGCGACCCTTCGCCTCCCCGCGTCGCCTCCGCTCCCGCAACGTCAGGCGCCTCCCTTCCCATTCCGGCAACCCCCGGCCGTCCCTCTCCCCTATCCCCTATTTAAACCTTAAAACCCGCGTCCGGCCACCTAGTTCCCCTCCGCTCAGCCGTCCAGCAACCGGAGCAGCCTCCGCCGCACCCCGCAGAGCCCTCACCGGCCTTCTTTCTCCGCCGCCTCGCCCTCCAGGCTCCACCCTCCTCCTGAACCTCCTCCTCCTTCTTCCCCTACTTCTTCTTCCACCGTCGACCACCCGCAGAACCGGCCGACCCAAGTCCAGGACCCGCTGCTCCGCCCAGCGCCACCCTCCTGCGCCGACGAGCCAGCCCCTCGCCTCCTCCTCCGGCCAGTGCTCCACCGCTGCCCTGCCTCCCTCCGGCGAACCACAGACACGGACACAACAGAAGACTCGGCCGGACACAGTGAACCCTAACCCTAGACACGGTTGGACACAGGACTCGGACACGACACGAGGGCACGTGAATTCTCAGTTTCCAAGCCAGTTCAGGTACTTGTATCTTCCTCTTCGTAGCTCTGATTTCAATTCCGTCAGTTATGTTGCGTAGCCTGCAAGACCCCCACGATGCCCGTGTAAACTGCTCGGGGCATCGCGTCCTGTGGGGATCGCACACCGCGATCCAAAAACAGGAAAACCCAGACCCTGTTTCACCCCGGAATCGAGTACGCCCCGCCAAACGGGACGACTTGGTCGCATGCGGTCTTCACAGATACGTGCGCGTCGTTGATACGGACGTGCGGGATCTCGCAGAAGCTGATTTGGATGTGCGTGCACACCGAAATCAGTACGTATCCGCGGACACCGCCCCGTATCCGACTTTTCTGTTTTTCACCCTAACTTTGTGTACATACGTCGGATTGAAACGAAACTTGTGCCATCGGACTCGTAGCGATACGCTGGTCCTGTGAGCCAAGTTTGGTTCGATTCTGAGAACGTTGACAAAATCGCGTGTCGTGGGCCCCACAGGCCCCGCTCGACGGGCGATTTTGTGATCGGCTCATCGGAATCCAATTCTGAAAGTTCCGTTGGGTTCGTATCATCGTTCCTGACCTGTTGACACTAAGTTTGGTGAATTTGGAGACCTTTGACCCTGACACGTTTTTCGGTGCAAAGCGGGCCCGCATGTGGACCCCGTTTTGACCCAAAAATAACGTTTTTGCCCTTGTCTCCAAATTGGACTCAAGGATAGGCGTTTCTAGCTGATTAATATTTTTTGGACTTGATGGTGATGTCTATTTTAGCAACCGGAGTACTGCCTGAAATCCCAGCTGAAGCCAGAGCGACAATTGGAGCCGAAAACTCAGGCAAGTGTACCTTGCCATAAATGCAGTTTAATGATTCATTTTCTCCAGATTTATTTTCCTGTGACTGTTGTACATGCTCAAACCTAGGGCCGTGTGACTTGCTTAGCGTCCGATTATAGTCGGGTGCCAACACCGTACGCGGGGTTGTGCAATGTCAAATTAGAGATGGATATCGTGACATTTATATTCTTGTACTTGCATTATCAAGTACGTTATACCCAGGACACCTGACACAGATCATGAAACAGAATCTTCCTGAAATATTCAAGGTGAATCTGTGTAGGTTGCAGGATTGGCCTAGACAATATATTATATTCCTAGATGTTATATTCATAGACATATTATGACTCACTGCATTAGATATGATCTCACGTGACATGGACATGGGACGTGTGATTACATTGGGTGGGGAGAGACACACAGGCTACAGGCTGATTATATATATAAATTCATAGTAAACACATAGTAAAATTCATAGTATAGCTGCTACCGGCTCCCAGACACAGAGCTTGTAGTGGTATCAGCCTAAGTTCTAGTGATGCTCTCAACTTGCATATCACATAGAAGGTTATATAGTTGACCCTATTATTCCCTTATTTACTTTACTGCATTTATTTTGGCTTGTGTTTTCTGTACCTTGCTATGTCCCCTGAGGACCTGGATCCGGATTATGTCCCCAGGACTTGCAGACGAAGTTTACCCAGAGGTATACGGAACAGGTGCACTTCTCGGAACAGTACCAGATCCTGAGGACGAGGTGATCGCTGAGGACTTCTCCTGAACAATTGCTTCACCATGCTCAGTCAAATATGAAAAATAGTCTTTATTTTCTGTTTAATTAAACTCTTTAATTCCTGTTTATGAGAACATTGTAACAGACTAATATCGGGTTGTTCCCCGATTTTATTTACTTGGACTGGTTGATGTTTATTATATTTCTTTGCTGATGTTGCTATCTTATATCTGTGGATGAGAATAGTAAAACCCTGACTGATGTAATACAGCTTAAGTATGCCCGATGGATCCATTAAATTGGGTTTGTCCATCGGTGTATGCTGCTGGCCATTATCACGCGTCCAGTCCCTCGATATTTTGGGACTGGGGCGTGACATGGTTTTTGTGGTGGCCCATGCAGGTCAACGACTAAATTGTTCGGTTTCAACTTAGGGACCGAACAGGCCTGCAATAAGATAGGATAAGTTTTTAGGATCTCATCCACTTGCTTGAAAACGTTCTTGATATCTGTATCGTACTCGAATTAATTTTTGATTTGCATCCTGCCTTGAATCTTGTGCGCTTCTTATATTTTATTTTGGATGCAGAAAGATGGATCCAAGAATTGAAGATGAAATTCCTTTGAGTACGCCACAAGACGCTGTGGTTACCTATGGAGATGGAGTTACACCAGAGAACAGAGGGCAATCCTCTCAAGGTGGTCAAGCTGAACAGCATAACTCAAGGTTCAGGCGCGATGATATCCCACCTCCGCCGCAGTTCCCTCCACAGATGCCTGTCTTTCCACCAGGGCAAGCAATGGATGGGCAGCAGATGTTCCAGATGTTTTACGCCATGATGCAAGCCCAACAGCAAGTTCAACAGGAGGCACATCGTCAGGAGGCAGAGTACCTAAGAACCAGCCTAGTAAATGCATTGGAGCAAGTAAACCCACAAGCTAGGCGACCAGCGACGGGATCTATCACTGATTTCCGTCAACTCAAGCCCCGTACCTTTTCGGGCAAAGAAGGACCAACCGAAGTTTATGAGTGGCTCACCAACATACAACACCAGTTGGAAGCAGCTAAACTACCAAGGGAACGTTGGATGACCGCCGTCAGAATGCAGTTGACGGACATTGCTCATCACTGGTGGCTATCTGAAGAGACCAGGCTCGGACCAGACCAAGTCACTTGGGAAGAGTTCTCCAGACTCTTTCAAGATATGTACATTCCGGCTATCGCTCGATCAGAACTTCGGGACAAGTTCAATCGTCTCACTCAGAGCAGCATGACAGTGGAGGAGTACAACGCAGAATTCATTCGTCTAAGTCGCTTCGCCCCTACTTTGATCCCGACGGAAGAAGAGAAGGCTGAGAAATTCTTCGACGGACTAAACTTCGAGCTGTAGAGACTCATCGGATCTGTCGCACCTACTTCTTACTCGGACGTTCTTGCTGCAGCCCGACGCATGGAACGCGTCACCAAGAGAGAGACCAGTCTGAAACGGTCTTCCATATCAGCCAGAGCACCACAAAAAGAAGCTGCAAAGAGGCCTCATATACACCAGCCACCCAGAGCCTCTCCGCAGACATTACCTACATGTCAATACTGTGGCAAGGTAGGCCATACTGAGAAGGACTGCAGACGCAAGTTGGGATTATGCTTGATTTGCAGAACCAATCAATACTTAGCCAAGGATTGTCCTTATCATCGAGGAGGAGCACCAAGAGCAAACCAACAAGCTCTACCAGCACCAGGAGGGTATCAACCAAGGCCACCATTGGCACCGCAAGCGGCACTCTTCCAACAAGCCCATCAGCAGCAGCAGCAACAGAGGAATCCACCAGGACGCGGACAAGCCTTCGTGATGACTTTGGAAGACGTGCAGAACCAAGGAGTAGCTAATGCGCGTAAGTTTCTATAGTTTTTTGTTTCTATTATTGCTTTACTTCGTGCCTGCTGGTTCGTGACCATAGACTTAACTTAACAATTTTAACTTACTAATAATAGATAACCTAGTGATCACCTAGTAATTTTGTTATTAATTAATATACTTTAAAAGAATAACCTGGTTTTTTAAAAACTGTAATTTTCTAGATTTCCCACATTTGGGAAATTGCATAACTTTTAATGCTTAGGAAAATAATTTTTCCTAGGTACTCTTTGATTTGATGTGCTTCGAACAATGGTTGCAACCGTGTCATCTCTGTTGACCGGTTAATCTTTGATTGCGAGGACGCAATCCTCTTAAGGGGGGTAGATTGTAATCCCCCTGATTTTCAAAATTTTGATAAATTTGGATTTTTCTGAATTTTTTGGAATTTTCTTGGATTTTTCTGTAATTTAAATCAGTTATTTTAATTTTTAAAGGATTTTTAAATGTTAAGCTAGTACTCACACACTTAGACATTAGTATTATTGTTTCATTGGCATATTGTTCATTATTGTATTTCTTTCCAGTATTTCCTTATTGTCTATATATCTTTTGTGTCTATTATGCATCTTGTTTATCCATAGCTATTTACTGTTACATAGTTTTATCATGGATTAGAACTGCTGTTAGAGATGTACTCTGCTCCTTTCCTGACTGGATATATTTTTCCAGATGACACTGAGGAGTAACCTACCTATTATGGACCCCAGGATGTTGTGGGTTTAGATTCTGAGACCCTGGCTCAAGAGGGACTTATCCCAACTGAGACAGTTGACCCTGGAGTTGTAGCTTTGTAGCTCTGTAGTATTCTTTTGTACTGGATTTGTCTCCAGCTTATTTTGTTGTTCTTCAGACTCATTGATGTATTATTTTAAACTCATGAGTTGTATATGTTGACTATTCTATTCTCATCTGATTCGTGCTTATTTTATCTTAGTTCCGTGATTGAGTATTCTATCATGGTTGGTGGTTCATTACTTTAGATAGACTTTCTAGACAGCGTTCTACCGCCGATTCTGCGGCGTAGGCTGGGCGTTGTTTCCGACTAGTATCCTTACATCGGGTACGGGTCGTGACACAGAGTGGCACAGATTCAGCCACAGGCAGATCAGACTCACCATCCAAGGCCAGGCAGCATCATTGACTTCCAGAGGATGCGGCCCAAGGAGTTTTGGGGTAAAGAAGGGATCCTGTACGCGGATGACTGGATAGAGCAGATTGAGGGGATCTTCAGGCTGGCACAAATTTTATGCAGCATGCAGATAGAGGCAGCGGGCAGTCAGATGTTCGACCTCGCTTTGATGTGGTATCGCACTGATACGAGGATTGCGACACCAGGGCTTACTTGGAAGGCTTTCAAGAGGCTTTTTAAGGAGAAGTTTTTTTTCCAAATGTGGCACTCAGTGCTTTAGAGAGCCAGTTCGAGGCACTCGTCCAGGGGAGCATGCTAGTGGACGAGTACGCAACGGAGTTCTGCCGTCTGGGCAGATTCGTGGAGGGCTTGAGTGAGGCAGCAAAGGCGAGGAAGTTTCGCAAAGGCTTGGTCATGGCGGTCAAGTCTTTGACCAGGAGCGACCGCAAGGCGACTTTCGAGCAGATAGTAGGAGACTCTCAGAGGGCAGAGGATGACTTGGAGCTCAAGTCCAAGAGAGGCAGGGATGATTCAGGCAGTGCAAGTGGTAGTGCGGGACCAGCTAAGCGTCCCTATGTGCAGAAGGCAACGCAGCATGGTCAGGATCAGAGAGTGCCCACTTGTGCCTACTGCAGGAAGGCATGACACACTTGGGATGTTTGTAGGAGGAGGCTGAAGGTGTGTTTGTTTTGTGGATCCGCTGCTCACCAGATGCGAGATTGTCCCAATGCACCTCCATTTGGTGGAGCACAAGATCGAAGAGTTGGAGCTAGGCCATCTATGGCATAGCATCATGCCCCGCACCAGCAGAGGGATATACCCCAGCAGGGCAGGGCTTATGCGTTGACGGTCGAGGATACCGATGCTACGGGTGTCGGGTTAGCAGGTCTGCCTCTTTGTTCTTCTTCCTGTCCTTTTCCATTCCTTGTGGTGTGCTTCATTAGTACCTGTTAGACTTTTTTTGTGCTGTGGTAGATAGTATAGTGACCCTGATTGAAACCGTGATAACACGACCAGTAGGACCATGATCTTGCATGTTGTTTAGGTAAAATTTCTTGACTGTGATTGTTGGGGGTTTGACCTAGAGGGAGTGCGATTGACTTTAAATTTCGAGGACGAATTTTTTTAAGGAGGATAGGCTTGTCACTACCCCATTTCCAGAGCCGGGTATTTTTTTATTTTAATTTGGTTAATTGTGTATTTATTATAAATATTTGTATTAATATTTAATTGTTGTTGTATTATTATTTTATTAGTTATTTTAGTGTTTTGGCTAGCCTGGACCCATGTCAGACCCTAGTGGACCCATGCCAGACCCAACCAACATCCTTGTTAGACTTATTTCTTGGCTTAGAATAGTTATTTATATTTTATTTAGTTAGTTGGAGTGATTAGGAATTTATTTGAGTGTATTTGGAACCCCAAATCCAAATCCCAAGTAGAATGACTTAAATTAGGGGCTTTTTAGTCATTTCACCAAACCCAACCCTAAACCTATTTCCTAACCCCCCTGGCCGAATATGACCAGACCCCCCTCCTTCTTCTTCTTCTTCTTCTTCTTCTTCTTCTTCTTCTTCTTCTCCACTCTTCTCCACTCTTTCTTCTTCTTCTTCTTTCTTCTTTCAATTCCTACAACTTCAAGTAAGAACATCATTCTTCTTCTCTTCCTTCTTCTATTTCTTTTATTTGTGTTAACCCTAACTCTTTTTTTTCTCCTAACCTAGGTGGATAGAGCTTAGATTTATTGTTGGAGCTTGGATTGGAAGCTTGGAAGCTTGGTGTGGTAAATTTGGAGCTTTTTGGAGACTTTGGCTTGGGATTCCAACTCCTAAGAGGTAAACCCTAATTTTCCCCCTTGTAATTATTCTTATATAATGTAATTAGTAGTTTAGAACCTTCCTAGACCTTAGGGCTATCCGTGGGAGGAAGTTGGAGCTTGTTTGGATGTGTTTGGAGACTTTGACATTAGATTTTGTGTCAATTTTGGGTGAAATTCGAGATTGGCCCAATTTTGGGTGATGCCCTAGGTTAGACGGGCCTAGATAGACACGCTCGAGTGTCTTGAGGTTTAGTACGTGTCTCTTTTCGGACACGTGAGGTCGTGTCGTGGAGAAATGGGCGTTTCGAACGATTTGGGGGATTTCGTCGTCGCCGGTTCTATGTGCGTGCACGTTTTTGCCACGGGCCTAGAATCGATGAGTTAGTATTTTTTTTAGGATCTAGTCTTTGTTTAAAATCCGTGGGTAAATTTTGGGCCGATTCCGAGTAGGTTTGGTGTGCGTTTCAGGAGGTTTTGCGAACCGCACACCACGTGTTTGTTGAAATGACCGAATGGCCATTTTGACTTAGTTTCTTGGTTTCGGGCTTGTGCGCGCGTTGGGTTAGCTTCGAAAAGTGTGTGCTAGAGTTCTCGGGTTGTATTATATATATATATATATATGTGTGTTTGTGCGTCTAGGGGTGGTTGGACGTGCGTTGGTGAGTGTTGTGAGTGTTGTGTTGTGTGTGTGTGTGTGTGTGTATATGTGTGTGTGTGTATATATATATATATATATATATATATATATATATATATATATATATATATATATATATATATATATATATATATATGAGTATGTGTATATAGATATGTGTGTTTATATATATATATAGATATGTGTGTATGTATATATGTGTGTGTGATTATAGATATGTGTGTGTGTGTGTTTATGTGTTTATATATATGTATATGTATGAGTGTGTGTATATATGTGTAGGTATATATATATATATATATATATACATATATATATATATATATATATATATATGTGAGAGTGTTTATATATGTTTTTGAGTGTGTGTTAGTGAGTGTGTGTGCTTGCGTGTTTGTGTGTGTGTGTGGTGTGTCGAGGCGCTGCGGTAGTGAGGGGGGCAGCAGCAGCCTCTAGCAGCAGCAGCAGCGTGCAGGCCCAGCAGCGCCGCGGCAGCAGTAGCGCGTTCGCGGTGCGACGTTCGCGGCGCGTCTAACTCCCCCCTTTTTCATATGTGTATGAGTGTATATATATAGAGAGATGTACATATATATATATATATATATATATATATATATATATATATATATATATATATATATGTGTGTGTGTGTGTGTGTGTGTGTGTGTGTGTGTGTGTGTTAGATAGTTAGCTATGGTTAGTGTTAGAGAGGGGGATAGTTGGGTATCTCAATACCTCGAGATACCCAAGGTATTGAGGGTAGTGAGGTAAGGTGAGGTAAGATATTGAGGTAGCCTATATTCTAAGTTATATATATATATATATATATATATATATATATATATATATATATAGCTAGATAGTTAGAGGGTAAGGTATCCGGGTAAGGTATCTCAATACCTTGAGATACCAAGGTATTGAGACAAGTTGGGTATCGGGAATGAGGTATTTGTCTATGTACTAGGTTATATATATATATATAGCTATATAGTTAGGTATATGTTATATATATATATTAGTATATGGTATATATATATAGATAGTTAGCTAGCTAGCTAGTGTTAGTAAGGGGTAAGGCTTGAGTATCTCAATACATTGAGATACTCAAGGTATTGAGCGTCGGGGCAAGGTATTCAGTTTTAGCCTAGGATTAAGGTTAGAATTGATTTTATATATATAGTTATATATATTTATGTGTGTTAGTATATATTATATGGGGTATAGACGGGGGCGTATAGCTTAGGTCGAGGTATCGGATACCGAGGGTATCCCGGTATCTCAAGGAGGCAAGTTTGATGGTTTATTAGCTTAATGACCTAGTTTTGGCCTAGAATTTTAGGGACACCCTAGTTTAACCTGTAGTTGACCGTAGTTGACCCAGTTGACCGCCAAAGTCAACTATTGACCTAGTTTTGACCTAGGGTTGACTTTTTGGATACTGAGTTGACTTTTTGACCCAGATTTTACCGGTTTGATCCGTTTGACCTAGAATGACCCTAGAAGCTTGTTTTTAGCTATTTTATATCTATTTAACTTATTAGAAACCTGTTTAACCTTACTTTTCGCAATAGGTCCTTGCGACACCAGTTCGAATCGCTAGTTGCTCAGGACGTCAGGCGAGTACATTCTCTGATAGTTTTTATTATCTAATGATTATTATGATTCAGCTCTAGTATAGTATCATATGATTTTTTGGCATGACACAGACTGGTATTTCTAGATTCATTTACTTGCGACACGTATTTTTTATGTTTCTGGTCTCTATTCTGGAATCACCTACTGGCATCACCTACAGGCATCACTACAGGCATCACATATTTGTGGCTGGACTCATACTTGATTTACATGTCGGGTCTTGGATTCACTTGTACTAGTCGGGATGGGAAAATACTCGAGTAGACATGTAAACATTCCCAACTGGAATCACCCCCTCTGGTCTAATCTGGAATGATAGCAGCCGCACACCCAGTGTGCGGTGAGCCGTACTTACCCCTAGCCGTTTACATGTCGAAATAGGTATTTCAAAGACAGGAGTTCATTCTTTTTAGTCTGGACTCTCTTGCATTTCTTGTTGGTCTTACTTATAGTTTCTGGACTTGACTCATTACATATATTTTTTGCTGGACTCACTACATGTTCTTGTGCACGCACTTACTCTTTGTTTAGATTTTTTGTATCTTGCAGTCATTACTATCTTGCTTCTGATATTCATGCATCTTTACCTTTATGCACTAGTAATATGTATATTTCCTTGTTTATACTTTATTTCCTTCACCTTGCTACTTGCTATAACTGTTTTATAGTTTTTATCATTTAACTGAAACTGTTGTTAGAGGTGTACTTACTCCAGTCCTGACTGGACATATTTTTTCCAGAGTTTTTGGAGGATTGGTGTCTGATATTTTATGGACCTCAGCCTGTCGATGGTGAAGATAGGGACCCTTTAGTTTAGGAGTGATTTCCGGGTTGGTAGCCGGGATCACTAAGACCTCAGTTATTGTTTTTATTAGCCTTTGGTACCGGATTTGTCTCCGGTTTTGGATTAAGACCTTGTATTGTATTTGATTATGGATGATGTTGTATTATTATTATTGATGTTGTCATTTTAGTAGCAGTTGTTTAGACTTTGTAGTTGTTAGTCTTCTGTGTTATCTTATCGTGCTTAGATTCGTGATTGAGTACTTGTATTATCATTATGATATTGCTCCTCCGTTTGGAGTTGAGATCTTGACAGGTATATATATTGATTGTGTGAGATTGTTAGTAGACCTAGACAGCGTTCTACCGCCGATGTTGCGGCGTAGGCTGGACGTACCCACGACTCATACCCAATTTTTCGGGTGCGGGTCGTGACATCCTCACACTTTTTCTTCGATTTCTCTTTGATCATGATTCTTTATCCTTTGTCTTGCTTCAAACATGTCTAGCAACCGCGTCATCTCTGTTGTCAGTTATTTTCTTAATTATGAGGACACAATTCTTTTAAGGTGGGCAGATTGTAATACCCTATTTTTTTTAAATTTTTAAAAAATAAATTTTCTGGATTTTTCGATAATTTTATTTAATTATTAAAAATATCCTTCAGGAATTAATATTTTTATGTATTAAATTAAGTAATAAAATATTATAAAAATTATATTTTTGGGTGTATTATTAATTATTAGTTGTTGTGTGATTTTTTTGGAATTTATTGGGCTCAAAAACTATTTTAAAATTAGCTAAAACCCCTGATTTAATTAAACCAGGCTTAAACCGAATTAAATCGGATTGAACCGGACCTAATTGAACCGGACCGAACCCAACCCAAGCTGAACCGACCAATCCTAAACCTAACGGATCGGGTCTGGTCCCGACCTACCGATCGCTAACCCGCTAACCCAAATCCCTAACCCGTTCCCTACGATCCCCTCCCGCCCCGCGATTCCCGGCCGACGACCCCCTCATTTCAGGCCACGACCTGCCGTCCCGCGGCGCACGATCCTACCCCCGCTCCACCTCCTCTCCCCCTTCCCTCTCCTATTTAAACCCCATCACTTGTCACCAACTTCACCGCCACCGCCATCACCACCCTCGCATCATTGCCACCGCTTCGCCGCCCCGACTCCGGCGACACGTCGACCACACCGAGCTCCCGCCGCCGAGCCCTTGCCACCGGCGACAACCCTCCCTGAGCAGCCCAGCACTGCCGCAGCACAGCAACATCATCGTCGCCACCGCCTAGCCCCGCCGTCGTGCCACGCCGCGCCTCCCAGTTCATGAACAACGAGGTATACCCCTTCCCAGCCTCGTATCTCCCTGTACGTTGATCCGATTTATGTTCTATCAAATCTTGTACATAGATCGTGTGACCCTCTCGAAACTCGTACAAATCGTTCGAGGTATCGCATCCTGTATCGGTCGTAAACCGTGACACAAAAATAGAAAAATTAACCCAATTTTTTGAAAATTCAAAAATTATCCCAAACTCACAAGTTCATGGCCGATTTACTCCCAACCTGTTTGTTATTTGTAAATTCTATTTAAACAGTTAATTAGACAAAATAATCAAGATTGAGACTCTGTAATTAGTTTATTTTAATTTGCTGTGTGTTGTATTTTATTCGCGGGTGAAATCGACCAAAAACTTAGTTTATAAATCCTGAATTTTTCCTAAAATAGGGTACGTTCCACTAAACGAGGCAACTTTGTCGTATACAAATTGTACCAAAAGGTACGTATCGTCAATACGGACGTGTGAGATTTCACAGAAGTTGATTTGGATGTACGTGCACACCGAAATTAACGTGTATCCATCAAAAATATCCCGTATCAGGCCTGTCCTAAAACTTCATATAACTTCGTTTGTGCTTGTCGTTTTGTAACAAAACTTTTGCCATTAGATTCATAGCATTACGCTGGTCCTGTGACCCAAGTTTGATTCGATTCTGAGAACGTTGATGAAATCCCGTATCGTGGATCCCACGGCTCCACTTGACGGATGATTTTGTGATCGGTTGATCAATATCCAGTTCTAAACATTCCGTTGGGTTCATATCATCGTTCTGGACTTGTAGACACTAAGTTTGACGAATTTGGAGAACTTTGTCTCTGGCATATTTTTTGGTGCGAAGCGGGCCACATGTGGACCCCACTTTGACAAAAAACTGTCACTTTTGCCCGTGTGTCTAAATTGGACTTATGGACAGGGAACTCTAGCTATTTAATATCTTTTGAACATAATGGTAATGATTATTTCAGCAACCGGAGGGGTACCTGCAGATCCTGCGGATACTGGAATAACTGTTGGAAACCAGATCCCAGGCAAGTGTACCTTGCCAATCTTGCAGTACTTGCTTTATATTATTTTTTTGATTTATTTATATGATATATTTGTTCAACCTAGGACCGTGTGATATTGCTTGGCGTCCGAATAATATTCGGATGCCAATGCCGTACGTGGAGTTGTGTAACGTCACCTAGAGAATTGATAATACGATCATATATATCTTCGTACTTGCTTTATCAAGTACGTCATACTATAGGACACTTGACATTGTTCATGAGATAGAATCCTTCCTGAGTTATTCATGGTGATTCTGTATAGGATTACATGATTCGTGGCATAGATATTACATATACATAGCTATCATTATGACTCGCTGCATTAGTTAGAGGTCATGATCTTGCGTGTTATGGACATGAGACATCTTGGACATGAGACATGTGATTACATTGGGTGGGGAGAGACACACAGGCTATAAGATGATTTTATATATATATTTATTATTGTGAGGCCGTAGACTCTACATCAGAGCTAGGCACTCTACTAGTGATATTACTACTACTGGCTCCCCGACACAGAGCTTGTAGTGGTCTCAGCCTGAGTACTAGTGATGCTCTCACTTGCATATCACATAGCTAGTTACATAGTTTATTCTATTGATATATTTTATATACTGCATTTATTTTGGCATGCTGTTTCTTGTACCTTATTACGCCCCTCTGAGGACCTGCTCCCTTACCAATTTTACAGCATAGACCGTTGTGGAGCCTGGCCGGAGTGCTGATGTGTGTTGCTTTGTCATGCAGGAATTGGTGCCAGGTACTTATATCATTTCTTTCGGAGTCATGGTTATTATTCATATTGTTTATTCATCTGCTGATATAGCCTAGTTTTATAGACTCATATTATTTTCTCGAGTCTATTCGAGCTTATGGGTTACTGGTGGCTGACTTTAGCACATGTAGCTCATTCTTGTATATTCCGTTCATTATAGATTGAGGCATAGATATTTATATTTACTTGATTATATAGATAGTGACCCTTTTATTATAGCTTATACGTATTCGAATCGAACCAGAGTCTGGTCGAATGCGTAGCTAGCATGTTACGTATTTTTAGTCCTACATATTTTGGGACTGGGACGTGACAGATGGTAAGTATACTTGTGTTCTGTGCAGGGAAGGCACGCATCGGTCGAGTAAGAGACCAATGTGCTATATGGATTTTTGCATTATTGTTTCTCTAAAAACATGCATCTGATATGAACTAAATTCACTTAGTTCTTAATAGCAAGATCATTTTAATGCATGCTCGTCCCTAATAAGCAAGGATTGATTTAGGCGAGTGGGTTCATCACGCTCACCAGTACAAGCTGAGTACTGACCTACATTTGTGGGCAATCTTTTAGGCACTCAGGGTGTGCAACGCTAGTGGATAAACTAGAAGGCATTAGAAGTTCTTATATTTTAAAGTATAGTTGAAGCCAGTTCATTTTGGAGGCATGAATTTTTAATCTATATAAGGACGTAATGTACGGACGACAATGCTTATCTGATGGACCGTGCCCTACATTTTGAGTTTTCTTTTGTAATGCAAATCAATGTAGCCGAGAGGCACATCAAATGTAACTCTATGTAAATTATTCTATATTATCACTAAAAAGCATATTTTCTTTCTATACTTTGTGTTCAACTATCTATGAATGTGTTTTCTAACTTGTATTTTAAATAGATTCCTATCACTGCACATTCTTGCCTTGTGCAAGCGCAACTCCAGGCTCTCACGGCATCACGTCCAAGCGAGGACGATTGACCCTTGCGGGATCGGGGCATGACATATTAGAATCAGAGCACGGCTTCACTTCCTTGGGTTTTCAAAAGATATTCTAGACGTTTGATGTGCCTCTCGATTGAATGCATTCGACGTCCGCTCCATGAGACAAATTGCCCTATATAATGAACCCATATATATAAATTATTATCGTTTTTGGAGTAATGATAAGCTACTCTCTTTTGTAGCAATGGCAAAAAAAATACTACCACTGCAAGCAGTGCTCAGCCTATCCATAATGATTCGACAAGTTCTGGAGAATCCGGAGGAGCGGGTTCAAATGATATGATGGAGAGGCTTATACATCTAATGAAGGTGCAACAACAACAAGCTGCCACTCAACATGCGTAGATTCTAGCACAGTTCACTGCTCAACAAAAGCAGATGGATACAATGATGCAACTGATCGCATATTTGGTTCCTAACAACGGCGCAGCCATGGTAACGCATGTCACACCGCCAGTCGTGGCGGTAGAAGATGAATCTAAGGAAGCGTAGCCTAATGCTAAGAATTTATGCAGAGCGGCTGAGTTCACTTAGATGCACCCACCAATATTCAACGGGCTAGTGGAACCGGACGTGGTTATAGGATGGATAGCAAAACTTGAAGGACTCTTCAATTTGGTTGGCATTAAAGGGTCCAAACGTGTAGCTTGTGCCTAAGTGCAACTAGAACTACGGATGTATGATTGGTGGAAGGCTACCAAACAAGGGATTTATGATGCCAATCCCAATTGTAAGATTACCTGGGAGATGTTCAAATCTGCCTTCATTGAACAATATATCCCAAAGGCAGTGCGACAACAAAAGGAAGACGACTTTAGCAATCTGGTACAAGGAAGTATGTCCGTTGATGACTATGATTAAGTATTCGCAAGACTCGTCAAGTTTGTCGGATACTTCTTGCCTAACCAGCAGGCATGTTGCTATTATTTTCAGAAGGGTCTGAATGACGACCTATGTAGGGATGCCAGACCTACCAAAAATGTTATGAAGCTGCCCTTAATAGTGAACGAATCTTTGGGCGCAATTCCTAAAAGACAAATGTATATACTACCCACACCAATTTCAACAAGCAGCCTCATGAAGCGGGAGGGTCTAGATGTAATGACCCATTCCGCTCAACCCAGAGGGCCAATTCAAACGACACAAATATAGTGAACCGACCTACCTTGCTCAGTGAGAAGACTCATTCAATGCAAAGGCATTTATACTTGGATCTTCAAATAGAGTTCATACTTAGACTTTTAGAGGCGCGCTCGGAGTCTCGCTCGGCCGATACGATTCATCTCTAGGTGGGTGACCCCGGTAAACCTGTCTCTGCTTAGCTGCATACTTAAGAAAAGGAATAATACATGCTAGTTTCTAAGCGATAACTTTTGCATGCTAATAAATAGATAGATGAACGCATATAGATAAGGGGATAACCCCACCTTATCGTTGTTTAGAACCTGGAAGTTTTACTTGCAATCCGCATGACTTGGTATATTGAGTCTAATGAAGTAGTTCCTTATGTTATGTCAAAAATAGTTTTTGTTTACAACCTTGAGGCACTGCATCGCACAGAATATGACACAGGATAAAGTATAATCATATTGCATACATAGACGAGGAAGACTATCAAGTAGTCATTCTGAGTTAGGAGAAGAAAAGAAAAGAAAGTACTCTGGATTCCAGATCACCGAGGCAGTCTCTAATCAGAGAGTTGCACAAAGAAGAAAGATCTGAGTGTATTCATCGACAAGATTGAACCGAGCTGATGTCCTCAGATAAGAAAAATTGACCAGGAAGATCTCGGCTAGGATTGGTAGTAGGTGTCACGCCCCGGTCCCGCAGGGCCGTTCGTCCTCGCTTTGGTCCCTACGGAACCGATCGTCCTCGCACGGGCGTGATGCCGTGCAAGCCTAAAGTGCGCTTGCACAAGGCCAAAGCTTTGAACAAGGGCAAGTAAGCTATTCGATACTGAAGCAGCGGCACATAACATTGCAGAAAAGTAAAGAACACAATGGCATAAGAAAACAGGCTCTTTTATTGATATCGAAATTGTTACAAGCGGCGCATGGCCGAGGTTACAGATCGCTCAAGCACTCTTCTCTCTATTACAATGATACCGTTCCATACATTATGTCCCTCTATACAAAAGCAACTCAAAGCAGGCACAACTCGATGCGGCTCCAGGCATCGACTCCAGATTTTCGGTTCCTTGGGATGAGGCACGGCTATCGCTTCCCGAACGAGCACCTGAGAACAAGCAAACTGTTGGTGGGTCAGCACTTTATGCAAGTACTGGTGAGATAAAACAACTGAACAGAAGCTACATCCCCTGAAACCCACACTAAGTAATCAAGTGGCAAAACATTGCATTACTAGTGATCTTGCTACTTTTACCTAAGTTCGTTTCATGCTGTTCGGAACTATTAGTCAGATTACATCTTTTGAAACATAACTTTGAAACAGTTTTGCATATTCAAACTATAAGCATACGATTCGGGACAGTGCTCTATCGTGCAGTGCGCAGCATGTATTGTGCATCACAATCTATCTCGTTAGGGCAAAGTTAATCTAGCAGACTGAACATATCGAATCGAGGCAAGCATCTCAAGTAGTCTATTTCTATCAAGCGATTGAGGCAACACATCTAACAATGAAGCTCTATCAGATAAATCACGATGCATACTGAATGACAAGCAGGCTATAGATAAACTCATAATATTTCTTACCCATGGCCGAACGGTTATCCCTGCAGCAGACACACAAGTTAGCCACAATTTGCATAATATAATGTATACAGTTCTCTAGTTTCCCCTGTTCGTCCCTGCATCAAACAGTTAGGTATGCAAGAAGGCTAGCCTAGCATGCGCCCTAACTACATGATGGTCCCCTCCACGGGATTAGCCGTTGGGACGTACAAGCCCAATCTCACTAATAGACGAGTCTCCGGTCTACCCAAGAACGTACAAGCCTTGGGTATCTAGATCTCTCCTAGGCCGAACGATCCCAGTGCCCCAGGAAACGCCCGAGAGATAACCTTGTGCACAAGTTGTCCTGACCAAATGCATGAATGCAAGCCCTATCAGAAAAATATGCTATCATGCAACTGATGAACCAAGCACACAAGTCTATCTCTTTCTCATTTCTCTTGTCTCAAGCTCAAGTCCCGATAGCCGAAGCTCATTGTCTTAATGCACATTGCCTAATAGCCATATCTCCCCCTTAAGGTTTTTAAGCCTCAGGGTGGGCTATTAGTCTAGATTCACAAGTTCACGCTATTCTCCAAGTCTGTCTTTCACAAGCCAACTATAACACATATTCAAGCAAGCTAACTCTTAACAAGTAACAAGCAAGAACAGTTCTTATAACTCTAGCATGCAAATTCTATCTCTTGTGGACAAGCATTCTAGTATTCCAGTCTAGCATACGATATAAGTGCAAGCAATCCTTTTTACTCTTGTTATTAGCATGGCAAGGTTCTATCTCGTTTCAGACAAGCATTCTAGTTCTCTTATTAGGCAAGCAAGCAGATTCGTTTTAATGACAAGCTATGTGAGTTCTCTTGTTAGCATACTGAGTCGGTTCTATCTTTCTTCTTATGAAATATTTTATTAAGCAACAAGCATTCCAAAAACTCAGATTCATTATTAAGTCGTGCAAGAATCAGAGAATGCAGTTCTGCCCACTCACATTGATTAATCGGCCGGGAACTCTCCGAGAAGACTTCCGTTCGAGCAAGCAAGGCGATCCCACTTGTACATAGCGCCTGACGCGGAGCGGGGCGCTACATACTTACCCACCAACAAAGAGTTTCGTCCTCGAAACTCAAGGAGAAACTCACGATAACACAGAGCAGCGATAGTCCTCATCCCTCACCTTCCTTAATCAAAACTCAGCAAATCCAGAAATCACAAATCACATCTCAAGCGATGAAAACAAATCCAGAAAACTTTTTGCGCGCATCTTTGAGAATATCTATGGACTTATTGTATGGAACGCTTATTGCAGCTCACAATCACAACTCAGAGTCGGAGGCAACGGAATGGACAAAGAATCGAGTCGCTCTGATACCATTATGTCACGCCCCGGTCCCGCAGGGCCGTTCGTCCTCGCTTTGGTCCCTACGGAACCGATCGTCCTCGCACGGGCGTGATGCCGTGCAAGCCTAAAGTGCGCTTGCACAAGGCCAAAGCTTTGAACAAGGGCAAGTAAGCTATTCGATACTGAAGCAGCGGCACATAACATTGCAGAAAAGTAAAGAACACAATGGCATAAGAAAACAGGCTCTTTTATTGATATCGAAATTGTTACAAGCGGCGCATGGCCGAGGTTACAGATCGCTCAAGCACTCTTCTCTCTATTACAATGATACCGTTCCATACATTATGTCCCTCTATACAAAAGCAACTCAAAGCAGGCACAACTCGATGCGGCTCCAGGCATCGACTCCAGATTTCCGGTTCCTTGGGATGAGGCACGGCTATCGCTTCCCGAACGAGCACCTGAGAACAAGCAAACTGTTGGTGGGTCAGCACTTTATGCAAGTACTGGTGAGATAAAACAACTGAACAGAAGCTACACCCCCTGAAACCCACACTAAGTAATCAAGTGGCAAAACATTGCATTACTAGTGATCTTGCTACTTTTACCTAAGTTCGTTTCATGCTGTTCGGAACTATTAGTCAGATTACATCTTTTGAAACATAACTTTGAAACAGTTTTGCATATTCAAACTATAAGCATACGATTCGGGACAGTGCTCTATCGTGCAGTGCGCAGCATGTATTGTGCATCACAATCTATCTCGTTAGGGCAAAGTTAATCTAGCAGACTGAACATATCGAATCGAGGCAAGCATCTCAAGTAGTCTATTTCTATCAAGCGATTGAGGCAACACATCTAACAATGAAGCTCTATCAGATAAATCACGATGCATACTGAATGACAAGCAGGCTATAGATAAACTCATAATATTTCTTACCCATGGCCGAACGGTTATCCCTGCAGCAGACACACAAGTTAGCCACAATTTGCATAATATAATGTATACAGTTCTCTAGTTTCCCCTGTTCGTCCCTGCATCAAACAGTTAGGTATGCAAGAAGGCTAGCCTAGCATGCGCCCTAACTACATGATGGTCCCCTCCACGGGATTAGCCGTTGGGACCTACAAGCCCAATCTCACTAATAGACGAGTCTCCGGTCTACCCAAGAACGTACAAGCCTTGGGTATCTAGATCTCTCCTAGGCCGAACGATCCCAGTGCCCCAGGAAACGCCCGAGAGATAACCTTGTGCACAAGTTGTCCTGACCAAATGCATGAATGCAAGCCCTATCAGAAAAATATGCTATCATGCAACTGATGAACCAAGCACACAAGTCTATCTCTTTCTCATTTCTCTTGTCTCAAGCTCAAGTCCCGATAGCCGAAGCTCATTGTCTTAATGCACATTGCCTAATAGCCATATCTCCCCCTTAAGGTTTTTAAGCCTCAGGGTGGGCTATTAGTCTAGATTCACAAGTTCACGCTATTCTCCAAGTCTGTCTTTCACAAGCCAACTATAACACATATTCAAGCAAGCTAACTCTTAACAAGTAACAAGCAAGAACAGTTCTTATAACTCTAGCATGCAAATTCTCTCTCTCGTGGACAAGCATTCTAGTATTCCAGTCTAGCATACGATATAAGTGCAAGCAATCCTTTTTACTCTTGTTATTAGCATGGCAAGGTTCTATCTCGTTTCAGACAAGCATTCTAGTTCTCTTATTAGGCAAGCAAGCAGATTCGTTTTAATGACAAGCTATGTGAGTTCTCTTGTTAGCATACTGAGTCGGTTCTATCTTTCTTCTTATGAAACATTTTATTAAGCAACAAGCATTCCAAAAACTCAGATTCATTATTAAGTCGTGCAAGAATCAGAGAATGCAGTTCTGCCCACTCACATTGATTAATCGGCCGGGAACTCTCCGAGAAGACTTCCGTTCGAGCAAGCAAGGCGATCCCACTTGTACATAGCGCCTGACGCGGAGCGGGGCGCTACAGTAGGGGGAGTAGTTGCATGGACACAGACAACTGGTTGCGCACCAGGTTGAGAAAGATTCATCGACATAATTGATGAGGCATTCAAATTGTGTCAGCCTGGGAGGACAATACCAGTGTAGTCCTGGTAATACGCTAGCTGAAGTACTAGCGGGGGAGTGTGGGACGTCCAACAAGACTTGTTACCGACGTAGAAAGACAGCCGACTCATCGGATGGTTCGAGATGTCCAGTAAGGCTCAGAACCGAACTGGAAAGACAACGGTTCCATTCCAGATTATGTCTAATATGGCTAACAGAGCTAGTGACCTTCATATAGATAAGTCATGCATGCATAGTGGTTATCCGCATTCAGAAGAGGAGTAACATAAAAGGAGTATATTTGTACGACACTTTGCACATTTAGAATCGATGCACGGAATATAACATAGTTCGAGGAAAATATGTCTGAGGCAGAGACACAAACATAATACTTGAATTGCATAGATATTCTTCGCTATTTAGTAGATTATTGATTATATTGCTGCGTATGACAGAGAAGGCCAAATGGTAAGAAAGGGTAAGACGAATTCAGTTGTTTACAGTAAGACACTCTTGATTCAGACACGGGTATTACTTTCATTATATTACCATAAAATTGATCCTAAGACAAAGACTAGAAAGATAACATAATCAGTCGATGCACATAACTAATGAACGTGCTTGTTTTGTAGCGTGGGCGAGAGGCCTTCCTACCAAGGCATTCAATGTACTGATATCTAACAAGATTGCATACAGGGTGCAGGGAGAACTCGTACAGATTCAGAGATCGCTTAACGCGTCGAGGCGCTGGACCGCACTTGGCATCTTGGAGCTTGGCGTATGGACATGGAGCTCAATATATGAGACATAATATATGGGAACAACATAATCTAACATTGTTTGATTCAGTTATAAGCCTAAGGGCATATTCATTATAGAGAGAGAAAGAGAGAGAGCACGAGCGACTTGTAATCTCGGTATAGCGCCGCTTGTAATTTTTATTTTATATCAATAAAAAGCTTGATTTGAATTTAATAATTATATTTATTCTATGTTTCTGCTATGATGACTCTGCGAACTAGTTATCAACGGTCGTTTCGGTATTTACTTTGTGCAGGAGAAACTCCAGGCTCGTGCGGCATAACATCCCAATGGGAGCAATCATCTTACGGGAGCGCTGGCGCGGTGATTCGCGTTCAGCGGGGGCGATAGATCCTGCGGGAGATTGGGGCGTGACACTGGAGCGCCAAAGCGTCCACACACGTCTGACTATAGGGGTCCCCCTCTGGGACTACATTGCCATTGGTGCGCAAGGGAGGACATCGGGCGGCTGATTGTCGAGTCGTAGGATGTTTTAAATATGGTCGTTTGGACCATAAAGCATTTGACTATCAAGATGGAAGGGCGATCATCAAATAATAGTCAAACCAAAATAAGGGACCTTCAGCTCATGGCGCCAACGCGATACCAGTGGGCCTACAAAGCCAGGGTGCCCAAGGCCGAGTCTATATTTTGACTCGGGATGAGGCATCCGCCTCCGACACTGTTGTGAAAGGTAACTTACTTTTCAGAGATTTGTCCGCTAGAGTTTTATTCGATTTAGGTGCTACACATAGTTTCATATCTATTGATTTTATTGTTGAGAATAAATTAGCTTCTACACCATTAAATATGAATATGTGCGTGAGTACCACTTCGGGAGTCGACATGCCCGCCAATGCAATCTGTAGGGACGGTTATATTTGTATTGGAGATAGAAAGATTTTCTTAGATGTCATTATTCTAGACATTAAGGAATACGATATTATTCTTGGAATGGACTGCTTGGGTGCTTATCGTGTAACAATCGAGTGCGCAGAGAAGCGATTCATATTTCGTCTACCCGGCGAGACATACTTCTACTATTTGTGCAGTGCTGCACCGAAGGCAGCGATGGTGATATCAGCAGTTATGGCTAGGCGTATATTATATTCGGACTGTGAAGGGTACTTAGCCTCTGTTCGAGACACCCGGCAGGAAGGTGCAGATCAATCTGATATCATAACAGATTTCTCTGACGTGTTCCTGGATGAACTGCCTGGAATTTCTCCTAATAGAGAGATCGAATTCGCCATTGACACCTTTCCAAATACGCGACTTATACCGAAGGTACCTTACCGAATGGCGCTAGCAGAGCTAAAGGAACTGAAGGTGCAGTTACAAGATCTATTGGACCACGGATACATTCGCCCAAGTATTTCTCCATGGGGAGCTCCGGCGCTATTCGTAATAAAAAAGGGCGAATCCATGCCGCTGTGCATAGACTACCGAGAACTGATTAAGGCTAATGTGCAAAACAAGTATCCATTACCGAGGATAGACAACCTATTTGATCAACTACAGGGCACGACATTATTCTCTAAAATTGATCTTAGGTCAGGCTATCACCAGTTGAAAATTAAACCCAGTGAAATCCCCAAGTCAGCATTCTGAACCCGATACAGTCACTGTGAATTTCTTGTAATATCCTTCGGCTTAACGAACTCCCCGATAGCTTTTATGGATCTGATGAACCGCGTATTTTGGACGTTGTGGACAAGTTTGTGGTCATTTTTATTGAAGACATATTAATATATTCCAAGAATAAGACAGAACATAAGGAACACTTGAAGATCGTGGTGCAGACATTGCGGGAGCATTGGTTGTTCGCAAAGCTCTGCAAGTGTGAGTTCTGATTGAATAGCGTGGCGTTCCTTGGACATGTCATATCGGCAAAAGGCGTCACCGTAGACCCAAAGAAGATATAGGCTGTGGTGGATTGGAAGCAACCTACTTTAACCAGTAAAGTTCGTAGCTTTTTGGGCCTAACGGGATACTACCGTAGGTTCATGAAAGATTTTTCTAAATTGACAATACTGGATATCCACACTTGACATGTATGCATGTGTCCGTGTCCGATAAATTGCTTACAACCTTATCCTTTATATCGTGTCCTAACCTTTCATATCAATGTGTCCTAAAATTTTACCATACGTATCATAAGAAGACATGATACAAACATGTGTGTGTGTTCGTGTCCGTGTTAGGGTTGGTGTATGCGTGTTAGTGTGTTCGCATGTCCAAGTTTGTGTTAGTGTTAGTGTCCGCGTGTGTGTGTGTCCGAGTTATGATTAGGATAAGGTTAGTGTCCGCAGCACCGAGATATCCACACACACACCCCCTTACTGCACTGTGCACAAGTGTGCACTGTACAACACCTCACTTGATACCTAAGTCTGTGTTTAATTAACTCAGATAGGGTTGGGGTCTGTGTCATGTCCTGTGTCGTGTCATAACCAAATTGCCACTCTCCCACACTATATGCACCATATCTCATATAATCCAATATCCCGACCACATGCTATATATATAATATCAAAGAACCCCCCAAATCAACGGCTATAAAGTATAAATATATAATCCAACATCCCGTCGCTAATCCAACATCCCGTGTGCACTACACTTCTTATATAATCCAACATACCGTCGCTAATTGGATAAAATTTAGTAGTGACTTAACACGCACACACACACACACACACGCACATGCACACATACACATGAACACACGCATACACATGACTACAGACACACAATTCTATACTCACAAGCCAATTATATTATACTCAACAACATATGATACTAAATTCATAATAAAATCCTATCAAACAACTCTATAGCATATTTGTGGGTGTTGTATTATGTGTGTCCATGTGTGTGATACATTAGTGCAACCAAATTTCTAAATTATGCAACCAAACTTTCATACTAACTAGGGTGTGTCTCCATGTATGTCCAGGTGTGTTTCCATGTATGTCTGTGTCTGTATGTGCCTGTATGTGTCTGTGTCCATGCGTGTCTACATGTGTGTCCGTGTTAGTACGAATCGTGTCATGTAGGGTTGTGTCATGTGTGTATCCATGTGTTCGGGTCCATGTATCAGGGTTAAGGTTGTGTCATATGTGTGTCCATGTGTCATGATTGTGTCCAGTATATGTGTATATGTTCTAGTTGTGTCCGGATCTAGGTTAGGATTTACCGAGCCGGGAGGAAGAGAGGAGGAGGAGCGCCTGAGAGAGGGGTCGACGGAGAAGGACCATGCCGGAGGGGAGAAGCCGCGCCGGAGGGGGAGAAGCCGCTTTTGGGGTCATCTTTGTCGGGGTTGAGGGCGAACACGGCCGCGTCGGGGTGGGGGACGAGGGAGGCGGTCGAGGGGGTGGTTGGGTCGCCGGAGCCGCGGAGGGTCGCCGGGGGAGGGTGGATCGCCGGTGGGGGCGCACGGAAAACGAAAAGTTGGGGAATGTTTGGGGAAAAAGAAATGAAAAGTCGAATAGACGAGGGAACCCTATATTTAGTAATTTAGCGACGTCTGCTCGAGACGTCACTAAACGTCACTACATTTTAAATATCCTGCGACATATAATTGTTGGAGTCGCTAAACGTTGATAATTGAAAAGTTTGCGACGTTAGCGACGTAGCTAAAAACGTCGCTAAAAATTAAAAAAATAACGTCGGTAAATGCGTCGGTAAATACGTCGCTAAATCAAAAAATTCTGCGACGTTTAGCGACGTTAAATAAACTTATAGCGACTATTCTTTAAAAAATCAAAGTACAGTCGCTATGTGTCGCCAACAGCGACATATAACGACATTTATTTTTGGAATCGCTCAAGTCATTAATATTAGCGACGTTTTATTATGACGTCGCTAAAACCGTCGCTACTTCATCATATTTTGGTAATAAAAAATCGGTCTGGTCAGACTTGAATCAGGATTTTTTAAGAACCGACGATTTTTTTAGAACCGATATTTAACCGGTGAACCGTCCGAACATGTACACAATTTAACCGGTCGATTCTGTTTTTTTATTTATTTAAAAAAATTTAAAAAAGTTTATCACGTGAGATTTGGACAATTTGGTTCTTGGTTTGGTTTTGAGAGACCTTATAGTTGTAAAATTAAATCAAACCAAACCAAACCAAACCAAACCAAGCCAAACATACCCAGAACCAAACCAAGAAGTAAATGTGGATATCTTATAGGTCTTAAATCATTTGGTTCTCATAAAAGACCTATTTAAATTCCGGTTGAACCCTGACTAGACCTGTACCAAAGATTTTCGGTTAAATCGTCCGGTTTTTAGAACATTGTTTCAAATAGATAAGCTAGTTTAATCTGTTTCATAACAGCATCTGCCCATGTAAGTGGAAGGGGAACCAATGAACATTGGTAGGCATTTTCGGATTGATTATAGCTTGTGCCAGTTCCATTTTGATGTCTGTTGTTGACTTCGGATTGGATGCTAATGTACGTGTACCTATGATTCCTATGACAAAAACGAAGATGTCAGCTAGCTAAACTAAAATTTAAAAACACCAGTGGCGGTGCCTAATCCACTCGATCTTCGTCAATACCGAATTAAAATGGACTAGAACCCATGAAGGATCACTTCCCAAGGACTCTCTCTCTCTCTCTCTCTCTCTCTCTCTCTCTCTCTCCATCTTGAAGCGACTGGATAACGAACAAGGTCGCTCTCGACGCCTAAATGACGAAAAATGCATGGTCTCCATAGCCCATGTCATGCATGCTCGCTCCAAATTCTTATGGACGTCGATGTCTCTTCATCGGTCTACCATATCGTCGTCGTGGACAACAATGCTCTTCATATGAATCATATGTCTGGATAAAAAACGCCAAATATCTTGAAATCCACTTCAGGTTATGGATACTAGCCATAGCAATTGGTTCACGGAATTATGATCTTTGAAAAAAAAAAAATTAAATTTTTTTTATATATATATTTCTTTGGAGGAATTAGGTGATGAATTGGTAATGGGTGCAGGTGCAGGTGCGGACTTACGGGCCGGAATGTGGTGGACCATCGGGCTGAGTTTGTAGGCCTTTGGACCAGAAGTCTGTAACACAATTACCTCTTCAAAAAAAATAAAAAAAAAATAAAAAAGTGCGGTGCAGGTGCGGACCTACGGACCGGAATGTGGTGGGCCATCGGGCTGAGTTTGTAGGCCTTTGGACCAGGAGTCTGTAATACAATTACCTCTTAAAAAAAAAATATATATATATATATATATATATAGAGAGAGAGAGAGAGAGAGAGAGAGAGAGAGAATAAGGGAGGTGAGGTGGCACCTCATTCTCAAAACAAGGGTGGCGGTGACGTGGCACAATCTCAACCACACAAACGAGGGGAAAGGGTTAAGTGCAAATTGCCAATTATGAAATGTGTGGTTGGGATTGTGCCACGTCATAATTGGCAATTTGCACTTAACCCCTTCCCCTCGTTTGTGTGGTTGAGATTGTGCCACGTCACCGCCACCTTTGTTTTTAGGGTGAGGTGCCATCTCACCTCCCTTATTCTCTCTCTCTCTCTCTCTCTCTCTCTCTCTCTCTCTATATATATATATATATATATATATATATATATATATATATATATGAGAAAAATGGTTCCACACACCCACCAAAAGAATTTACTTTTCCACATTAATGATTTACTTTTTCTTTCAATTTATTTGGGCTTTCCAAACACCAAAAATAAATGACAGGAATAACATTTTTTCAAAGAAAAAAAAGCAGCAAAAAATTAATTTACTTTCTTTTATTTTCTGTAGAGAGAAAATAATTGATTCATTTACTTCCAAGAGAGGGGGTACATATATATAGGAGGAGCTAGCCTCCTCCTTATTTTCTATTCGATGTGGGACAAAATAAGTCCCCCATAACTCAACACTGCCTCTCAAGATGGGCGATAGATATCAATCATCCACATCTTGTTACAAAAGGTATCAAACTCTCTAGGACCTAAACCTTTAGTTAAACAATCAGCTAACTGCTCCGCTGATTTCACATAGCTCAAAGTCAAAACTTTTCTATTCTGCTGCTTCTTTATAAAGAACCGATCAATCTCCACACGTTTGGTGCGATCATGCTGAACTGGATGTTTGAAATATTAATTGCTGATTTGTTGTCACACCAAAGTTGCAGGAAGCCTTCTCTAAACAAACGCATCTCAGCCAACAAGTGTTTCACCCATATCATCTCACACAGGCTAACTGCCATAGCCCTGTACTCGGCCTCAGTTGTAGACCTAGCCACTACATCTTGCTTCTTGCTACGGCAAGATACAAGATTGCTTCCAACAAAAATACAGTAACTTGTAGTGGAATCAGAATCGCAGTAGCCTTCAACTCTCAGATGTTCAGAACTTCTGAACCATAACCCATTTCTTGGACTTTCTTTAATATACCTGAGAATTCTGTGAACTACCTCTATATACTGCTCTCTGGATCATGCATATATCTACTCACCATACTCACGGCATAAGTAATATCAGGTCTCGTATGACATAGATATATTAGCCGATCAACTAATCTTTGATATTGCTCCTTACTCACCGGATCACCACCCTCAGCATACAACTTATGATTCTGTTCGATAGAAGTAGAAGCAACCCTGCAACCCAGCATTCATGTCTCTGAAAGAAGGTCCAGAGCGTACTTTTGCTGAGAAAGTACTATACCCTTTCGTGACCTTACAATTTTAATTCCGATATAGTGCTTCAACTGCCCCAGATCCTTAACTTTAAATTTCTCTCCAAGCATTTTCTTCAGCCATAGGATCTCCTCAGTATCGTCTCCAGTAATTATAATATCATCAACATAGACTGTAAGAACAGTGATATGAGTCTTAGAGTGCTTGTAAAACACAATATGATCTCCATTGCATTGCATATACCCCATACCACAGACTGCAAGCCTAAATCTATCAAACCATGCTCTCGGAGACTGCTTTAGCCCATACAAAGACTTCTTCAATTTGCATACCTTTTTTGTTGCTTGTGAATTAACAAAGCCTGGTGGAATCTCCATATACACCTCCTCCTGGAGATCCCCATGAACAAAGACGTTCTTAACATCTAGCTGATGTAGTTTCCAATTGAAGTTGGCAGCACATTACACCAACAATCGCACATTGCTCATCTTTGCGACTGGAGCAAAGGTCTCATCATAGTCGTACCATAAGTTTGGCTATAGCCTTAGCAACCAATCTGGCCTTGTACCTGTCAATCTTGCCCTCTGGAGTCTGCTTAACAGTATAAACCCATTTACATCCAATAGCACGCTTCCCAGCTGGCAGTAGTACTAGCTCCCATGTGTCGTTCTTCTTCAAGGTCTGAAGTTCCTCCTGCATGGCACTCAACCACCTAGGATCTTGCTTAGCTACCTGCGAGTTGTTAGGTACAAGCACTGAATCTAATAATACAAGGAAGGACTTATATACAGGTGGAGTGAATGCATATGAAATATAATGTTCAATGTCAGTATCCAAACTACCAAACTTAGATGGAGGTTTTCCAGCATTGACTCTAGAAGTTCTATGAAGTAAGACAAGAGGATTAGAAGTATCACGGGAGGAATTGTTACCAGGTGACTCAGATGGAAGGGCCGAAGAAGGTCCTGGAGAAGAGGGACTTGGGACATCAGCATTTGTGGGTACTAGCATAGGGACATCAGGAAGAAGCTCATGCTGCTTCTGTTGTTGCTGCTCACGCTGCTCCTGATGTTGCTGCTTATGCTCCCTATATACTCTCAGCTCCCTCTGACTGTCGGCTCCCCTTGAGACACCATCACTCCTAGGTGACTCAAAAAGACATAGAATCATCCCAACCATGATGCCACTCTAATTCTCCCTCTCTCTACTAGCATCAGTAGAGCCATCATCGAACAAGAAACTTAACTCCGTCTTCTCCCCATAAATGGGTTAAACTCCCGGAAGGTCACGTACATATTGACAAACAACCTTCTTCAGTGGGACACCGATATTTGTATCATTTCTGACTTGGTGAGTAGCCTACAAAGATACATTTAACTGCTTATGAATCCAGCTTTCTCACCATCATTATGTGATCTCGCACAAATCATGTACAACCAAACACTCTGGAAGGAACAATAAAAATATTAGAGCCCAAGAGCATCTCAAATAGTGTCTTTATCCCTAATACTCTTGACGGCATCTTGTTGATCAGATAAGGTGCTATCATAACAGCCTCACTCCACAAAAAATTTGGCACATTCATTATCAGCATCAAAGAACGTGCTACTTCTAGTATATAGTGCCCCGCTCCGTATAGGCATTATGTACAAGTGATATCGCTTTGCTTGCTTACATTATAGATAATTTATGTCATTGCATTGGTCTCGGACAACTTGTGCACAAGGTCTTGTCTCTCGAACGGTTCTTGGGGCACTGAGAATCGCTCGGTCCGAAAGAGATTTTTGTTTCACCCTAAGGATACGGTCCTACGGGGTCTACTAGGGTAATGTGTCTATTAGTGTTGTACGGAACCCATGATGTCATAGCTGCTAGTACTCATGTGTGTTGGTGAAGAGCTGAACCTTGAGTCACAGTTGCCGACACATGCACTTGCTAGTAAAAAGCTAAACCTTGGGCCACCGCTGCTAATCATGGGGCTACCCATAGACCATCATGTAGTTAGGACGCATGCTAGGCTAGCCTTCTTGCATACCTAACTGTTTGAAGCAGACCTAACTGTTTGATGCAGAGACGGACAGGGAATATAACGTATATGTTTATGCAAATTATTGCTAACTTATATGTCTGCTGCAGGGATAACCGTTCAGCGAAGGGTAAGAATCATTGAATAAGTGATGCATCGATTTTCGATTATGCTTTGAATCTTATTTTCCCCCTAGACTGTATATTTTACTTAGTATTTTATGCATTCGCATCAGTCGGACAATGACTATTAGTGCAGAGCTGAACCTTGGTCCTTGCTACTATTATGTTAGTAAAAAGCAACTATGAGTCACAGCTGCTAATAGCATCAGATAAAGAGTCATTAGTTAGCTAGATCACCGCTACTGATCCTAAGTTTCTCGGGGACCAAAATCATATAGATAGTTTATCTTGTTTGCTTGATAGAAAGATAGTCCACTTGATGCACTTGTCTTAATTCGAGATGAACAAGTCCATTGGAGATAACTTTTGTTCCTAAGAGATCGGATTTGGTGCATGATACATGCTATGCACTGCATAATACAACCCTGCCCCTATAGCTTGCTTGTATGTTTGAATATGCAGACTATTTCCAAAGCTTTATTTTTGAAAGATTTACTACCTCTAACCCTATGTTGCATGAAATGAATCTAGATAAAAGTAGCAAGATTACTAGTAATGTAATGTTTTGCCACATACTTACTTAGTGTTGGTTTCAGGAAATGTTGCTTCTGTTCGTTGATTTTATACTCACCGGTACTTTCTCCAAATTGCTGACCCACCAACAGTTTGCTTGTTTGCAAGTGTTGGATCGTCCGAGGAGGCGATAGCCGTACCTCATCCCTAGGATCGACAAATTTTGAGTAGATACCTTGAGCCGTATCGAGTTGTGCTTTGAGATGCTTTGTATAAAGGGATGTAATGTATGAAACGATGTCATTGAATTTGAGAGAGTGCTTGAGCGAATTGTAATCTCGGCTAAGTACCGCCTGTAACACTTTTGAATATCAATAAAGATGATTATTTTCTTATGTCATTATGTTCTTTATTTTTCTGCAATATGTGTCGCTGCTTCCGTCTTGAATAGCTTACTTGCCCTTGTTCAAGATTTGGCCTTGTATAAGCGCAGCTTAGGCTTGCACGGCATCACGTCCACGCAAGGACGATCGGTCCCGCAAGGACCCAAGCGAGGACGAACGGCCCCCCTGCGGGATCGGGGCATGATAATGGTATCAGAGTGACTTAATTTTTTTTCTATTCTGTTGCCTTCGACTCAGAGATGTCCCAGATATTGTGCTGCAATGAACGTTCCATACAATAGGTCCATAGATATTCTCAAAGGTGCACACAAAAGTTTTCTTGTTTTTTGGAGATGTGATTTTGTGTTTCATGATTTGCTTGTGTTTTCGATTGAGGATGGTGAGGGATGAGGACTATCGCTGCTCTAGATTTTGTAAGTTTCTCCTTGAGTTTCAAGGAAGAAAGTTTTTGTTGGTGGGTAAGTATGTAGTACCTCGCTCTGCGTAGGCACATGTATAAGTGATATCGTTTTGCTTGCTTGCATAGATGATTCATGTTATTGCATTGGTCTCGGATAACTTGTGCACAAGGTCTTGTCTCTCGAATGGTTCTTGGGGCACTGAAAATCGCTCAGTCCGGAAGAGATTTCTGTTTCACCCTGAGGATACGGTCCTACGGGGTCTAGTGGGGTGATGTGTCTATTAGTATTGTGCCCTATGATGTCACAGTTGCTAGTACTCGTGTGTGTTGGTGAAGAGCTGAACCTTGGGCCACCGTTGCTAATCGTGGGGCTACCCATGGACCATCATGTAGTTAGGGCGCATGCTAGTCTAGCCTTCTTGTATACCTAACTATTTGATGCAGAGACGGACAGGAAATATAACATATATGTTTATACAAATTATTACTAACTTGTATGTCTGTTGCAGGTATAACCGTTCGACGAAGGGTAAGAATTATTGAATAAGTGATGCATCAATTTTCAACTATGCTTTGAATCTCGTTTTGCCCCTAGACTGCATGTTTTACTTAGTGTTTCATGCATTCACATTGGTCGGACAATGACTATTAGTGCACAGCTGAACCTTGGTCCCGGCTGCTATTATGTTAGTCAAGAGCAACCATGAGTCACAGCTGCTAATAGCATCAGATAAAGAGTCATTAGTTAGTTGGATTACCGCTACTGATCCTGAGTTTCTCGGCCACCTAAATCATATAGATAGTTCAACTTGTTTGCTTGATAGAAAGATAGTCCACTTGATGCACTTGTCTTGATTCGAGATGAATAAGTCCATTGGAGATAACTTTTGTTTCTAAGAGATAGGATATGTTGCACGATACATGTTGTGCACTACACGATACAACCCTGTCCTTGTAGCTTGCTTGTATGTTTGAATATGCAAACTGTTTCCAAAGCTTTATTTTTGAAAGAAGTAAATTGACTCTAACCCTGTGCTGCATAAAATGAATATAGGTAAAAGTAGTAAGATCACTAGTAATATAATATTTTGCCGCATGCTTACTTAGTGTTAGTTTCAGAAAATGTTGCTTATGTTCGTTGATTTTATTTTCACTAGTACTTTCTCCAAAGTGCTGGCCCACCAACAGTTTGCTTGTTCGCAGGTGTTGGATCGTCCGAGGAAGCGATAGCCGTGCCTCATCCCTAGGACCCAAAAATCTGGAGTCGATGCCTTGAGCCGTATCGAGTTGTGCTTTGAGATACTTTTGTATAAAGGGATGTAATGTATGGAATGATATCATTGAATTCGAGAGAGTGCTTGAGCGAATTGTAACCTCAGCCAAGTGCCACTTGTAACACTTTTGAATATCAATAAAGATGCTTATTTTTTTATGCCATTGTGTTCTTTACTTTTCTGCAATATGTGCCGTTGGTTCTGTCTTAAATAGCTTACATGCCCTTGTTCAAGCTTTGGCCTTGTGCAAACGTAGCTTAGGCTTGCACGACATCACGCCCACGCGAGGACGATCGGTCCTACAAGGACCCAAGAGAGGACAAATGATCGGGGTGTGACATAGTAGATTCCTCTTCTTACGTTCAACCACCCCATTCTGAGTAGGAGTGTTTGGGCAAGTGGTTTGATGAAGAATTCCCTTACTAGAGATAAAATTAGCAAACTCCTTGTTGATGTACTCAGTCCCATTATTTGTTCGAAGAATCTTCACATGTACTCCAAACTGGGTCTTTATGTATGCCGAGAAGTCTTGAAAATATTTGTACACCTTAAATTTATGCTTCATCATGTAGATCCAGGTCATACGTGAGTAACAATCAATGAAGGTAATAAACCATCTGAACCCACTGTTAGAAGTAGTAGGACACGTTTTCCAAACATCAAAATGAACAAGTGCAAATGGCTCAAAACTTCGAAGACCAATCATTTTATAAGTAGAACGTGTATGCTTTCCAAGTTCACAAGCATTACAAAATAACCTTTTTTTGTCTACTTTATTCATTATCTCAGGTTCTAACTTATTCAAAGTATCAAAAAATAAATGCCCCAATTTGTAGTGTTGGAGCATTGTTTCTGTCTCTGGACCTCCACTACTAGTAGCAGCAAGCATTAAAGCCTCCCGGTCCAGGTACCAAAGACCATCACACCTGATGACAGTCCCAAGCCTCTTCCCCGTGTCCTTCTCCTGGAAAGAGATCTAGATACCCTGAGGCTTGAAGTCCTTACTTACGGGAGGCTATAGGTCTATTAGTGAGATGGGATTTTACGTCCCAACTACTAATCCCCTGGAGGGTACCATCATGTAGTTAGGGCGCATGCTAGGTTTACCTTCTTGTATACCTAACAGTTGATGCCAAGATTGATTCATAAGTTTATTCATATATGCAAGTTATGGCTAACTTGTATGTCTGATGCAAGGATAACCGCTCAGTCGTGGGTAAGATTTATCATATGCATAGGCTATCTATTGGTTATGTTTCCTTGCATGTATTGTTAAAAGAAACTAGACCACTAGAAAGATCACCTAATAATGCTAGCTTCACATGCTTACTTAGTATGGATTTTTAGGTGAGTTTGGCTATGGTCGCTCACCAGTACATGTTGTAGTATTGACCCACGTTTGTGGACAAATCTCCAGGTTCTGGTAGTGAGAGCTTGGCGAGCATTCTGAATCAGTGTTAGCGTATCCTTCTAGAGGGACCGTGCTCGTGCTTCTTTCTTAGCTTTCCTCTCCTGTGGGCATACTCCTCTTCTGCTAGATGTTTTGATTTTGGTCCTACTAAAGGATGTAATGTATGGACGTTGTGGCTAATTTTGGGATTGTAAAAAGAGTTGTAAGCCTTCTAAGGCATATTTTGTAACTCACCCAAGCAATTACTTTGTAATCCAAATCTTCAAGTATTCAATAAAGAAAGTATTTTATGTTCCTATCAATGTGTTCAACTTTGGTTCTCTACATTTTATCCTATGCCTCTATATATGTATATTTTTGTCTAACTTATGTCATGTGCAGGTATTATGCCTGGTGCAAGCGCAACTTAGGCTTGCACGGTACCACTCCCAAGCGAGGACTATTGGTTCTATAGGGACCAAGCAAGGACGATCGTCCCTTACAGGACTGGGGCATGACAGGACTGTCCCATCAGGAGTCTGAACTGTCTCGGGATGCATATGCTTGCTCGGATAATATAATGCAAACTCACTAGATGCACCTGTGATATGCCTAGATGCACATGAGTCTATGATCCAACCAGTATGAGATTTAGTGGATGCAAGTGCCTGAACCGGAATACCTTTGCCTATATGAGCAGCATAACCAGTAAAGTTATCAAGGTATGTAGTGTTATCCAGATCCTAAGTAGCCAGTCCCTTGCCCTTAGAACTCTCAACCTGAAGCTTGAACTGACGTAGTTCCTCCAGCTCTATCATCTCAGCTACAGTCATTTCGGTAGTGGTCTCCTCCGTCACAGCTAGGTGAGCAACTCCCCGGCCTCTGCGTCCCCTGCCTCCTTGACCTGCATGTCCACCTCTCTGTCCTCTGGCTCCTCGGCCACGACCAAAATTGTGAGGTTAAGGGCAGTTGTAGCTGAGGTGCCCTTTCTTCTCGCAATTGTAGAACTCCCTGTCATCGTTGTTGGGAGCATTAGGAAACACCAATAAAAAATGGATAGCTTGTGAGGTCTCTTATTTCATCACCTTCTGTCGGATCTCCTCTTGCTCCATCGATGCAACAGTCTTATCCAGGGACATGAAAGATGGCAAATGACTTATTGCTGCCCTCCTAGCCTCAATCTGCGGGTTCAGACCCTTGAGAAAATGAGTTACACGCCTACGCTCAAGGTACTATTTTCCAAGGAGAATATTTGCCAAATTTTGTAATAATAGCGGATCATAGTAGTCCAAGTCTGCCCATAAGGATCATAGCTTCGCTGCATAGTGGAGTACTGTCTTCTCCCCATGTGTGATAGTATCAATCTTCTCCTCAACTTTTATTATCATCATGACACTTCCAGCCGAAGAGTACGTTCCAGCCAATGCCGTCCAGACATCAGCTGACTGCAGATCGACTCCACCATCCCAGCTATGGATGGAGACACAGAAGTCAGCAGCCAAGAAACCACCAGAGAATTAAGGTAACTCCATGTGCTCCACTCAGCACTCGTCTTATCATTTGGCTCAGTGCACTCTCCCTTCACATATTTTTCAATCCCCTTGGTCCGAAGGTTCAACAGCGCCCTCCTAGACCAACTTAGGTAGTTTCTTGTCCCCTCAAGTTTGGTGTCATTGGGCAGCAACTCTATCTTCTTTATAACTTGCGACGGTTCTAGTGCGGGCACGACTGCCCTACTGGATGAGGTATCCTCTAATTTGGCCTGAAATACCTTGGCCACCCCCCCTCCAGTATCTCTTTCAACTCTTGACTAGTCACAGGTGTTCCCATCTTCACAGTTGCACACAGGGACAAGGTCAAACGCAACTCAAACACGTGTCGTGCGCCTACATGCCATCACGACCTTCTTCATCTATCTGTACACCCCCAAACTCATGCGGCATGAGAAATGCACGATGGATAGAACTTGCCGGAACAAGGGCTAAAAATAGAGATTGGTGCAAAAAAAAATCAGGAAGTATGCTCTCTAATCTCAGAACCCACGTTGAGATCGAAATCAGAGGATCACACAAGAGTTTCTCCCTGATTATCCACGATCCAACGACGGGTTTGATGACACCCGCAGGCAAACCCGCAGGTAACGTCGACGACACCCGAGGGGGGGGGGGGGAGCTTCCACCCGGGTAGCGGAAGGTGAGAGGGGGGGGGGGTGGGATCGGACGAGAGACAGAGAATTCTCCTTGTTTTTTTGGAATTTTATTTTATATTTTATTTTATTTTTGAAAAAGATTCAGAGCTTTGGCTCTGTTACCATGTAGAGAAAAAAATAATTGATTCATTTACTTCCAAGAGAAGGGGTACATATAACCTTCTCCTTATTTTCTATCCGACGTGGGACTAAATAATTCCTCCATAACTCAACAATTTCCACGGATCAAACCAAACCAAACATAAAAGAAAAGTTCAACTGTAATGTACATACGTAGACATAGTTCCAATCTATATATCTCCATCTTTCATATATATATATATATATATATATATATATATATATGGCTTTGGGAATACCTTCATACGAAAAAGACATTGTCATAGACATGTAACAAATTAATCATGACAGTCAAGGAAGCCGGTTGCGTTTCAGCTGGACAAAACCATCCCAAGCATGTACAATTTTTGTCATTACTTTCATGAAAATTGGCGAAGAGAAGTCTGAATTTAGAGACCTCGAAATAATAATTAAAATTGACCGTATTTTAATTCTGACTTTGCGATTGACACTTAACCGTAACCAATATTATAGGTCGTCTATTTCACACTGGAGCAACAATTTAGAGTTCTTTCTACGGCTACGCGTACAATATGTTACTTAATTTTACATGCATGGACATGTAGTATATGGCAAACTATTTACAACATCTGAGGGTTTCAGTGTTAGACCCCAACACAACTCCCTCTTTGGTATCTTCGAACATTTAAAAACATGGGAAATAAGTACGGATACAATCGAAAAGTTATTGTTTTAACCAAATGAAGCTATTGATAGATACATGTTTATTCAGTATGGGCTAAAAAAAACTAGCTTCCTGTCAGAAGCATGTGATATATGATCCCGCCACTTGAATTATCAATGGAAGTTATAAAGTGTTAAATTTTAAAGGAGAATGATAATTAGGTTAGGACTCCATTTTTGTTCACGTACCAAAACTGGGTGGAATGTTCACCCTTGAGTAGACCAGATCATGTTGGCATCAAAGACATAATGAAGATCAAACACGAACAAACATTTATATGTCCACCAGAATAAGTCTCAGCCTATTATATAATGAAACATGTTACTAATATAACGTACAATGCATGTTTCATACACTGTCCTTTATTACAAAAGATAACATCTTCAAGAGAACACTTTCAAGTTGCCAAATGATCTCCAAATGTCCCAGAACGTTCAAGCGACTGCTCCACATCTGTCGAGGAGGGGTTAGCACATTGAAAAATATATTGATGAGTGGTCAAACCGACTTACCAACACAGTAATCATGTGAAGTATATAAATTAATTATGTGGTATTGCTACATCTTTCGTTGTTTAGCATAAACATAATCAATGATTATCACTAAAAATTGATTTATTTACCAACTGGCAAATGTTTCTTAGATATTTTTAACCTAACCAAACATGGATATAAAGATGTTGAATTCCTTTTCCGTGAAAAAACAATGGGAAGTGAATATATATATATATATATATATATATATATATATATATATATATATATATATATACAGAAATGTTCAAGAACCACCTGGATGATTTCATATTATGTAACCATTCTATGTTACATGGGTTGGATTTGGATTGTGTGGTTGAAATTAAAAGGTGTCGACCCCGCCAGATTTTTAATCTCAACCACCCAATCCAAATCCAACTCATATAACATAGGGTGGTTCTATAGCACTCATATATATATATATATATATATATATATATATATATATATATATATATATATATTCTTATTTTTTTCATCCCCAAACATCTTCTCTTTTACAGCCGTTAGATCTTGTTTAAGTCATCTAATCTTAACCATTTGATTAAACCATTCAAATCAACGGTTAAAATTAGATGACTTAAATAAGTTCCAATGGTTGTGATTATGGAGATGCTTGTGGATGCAGAAATGAAGGGATGAAAAAAAATGCAGTTAATCAAATGGTTAAGATTAGATGACTTAAACACACACACACACCCCGTCCACCCTACACCATCAGATCGCGGAATTCGCGTAGGATCTAACGGTGGAAATCGCGCTCCGGATCCGCTCCACACACACACACACACACACACACACATATATATATATATATATATATATATATATATATATATATATATATATATGGTAAACGGAATATGAGTCATAGTGTTCATATTCCTACATGAGTCATGCACATGTGGACCAATAGGAATATAGTGTACTAGTGCACATAGGTGCACATGTGATGTAGTAGTTTATTTTTATTGGTCCACATATTTATGATTCATTTAGAAATATGAACATTATAACTCATATTCTGTTTATATATATATATATATATATATATATATATATATATATATATATATATATATATATATATATATATATATATGTTAGAATGGAAACTAGATAGAAGTCAATTGTTGGTCAAGGCAAATCTTCCTAAGTGCATTGCTGGATATTCAAATGCCATATATATAGGAAAGTAAGCAAACTTTTCAAAAGCAGCAGATATTGTTTTTTTTTGGAGATTTGGTGCTAAAGTATATATAGATCCCAAAAAAGCATAGTACTGAAGGAAATCATATCACTACGTGGTGTGGGTTCTTATTCGTCAATCATTTTAAAGGAGATGTACTATAAAGCGAAGAAGAGTATTCAAAGAAAACCTAGCTAGCTAGCTCTCGTGTCCTTAGACTTACAGATATTCGATATTACGAATGCAGTGCAATAATCAATTGAGCCAGCTATATAGCCCATAGAGTAAGTCAAGGCATGCGCCATCTTCTTCTCCTTCTTCCAAAGTTGCTTGGACGTAGAAGAAGAGAACAGGGCAAAACCTGAAGTTGCATGCAACTCTATCGACAATATATGAATAGTTCAATCTGGATCCCTGCTGTCAATTTCTAATGATGTCTCTCTATCTTACTAATAGGAGGAAAGGAAATATTACTGACAATAAATGTTTTTGTCGATATCAGATATAACCTTTCTTATTTGTATGATCAGAGGGCACTAGGCAAAGCCATATATGTATGGACGTTGCTACATGACCCGCGGTCGAAGTCCGTGACCGCGGGATACGTATTAGCTCCCAACTGAAAATTTTCGACAATGGACCCCCAAGCAAATAAGATAGGTCATTTGAGGGTGACATGTGGCCCGCGGTCAAAGACCGCGGGTCCAAGCAAATAGGGGAGGCCAGTTAAGGGTGACACATGGTCCACGGTCAAAAACTGCAGTCAAGTACACGTGGTCCCTAATTAGTTTATTGCATAAAAAGGTGTATTATATACATAGCACAATCATAGAAGAAGTATATACATTCTAACTAGAATTAAAGTATGATGAAGAACATTCTAACGAACTAGCATGCAATAAGGTAATCGTTCACAAGTTGATTGACAAGCATAAAGAAATCCAAGTATATTCCGTTTTACCTTGACATCTTTTAGTTATTATGGTATCGTTTAATCGGAATAATCCAGAGGGCAATATTTTAGATTTGAAGACTTGAAAAAAGGGTCAACTAAATCGAATTATAGCCACTCACAAATTGGTGGAGAGAGGGATGGAAAGAGGGGTGCTCAAGACTCCGCTCGTGCGAAGCCTACTGCGCGATCACCTGCATTGCCGCAAACAGATGATCAATACCTCTTCTCCTCTTTCCAAGCTCGGAATAAAATACAGTTCAACGAATGAAAGCAATAAAATCTATCAAAATCCTTCAAGAAAATGCAAATCCGAAAACCAACTCAAAATCACGAAAGCAACAAGGCAACAACGAAAACTAAGCAAAAAAATTTGTAGCGGAGAGGTCCCTATTGACTCTGCCGCTAAGTCCATCCTTGGGGCACGGTCCACTGAATATGGGAATCTATTCCGAAGAAGCAAATCCATAATAAGGAAAAGATCTTAATTCAATCTATCCCGATCGAATGATACTGAAATTATTTCTTAGCAGCGCTCCCCGAAAAGGGGGAACGGGGCACCACATCCTAACCAACTAATAGAAAATTGCGTCCACGAAACTTAGAAATAGAATCTACCACTATAAAATAATCAAGAAAACTTTTACTCTATCTCTGACTCAAGCTCCCAGATCGATTCTTCGACCGAATGATTTCTCCAAAGCACGCGCACGAGAGGAACCGAATGACTTCGAAGCAGCTTTTTCTTATGATCCAAGATCCGCACAGGGTGTTCAACATATGTCAAGTCCACCTTCAAGTCCAGTTGATCAAGATCCACAACATGACTCGGGTCGTACACGTACTTTCTAAGATGTGAAATATTAAAGATATTGTACACTTCAGATAGTGACGGTGGCAGGACAATCGGATATGTAACTGGGGTGACTCGCATAAGTATTTCGAATGGACCGACGAATCTTGGACTTAGCTTCCCTTTTGCTCCAAATCTGGTAACTCTTCGCATGGGAGAGACCTTGAGAAATACACGATTACCTTCTAAGAGCTCAAGAGGTCGTCAGTGCACGTATGAGTAACTTTTATGATGGCCTTGTGCTACCTTCAGCCGTTCGAGGATCAAACGGATCTTTCTGACTGTTTGTACTACGAGCTCCGGGCCAAGAATTTACCGTTCACCAACTTCATTCCAACAGATAGGAAATCTATACTTCCGTCCATACAACGTCTCATATGAAGCCATTTGAATGCTGGATTGATAACTATTATTATATGCAAATTTGGCTAACGGTAGATGCATGTCCCAACTTGACTTCAAGTCCAAGGCGCAGAGCCATAGCATGTCTTCAAGAATTTGGTTTACCCGCTCTGTTTGGCCGTCTATCTGAGGATGGTAGATGGAGCTGAACTTTAACTTCGTCCCTATTGTTGACTGAAGGCTCTCACAGAAGCGTGATAAGAATCATCCATCTCGATCGGAGATAATGGATACATGCACACCGTGGAGGCGAACGATCTCGTTGAGGTAGATTTGTGCCAGACGGTCGGCACTCCAAGTAACTTTGATAGACAGAAAGTGAGTTGACTTGGTGAGTCGATCGACGATGACCCAGACGGCATCATTTTTTCGTTGCGTCTTTGACAAACCAACAATAAAATCCATCGTTATGTGTTCCAATTTTAACTCCGGTATAGCAAGGTTCTGCATCTCACCGTCCGGCTTCTGGTGCTCGGTCTTTACTCTCTGCAAAGCCATTTATTGTGACACAAACAACGCCACATCCCTTTTCATGCCGTGCCACCGAAATATCGTGCGAAGGTCTCGATACATCTTTGTGCTTCCTGGATGTAAAGTGGAACTCGCATAGTGGGCTTCAGTGAGTATTTTCCTTCTGAGGTTTACATCATTGGGGACATACAATCTTTCCTTCACCCGCACTATTCCATCCGTGCTCACCGCAAAGTCGGCCGTCTTTCCTGCTGAGATAAGATTTTGTATATTCTTTAGGAACAAGTCATCCTTCTGAGCGGACTTAACTTTCTCCAATAAGTCCGGTTTGAGTCATACTTGTGCCACTTGTGCCCCATTTTGTATCTGATTTGGAGTATAATGCCCAAACTTTTGAGATATCTTCACAGCCCGTCATCGATAGCTAAGCTCCCAATAAATACTCGACTCGGTGCATCAGCTACAACGTTGTCCTTGCCCGGTATATATCTGATCATCAAGTCAAAGTCGTTAAGAATTTCAAGCCAACCTAGTTGCGTAGATTCAAATCCTTTTGAGTATAGAGATACTTGATGCTTTTGTGATCCGTGAAGATTTCATACGGTACGCCATAGAGGTAATGTCGCCATAACTTCAGCGCGAACACCACCGCTGCAAGTTCCAGGTCGTGCGTTGGATAGTTCCTTTTGTGAGGCTTTAACTGTCTCGACGCAAAGGCTATCACTTTGTTCCTCTGCATAAGGACACATCCCAAACCCTTTCCTGAAGCGTCGCTATAGATCTTAAAATCATCGGGACCGTCCGGAAGAGTAAGGATCGGTGCTGAGAAGAGTCGTTCCTTTAATTCTATAAATAAAGTTTCACAGTCGTCCGACCATGCAAACGTTACTCCTTTCCGAGTGAGATGAGTCAGAGAAAAAATGATCCTTGAAAAATCTTTTATGAATCTCCTGTAGTTGCCTGCTAGATCATGAAAGCTCTGAATGATGCTGGCCGACTCATGTCTCTTCCACTTCACGATGGCTTCAACTTTCTTTGGGTCGACTGAGATACCCTTCGCGAAAATGATGTGCCCAAGGAAAGATATGTTGTCCAACCAGAACTCGCACTTGCTCAGCTTCGCGTATAATTTATTGTCTCGAAGAGTTTGTATTTTAAAAAGATAAAAATATATTGATAGCCAGCAAATTTATATTATTAAATTTTGCTTTAAAGAAAAAATATTTTTTGCTCTTAAAAATTGAAGCCCCCAATATACTATTCCAATTTTCAATCCCAGATTGACAACAAAACAACATGACAGTTGTGAAACGGCCCTTGTGTACTTTCTTTTGCCATCCATATATATATATATATATATATATATTCCATGTCTAGTATTTTAAAAAGATAAAAATATATTGATTACCAACAAATTTATATTATTAATTTTGCTTTAAAGAAAAATATTTTTTGCTCTTTTTTTCTCAAACAATAAAAAAAAAACAAAACAAAAAAACTGCCATAATCAGATCGCATCTCTTACAATAAGCTAAATTAACATTCATCTCTCTCCCATCCAACCATCATGACATAATGGAACCTTTATTTGTTAAATCTGAAGCTATCCATAATAAAATTTAAGATATTTGAATGAAAATTAACCCAAGTTTAAATAGCTATGTTTCTAAAGCTATGAACATGAAAATCATCAAGATAATCAACTCTCGGAGTTTTAGTTCCACTACTATTACTAGAAAAATAAATATGTAGAACTACAATGTGCAAAAGTCTTGCTTGATAGTTGAGTAGTCCAAAACCACAAGAAAGACAGATAGATAGATAGATAAGTCATAATTAAGATGTAAACTACATTGCATAACCAAGTTTTCCTGCCAAAACCCAAAAAAAATATTTCCGCATATATTGGTCGTAGGCTAGCTAGTGCTGGAAACTAAAGTTCCAACTTATTTAACAAACCGCCAACTTAATAATGGCTATCATAAGCCCAAAACCTCCAACCTAATAATTAATGGCTTCTTGGAACAGCTTTGCAAAGCAAAGGTTTCTTCATCTCAAGTGACATCTTCAAGCACTCATCCAAGTCCACGCCACCGCCGGCCGACGGAGCCCACTCGTAGCTCTGAAGCAGCTGAGCCAGCCAGAGGTGGACGGTGGCCAATCCCAGGGCCTTGCCGGGGCACACCCTCCTCCCCGAACCGAACGGCGCCAGCCTCAGATCAGAGCCCATAATGCTGACATCCTCCTCGGTGGCAAAACGTTCCGGCTTGAACTCGTCCGCCTCGGGCCAAATCTCCTCGTCGTGCGTTATCGCCCACATGTTCACCATCGCGGTGGTGCCCGCGGGGACGAAGTGCCCTCCGACATGGACGTCGTGGACCGCGAGGCGAGCCCAGGAGAGGAGCGGGCCGGGAGGGTGCATGCGGAGGGTCTCCTTCACGATTGCCTGGAGGTAAGGGAGGTTGGGGATGTCGTGGTCCGATACTGTTCTGGAGCTCCCGACGACGGCGTCGATCTCCGACCGAGCCCTCTTTTGGATCTCGGGATGCAGCACCATCCTGGCCATGATCCACTCCAAGAGGATGGCCACCGTGTCGGTTCCTCGGAATATCATTTCCTGAATTAGCAAGAGAGAGCGAGGCATGCATGCAAATGCAAAGGTGGCTGGCTGTTAGTAATTAGCTAGCACTAACCAACAAATGAAACAACAAATAGACCAAAGAAGTAAGTAATTATGACATTATAGAGGATGCATGCATAGAAGTAACGAACTCACCCAGAGAACAGCAACCATGTCGGAATCGGAGAGCCCCTCCTCCTCCTCGAGACCAAGCAGCACATCCACAAAGTCACCGTGATCAACTACAGTACTAGTAGTACTCTTCCTGATCCTGTGCTCCTCTATGATCTTCCCCACGAACACATTCACTCTTTCCACGAGGCCCCTGCACCTCCTCCTCACCCCCTGCAGGTCCAGCCACCCCAGCAGCGGGAAGTGGTCGCCCCAGTTGAACGTGCCGAGCAGCTCGTACCCCTCCCTCACCATCTCCTCCAGCTCGGCCCCTTCCTCGCTCCCGAAGTCGAACCTCTTCCCGAACACGCTCCCCATAACATTGTTCAGCGAAGCAAAATGCAACACCCTCTTGATCGCAACCTCGCCGTCCTTCCCCATCGACTCGCTGATATCTCGAATCATGTCAAGGCCAATGTCCTTGCGGTGCGCGCCGAACGCGGCGATGCGCTTCGGGCTGAATAAGTAGGTCGCGGAGATACGCCTGAGGCTGCGCCAGTACTCGCCAAAGGGGGCAAAGCCCATGGCGCGGTGGAAGAGGAGCTCATAGGCCGACTCCTTGATCGGCCTGTCGGCGAAGGCCGAGCTGCCGAGTATTTCTTTCGCGGTGTCGGGATGGCTCGACACGATGAACCGGGTAGAGCCGATCGAGAAGGCCATGAGTTTGATCGCGCGGAAGGAGACAGAGAGTTTGGCGAGCACGCGGTGGGCGAGGGAGTCGGAGAGAGCGAGAGAAAAGCCGGCGGGGCCAGGGATGCCGCCTGGGGAGCGGGAGAAGGCCCAGGCGATGCCGCCGGGGGAGAACCAGAGGAAGGAGAGGACGATGAATAGAAAGGCGAGGAGAGGGGAAGTGATGGTAAGTGGGAGGAGGAAGTCGACTTGCGAAAGAGACATTTTCTTTCAAGGGTTTGGGGGGAACTGATGAACGTTAAAGTGTAAGTTGCAGGAGAGAGGAATTTAATTGGAATGTTGATTGGAAGCGAAAATAGCGGCAGTTATATAGCACCCGTACGGGAGGCATTTGGGGATTATTGCTCAGCCAGGTGGCGAAGTCCGAAAATTATTATTCATTGCTTTGTTTGATTTGTTTCATAACACAGCCAATGATTCATTAATTTGTTTCATAACACTTGTCAATGATTCATTGGATCCGACTCCCCATTTACCTTAGCCAGTTGGTGAGTTCGGATCGTCTAATAATTTTCCCCTATTCAAAAATTTGACGCTAATTATGATTGCATTCGACGAATAGTAAATCATTAACAAAAAAAGTTATTTATTTGGCAAGTTAATGCAAAAGGAAAGGACATAATTTTTATTTATTTGACGCTAATTATGATTGCATTTGACGAATATTTGTCGAACCTCCAGAGTTCCACAGCTCGATGGCACGTGACGTCAGCTGTCCGAGGGCACTGCCGACAGCTAGGGCCAGGTAACCACGATGTACGGATCGGACGAGGACCCCCTTCGCTGGCTGGCTGGCTCGATCGTAACGTGTTGCTTCTCTGCTTGAACTGTATAGAAATTTTTATAATGAATTATGATGCACTATAGTGACTATACTCTTATTTATTGTTATATTACTAAATAAAAATTTATGGATGTTAACAATTATTTAAGGCTAAATTTGGTAGTTTATGAATATAAGTAGTATTTCTAATTTTCTATGCATGCGTTTTGTGTCTAGTTGGTTCTCGTGATTGTATTTAACAAATAGTCAAACATTACTAATGTTATTTATTTTGCGAGTAAATACAAAAGGTAGAGACATGACTTTTATTTATATTCTCCATCATCTATGCAATAGATGTTAATAAAAAAAATTATGGTCCAAAATATATAAAATTATAACATTTGAATATTTTTAGCGTGAGTTCAAATTGATCACAACTAAGTTTTCAGTCACAACAAATATTTAATTCAAAAAACAAATTCCAAAAAGAATAATGGGAAGCAAAACTCCTACCGAATTTTGAAATAAAATTAATTTATAGATATATTTAAATATACTTTTAGTTTCTATGCATAGAAAATCCTTTTGCATTTGTGTTTGTGGAAAGTATAAATGTTCGTTCTAATTTTGTATGCTTTTGATGAGTTTTCTATCTGTTTGGTTTTTGTGATTGCATTTAACGGATAATCATACATTATAAAAAGTTATTATATTGCCAGTAAATGCAAAAGGAAGAAACATATAACTTTTTTTTCCATCATCTATGCATGATATGTTAATAAAAAAAAATTATGGTCCAAAATATACAAGATATTAACATATGAGTATTTTTGGTGTGACAACTAAGTTTTCAGTCACAACAAATATTTTAATTAAAAGACAAATTAAAAAAAGAATAATGGAACTCAAACTCCCACTGAATGATGATATATATATATATATATATATATATATATATATATATATATATATAATTTTACGTTTGAATCTTTTGATACAATTTTAAAACATTTTCAAATCCCTCCTAATTTTTATTTTCAAACTCACAATCACTAAATGAAGATTTATGGATGTTAACAATTATTTTAGGCTAAATCTGGTGGTTTATTGGCGGAGAATATAAATGGTATTTCAAATTTTCTATGATTTTGATAAGTTTTTTCTTTCAAACATTACAAAAGCTATTTATTTTGCGAGTAACTCCAAAAGGGAGAGACCTATGACTTTTGTTTATTTTCTCCATCATCTGTGCAAGACAGTTAATAAAAAATTATGATCCAAAATATATAAAATCATAACATTTGAGTATTTTTGGCGTGAGTGCATACATCATCACAACCAAGTTTTCAGTCACTACAATTACTTCTGAATTTTTTTTAATTCTGGCATAACGCTCGGGACCAGACATAATATTCAGAATTTTGTACACACTGAATTGCATGTCTTTGGGTCCACTGCCTTCCAACTCCCATCATTTTATAAATGGAAGGAATAATACGTCCCGTGGCTCGATCCACTGATCTTTTGTCATCCATCCAGGATTTTATACCTCTCCTTGGTAACCACAAGAGCTACTGGAGTCCGGTTCAAAGATAAATTCCAAAAAATTACTTCTGCTCAAAGACAAATTCAAAAAAAGTAATGGGACTCAAACTCCAACTGAATTTTGAAATAAACTTCTGAAAGTATATATTTAGTTTTCTTATAGGTTTTAAGTTATCTTTCCACACAATTTTAAAATAAAGTTAATTTTCAATATCTTTCAAATTTATATTTTCGAACTCAAAATCACTAAATCAAGATATAAGCATGTTAACAATTATTTAATGCTAAATCTGGTGATTTTTTGATGGAGAATATAAATGGTCTTTCTAATTTTTTATGCTTTTGATGAGTTTTGAGCATTGTTGGTTCTTGTAATTGCATTTAATGGATAGTCAAACATTATAAAAAATTAATTTTTGTCAAGTAAATGCAAAAGGAAGAGACATGACTTTTATTTATTTTCTCCATCATCTATGCAGAACATGTTAATAAAAAAAATATGGTCCAAAATATATAAAATCTTAACATTTTAGTAAAATTGATCACAACCAACTTTTCAGTCACAACAAATACTTTCATTCAAAGACAAATTCCAAAAAAAGTAATAGGACTCAAACTCTCACTGAATTTTGAAATAAAATTAATTTATAGATATATTTAAATATACATCCTAAAGTATATATATTCAACTACAGCGGAGTTGTGATTTTACAATCACAATCACAGATTTTTATACAAAACATAGTGATTATACGATATGACTGAGATTTTGAAACCACATTAACATGTGATTCTAAGTAAATAATAATAATAATAATAATAATAATAATAATAATAATAAATTGGAAAAAATATGGGCATTTTATACAAAAGATTTTCTATCTCAATGGTTAATTTTTATTATTTAATTAAAAGTTTAAATTCAAAGCTGAAATCATATATTGTGTCACAATCAGATTATAACTCAATTAATTCATATAACGGTAAAATAATATTAATAATATATTTTTAAGGTTTAAATTGGTAGTCATAATTGTATTTTTATTTTTATTTAAGAGAGAAGAAAAACAATTGGAAGAGAAACTCAAACATATTTTATTCTATATATTCTCTGATGATTTGAGATTGAAATACCATCACATATATAAACAATTATAAAACAATTAACCAAACTCAAATACAATATCCTCCGCAATTTAAAAAATTTGATGTACAACAAATATTTTTAAATAAATTAACTAAAATGAAACTATTTTGAAAAAAATTGAAGTCACGACAGCTTTCGCCATATGGAATGGCAAAAATATATATTTTTATTTTAATATATTTATCAAATTTTTGCAAAACAAGTTGGCGAAACCCTGTTGGCGAAAATTGGACAAATATAAAAAAAAGTAATATTTCAAATTTTAGTCCCAGATTGTTAAAGGTTTCGTAATTTCATTTTTTTTCAATTTTTTTCTTTTTAGTTAATTTGTTTTAAAAGACATTTTGTACAGCAAATTTTTTGCCTTAATTTCGACTTCATTAAAACAAATCAAGAATTAAAAACCGATTTAACGGTGGTAAAGTCGTAGTATTGGAGAGGGTGGAATTCCCAACCTATGTGGAGAACACCCTCGGAGTGCGACGAGCTCCGTCTGTGGTCAAAGAAGCTCGGGGGGCACGACAAGAGCCATTCGAGAGATCGACGAAGCTCGGGAAGAAGGAGGAGCAGCTGTTGTATAGCGGGACAGAGTTCGGGCCGAACTCGGTCCGAGTTCGGTTAGGGTGCTCCAGAAGCTCCAGAAAGCTGTTGTCTTTGTTTACTCGCAAATCACTGACTCTGACGAATTCGGTCTAAGTTCGGACGGCGGGCTGGACGAAAATTTAGGGGTGTTTTATACACCGTTGGATCATATCCTAAGGTCCAGGATTTGTTGCGGGATTAGGGGGTATATATTAGGTTTTTCTAAACTCTAACCCTAACATATCATCTTAAGAAATTAGAGAAAAGGAGGCAAGAGTGTTATTGCAACTTTGGAAAGGAGAAAGAATGATTGGAGGCCGTTTCGGAGGAAGAGATCAACTTTGGATAATTTTTCATTATCTTATATCTTCGTGGTGTGATCTATTTTCTATTCCTAAGTATTGTGGTGATACATGTTGGATCGGAGGGATCTTGTAGATGGTGTATTCTATTTATTCTATTAGTGGAGGTTCTTTAGGGTTTGACTCTGATCGTCTCGTGGTTTTTCCCGCAAGGATTTTCCACGTCAAAATTCTCTGTGTCTGCGTGGATTATTTTTCTATGGTTTGGTATTTGGTTTATGTGTTATATTGCTCGGTTCTCTCGTAGATACTCTCTGGTTTGGGGGAAGGTTTTCTTGCTTCTTTTCCAACAGTGTGGTATCAGAGCCCGGTTCTGGAATTTTAGAAGGATGTCAGGAGTTGACAGCCAAACCAGGGAGGTGAGATGGATGCAAAGACGGTGTATATGGTAAAACTGAACGGTAACAACTATCATTACTGGAGGAGCAAGATGAAGGATCTTCTATTTGTCAAGAAGCTGCATCTGTCGGTATTTGCTTCCGAGAGGCCTAATGACAAATCCGAAGAGGACTGAAATTTCGAGCATATACAGGTGTGTGGGTACATCAGGAAGTTCATTGACGAGAACGTGTACAACCACGTTGCCAGTATCGAGCACGCGAGGACACTGTGGGATAAGCTGGAATCTTTGTATATAAAGAAGACCGGATTAAATAAATTATTTCTGATACGGATGATGATGGGTCTGCGGTACAAAGATAGGGTGTCTATTACGGATCACTTGAGTGAGTTCCACAGCATGGTAAACCAGCTATCCTCGATGGGAGTCAAGTTCGATGACGAGGTTCAGGGACTATGGCTGCTGTGTACATTGTTAGACTCGTTGGAGATCGTACGAGTGTTTATGATCATTTCTGCTTCGGAAGGCGTGGTCAGTCTGGAGTTTGCCAAAAGCGGGATACTGAATGAAGAGATGTGGAGACGTTCTCAGAGTACTTCATCCACATCCCACTCAGAGTCGCTTATTTCAGAGAGCCGCGGAAGGGTTAAAACCAGGGGTCCAGACGGTAGCAGAGACAAAAGCAGAAAAAGTTCCAAGGTACGGTACGAGGACTCGGAGTGTTACCATTGTGGCAAGAAGGCCACATCAAGCAAAACTGTTTCGCTTAGAAGAGAGATAGAAGAAGGGCGACAAGGAAAAACAAAGTGAGAATACTATAACAGCGGCCTTGACAGATGGAGGCAACGTGATTATTGTACGTGATGAGGTAGTTATGAACCTCGCTTGCGATGACAACTCTCACTACCAAAAAAAGTTAAATTAGCGACGTCTAAAAACGTCGCTAAATAACCAAAAATCGTCACTAATTTGGTTTAGCGACATAATTAGCGACGTTTCAAAGCAGTCAGAAAAAACCAAGTCGCTAAAACAAAAAACGTCGCTAAACGTCGCTATGCCGAAGTTTTTTAGCGACTTTAATGTGTCGCTAAATTTAGCGATGTTTAGCGATGCCGCATCACTAAATAGCGACATTTATTAAAGTCGCTAAACGTCGCTGATTAGCGATTTATATAGCGACGTTACACCGACGTCTTTAATGACCTGGCAATACTGCCATGTCAATAATTTGCGACATACAACGACGTTTTTAGTGACGTCATTAGCGACTGGTTACAACATCGCTAATTAGCGACGTATTTAGCGACTTAAGTGAACGTCGCTAAACGTCGCTGATCATGGCTAAAAATGTCGCTAATTTTCAAAAAAAATAAAAAAAGTTATTGCATTTCTGGGTTTACCAACCCCCTTGGGTTCATTATCAGGTATATGATGGTAATAGAAATAATTGAATAAAGAACACAGTAGCAGCACCAAGGGAAAAAATTCTTGTGCACTGGGTAAAAACAGGCCAAGTATCAGTCATCAGTTGTAAACCAAAATATGAATAATATAATAAAATTTGAAGAAAAGAAAACATCGAGCAAATCTCATCGTAAACGTAAAGAATATGAAAAATTTATATCCATACAATCGCATTATAAATAATAAAAAATATAAATATCCAGTAACTAACTATACTACTGCGGATCTGCAGGAGGCTGACCACCGGCGCGCTTGAAGGATAAAAACTCCTCATACTCGTCCCGTGGAATCGACACCGATGTCTATGGAGAAGACAGTGACGTCGATGGAGTCTGTGTCGATGTAGGCGCACCAGGAGGCCGTGCCTGTAAGCCCCCTAATTTTCAAAATTTTTAAAAATAATTTTTCACAATTTTTCTGAAATTTTTGAAAATTAAAACTAAGGTATTTTATGACTAAATGATTTTTAAATAATATTAATTAATATTCAAATATTATGAAACTAATATTTTCTAGTGTAAAATGGAAAACTGGACATAGGATAATTTTCTGTGAATTTATTGGACTCCGGAAGCATTTTTAAAGCCCTAAAAACTAATGTATTTTTAAACCAAATTAAACCCTGCAATTGAACCCGATTTATTTTAAATAAACCAAACCAAACTGACCCAAACCATGGTGAACCGAACCGAACCGAACCAAAACCCGCTCCTAACGGGTCGGGTCAGATCCAAAGTGAACCCGACCCGGACCCGAAACCCGGCCTGAACCCTAAAATCTAATCCTAACCGACTTCTACTGTTCCGGCGGCTATAAAACAACTCGGACTCCTCGCTTCGCCACCGGAAACCTAGACTAAACTCCTTTCCTCCACCCGTAGCTCCACTCCGGTCACCCTCAGCCGCCCTCGACCAGAACCCAGTCCAACGCTCGTCTTCCTCCTCCAGAAACCCGACCGCCGGAAACCTAATCTCCTTATTCATCCCCCTGCACCCTGCCTCTCCCTCGACCTCCGCCTGTCACCCCATCCCCGTCGTCGAACACTCGACGAACACCACCACCTCACCCTCAGTCTCGCCGTGCCCTGCAGCCCAACACCACCACGAACCCCTCTTCTTCCCTGACCTCTCCTCCTCCACCCACTGGCCGGATTTCCCCATCGGCCGGAGCACAGCCAAACCACCAGCACCCCACTGCCATCACGGCCACCCAGCACCAAACCTCCTTCCTCTCTCCTTCCTCTTCCTCTGTCAACGCCAACCTCGCCGGAGCACACCACACCACCATCGCCATCCTCGTCTCCGACAACCCGAGTCTCCACCTCCTCCCCGCTGTCCTCCCCTGACCGGATCCCTCGCTGAACCGGAGCCACCCGCCGTCGCCTGAATGCTGACCTGCTGCCCTCAATCGAACGTCGCACCCTGCCTCTCCTTCTACCGCCCTCGTCGACCGGAGACCTGCCGGAGCCCCACGACTTCGATCGCCTGAACCACTGAACTCGTCGCTCGACTTCTCTTTCCTCCGTCGGAGTCGAAGATAACCCGTACCCTGAACCATCAACTGTTATGCCCCAATCTCCCGCAAGCTCGATAGTCCCCGCTGAACGTGAATCACCACGTTTACAGCTCTCCCGCAGGACAATCGTTCTCATCGGGACGTGATGCCGTACGAGCCTGGAGTTGCGCTCGTACAAGACGATGTTGTCAAACACCAAATGTTATCATTGAAACAACCAAGTTGCAGCGGAAGTCAAGTATTGTGTACCAAGCACACAATCAGAGTATACGCAGCGAAGCTCACGATAGGGTCCAAATGAGATGCCCCGAGTCAATGCCACAAAGGCGATGCCACGGAGACGATGAAATAACTCTTGCTCTTTCTCTAGCCCACAAAGGTACTTACAGTTCATACATCTTGTCCCGTATATCCAAGCAGCGCCACTACGCCTGTGTACCTGAAATATTGCCCACAAACGTGGGTCAGTACACAACCGTACTGGTGAGCGGGGTAACCCACTCGTCTAAGCCGACACTAAGTAAAGTAGTGAATGCAAACAGTTATATGGTGATCTTTCTAGTTGAATCCTAGATTCATTTCATGGCATAGGGATGACATGTTAAGGAAAGCTGTAAAGCAGTTTAAGCATGCTAGCATTCATTCTCAAACCAAACGACAAGCAGTTTATATAAAGCCGACCCGTCTAACTCAATGTCATCGCTTGCACGATAACATATCGAACCATCAGTCTCGCCTCAATATCCATTCTCAACCAAAGTTTATATATCCCACTCTCGAGTGCACACTCTTGCCGAGGCAAGGTGGCCGCGCTTACACGATGCACAAACCAACCAAAGTAAAGCAAGCCATCATCTATTCTTATATGAAGTCACTGGCCAAACCATAAAGGACTTTGATCGGACTGATCAAATGCGGTTCTCCTCGAAACAGCGCTAAGTAGCTAACCCACCTGGATCGATTCCAACCGCTGGCACCGCGCCCAAGACGCGTTACCCAATTGTCTCCTCCATGGCCGAACGGTCCCGGTGCCCCGGAGTACCCGTTCGAGGAGACCAAACCCTGTGCAATACAGGTTGTCCGTGACATGCAGACACCAAGTAGGTATGACGAGAGGATCGAACATTCTCGCCCCACCAAGCGATCCTAGACTCGTTCCACCAATAATCCAACCAACACATCCATAACCATTCTTCCAACATATAGCCCAAGGCACCATTCACAAGTTATTCCCATAGGCACAATGCCTCTTCTCAACACAGTATTTCCAATGGTGCAACACCCATGCTCAAAGCTAACCCATGGCACAATGCCATTTCAGTGGCACAATGCCCCATTCGTGGCACGATGCCCCATCAAGCGGCACAACACCCTCGCCGATGCAGTTGTTCGATTTTGAACCATAACTGCTCGCTTTGCAAGACAAAGCGACCAAGTGATACCCGTGCACGGATGCACGCTCGCTCGCCAAAATCTCAATGTTCCCAATCTCTCAATGCATCATTCCAACTGTACATTTCCATCCGTCCAAGCATAATCCCAAGTAATCCAACCGATCGCCTCAAATGAATAATCCAGCTATCGTATCCAACTATCCAACGCGTAAACCATTCAAGCCACAATCCTACCAAGCCAACGACGCACACTCTATGCACGCCTCAGTGTAGTGCTTCCCAATGTTTCAGCCCAAGTGTTCAAGCCATTTATGTGTTTTTCATATTATTAGGCATGAAGGAGTAGAGGAGAAGGGAAAGAGCCCACTCACATTGATTGATCCCGTTAGGCATCCTGTCCTGCCGATACGGCCAATCCCTTAAACCCGTGGTCCGATGCAAGCGCGATCTACTCAACTGGTATGACCGTGCGAGCAGGCCGTGCTCTCCAAATCATCCGACCAATCGGACTAAGGAAGACGGCATTATCGTTTCCATTCAGCTATTCAGTCCTGTTCGGAACGAACACCTGATTTCCATCGAACCCGCTAGCCATCTGTACATTGAAACCAACTCGATTAATCCTTCTTCCCGAAATCCGACATATCAAATGTAACCAGCATTTGATTCATTCAGTCCGATTCAGCGTAACGCTCCGAGCGGTTGCGGGGCGTTACATCAACCACCACGACGGATCGCATCTCCGGCCGCCCCGCTGACACGGACACAGCAGGATCCGACACAGCAGAACCCTAAACCCTAACCCAGGACACAGTGACCGGACACAGCAGACTCGACCCGGACACGAGAAATCCCGTTCCACGAAGCCCTGTTCAGGTAACCCGTTCTTTCTCCTCGTTGCTCCATTTTCCGTTTTGTCAGTTGTGACGCGTAGGCTGTGTACCCTCTCGATGCCCGTGCAACCCGCTCGGTGCGTCGCTTCCTGTGGCGATCGCGAACCGTGATCCAAAAATAGGAAAAATAACACCCTATTTTCCTCCGGAACTGAGTGCGTCCCGCCAACCGGGACGACTTGGTCGCGCACGGTCTCTACCAAAATATGCGCGCCATTGATACGGACGTGCAGATTTTCGCAGAAGTTGATTTGGATGTGCGTCCACACCGGAATCAACGAGTATCCGCCGACAACGCCCCGTATCTGCCTATTCTGGAACACGTTGTAACTTTGTGTACGCACGTCGGATCGAAATGAAACTTACGCCATCGGACTCGTAGCAATACGCTGGTCCTGTGACCCAAGTTTGGTTCGATTCTGAGAACGTTAACAAAATCGCGTATCGTGGGCCCCACGACTCCACTTGACGGGCGATTTTGTGACCGGCTCATCGGAATCTAGTTCTGGAAGTTCCGTTGGATTCGTACCATCATTCCTGACTTGTTGACACTAAGTTGGACGAATTTGGAGACCTTTGATCCTGACATATTTTTTGGTGCAAAGCGGCCCACATGTGGACCCCACTTTGACCAAAAACTGTCATTTTTGCCCCTGTATCCAAATTAGACTTAAGGACAGGCGTTTCTAGCTATTTGATATTTTCTGAGACTGTTGGTGATGCTTATTACAGCTTTTGGAGGAGTACCTGCAGGATCCACTGATACAGGGACAGTTGTTGGTATTCAAACCCCAGGCAAGTGTACCTTACCAAAACTTGCAATCTTGTTACATATTTTTCTTGATTCATTTATATTGTTGTGCATGCTTGACCTAGGACCATGTGACTTACTTAGCGTCCGATTATTAGTCGGGTGCCAACACTGTACGTAGAGTTGTGTAACGTCACATAGAGATGGACATTCGTGACCCTTTACATTCTCGTACTTGGCTTGTCAAGTACACCATAACCCAGGACACTTGACACTATTCATGAGACAAAATCTTCTTGAGATATTCATGGTGATTCTGTATAGGATGCAGGACTTGACATAGACATTATATTCATAGATATTATATGACTTGTTGCATTAGCTATGATCGTGCGTGACATGTACATAAGACGTTGTGGACATGAGACATGTGGTTACATTGGGTGGGAAGAGACACACAGGCTACAGGCTGTTTTATATATATCTACTACCATTGTGAGGCCGTAGACTCTCCAGCAGAGCTAGGCGTATTACATGTTATATATACCTACTACTATTGTGAGGCCGTAGACTCTCTAGCAGAGCTAGGCACATTACTTGTTATTTACTGCTATCGGCTCCCCGACACAGAGCTTGTAGTGGTCTCAGCCTGAGTATTAGTGATGCTCTCACTTGCATTTTACATAGATGGTTACATATTGACCCTATTTATTTTATTTATTTTCTGCACTGCATTATTTTGGCTTGAGTTATTTTGTACCTTGCTATGTCCCCTGAGGACCTGGATCCGAATTATGTCCCCAGGATTAGCAGATGAGATCGACCCCGAGGTATACAAGACAGGAGCACTAGCAGGAGCAGGAGCAGACACTGGAGCAGTACCAGATCCAGTAGACGAGTGATCATCGAGGGTATCTTCTGAGTATATACTGTTCCATACTCAATATTTGTTGTGGTTATCTTTATTCTTGTATCTTGACAGATGTATCAGACTCATTATCGGGTTATTTCCTGAGTTTATATTTTATTGAGACTGATCTTGCTTTATGATTATGATATTGTTATAATCATTTTTGTGGATGAGATTAGTATATCTAGACCCTTATTGTTGTATTACAGCTTAAGTACACCCAGATGGATCCATTAAATTGGGTTTGTCCATCTGTGTGTGCTGCTGGCCATTGACACGTGTCTAGTCCCTCGATATTTGGGACTGGGGCGTGACAGTGCCCGCTCAAAATCTGCGAGTCGCTGGTTGTAAGAATCCATGGTAGATAACAGCCTCGTACTGCTATGAACCATTGAATCCTGCATCATCGTCAGCCTCTCGCCCATTGATACCTGTGACGCCTGCAGCGCCATGATGTTGCGGTCATTGGAGGCTCTAATATCATTTGTCAAATCCTGGAGCTCCGTCATGCTGCGGTCGAGCATATCGAATCGTGCGATGAGCATCAGATCGTCCTCCTGCGGCTGGGACCGGGGCTGCTCCTCCATCCTTCACAGCAACTCGTCACGGAGAGACGCAATCTGGCGGTCAACGGCCTCCTGGACGGCCTCCTGGACTCTGGGCGACGACTGCGAGGGCTGCGACTGCGAGGGCTGTATGGAATACGCATCTGTCAGGGAGGCCCTAGATGACTGCGTCGCAACCAGGGCACCATAGGAGCCCGTACCGTAGTACGTACCCCTCTGGAGACCACCAGCTGCGGTCACCCATAGGTCATCCGCCGATGGAGCTGGAGCGGGCTGCGACGAAGTACCAGCCTCTCCAGGTGTAGGTGCACTAGTAGTCGTCCGCTCACGCAGCCTAAGATACTCGGCTTAGAAAGGTTTGGAAACTCGATAATTGTCTAAGTTATATTAAAATTAACACAAAGTAAAGTAATACTTACATAGGTCAGCGAGGCCCTCTCATCAATGAGATTTCCGTCCTTGCGATGGGTGGCCAAGAAGACGGTCACCATATTGGCATCCTCACCCCTCTGTACCTGTTAAAAATATATTATTTAGTACTAAACTTAAACATTTTTTCCTACTACCATTTTATGGTACTTATATTAAAATAATATAATTTAAAAGAAAAAATATACCAAACGACGGAATGTTCCGTCATCGAAATCGAGCCACCACACCACTTGGCAGCATTCCGCCTAGCCGCCTTGGCCTTCTCAGACCTTTCCTTGTAGCTCGGATCGTCGAATCTAGCCCTTATCGCAGTCCACTGCTCAGGCGTGATCCAATCTTGGATCGGTTTTTCAGCACGATCACGAGCCTTCTGGTCATCCAGAGCATCTCGGATAAGCTTGGCGGCAACGGTCGGAAAGAGCCGCTCGATCAACTCGGCCCGGTGCGGAGGATAAAAATATGTTTGCTACAATAAATAATTTAGTAAGTGAGCATCATGGATAAGTTATATAATATGCATAAATTAGAGGATTTATTTAATATACTTTTACTTGGAAGTGCGCAAACTAGAATGCCTTCCTCTCCTCCGGAGCCTCAGAGTAGTTGATCCAAGGACCACCGTAGTTGTTCCTCAGAAATTGGCCCACGCGTCTCTGAACCGACGATGGACGATATCTATATAGAGATAATAATTTAGAATACTGAAAAAGTCAATATACGATGAATAAAGAAATACACGATATATATTATACTAAACCATCTAATTGACTTACTTTGTACCGTCGGCCCAAATCTCTGTCCTCGTCTCCTCCGGAGGTGCGCATGGAGGATCTTGCTGATTTTGGGACAACGTAGGAACGACCTCCTCGACATGCTCATCTGTCCCCACGGTTTCGTCAGCAGGAGGAACGCTGGACGGGGGTGTACTATCACGCCTGTAACTACTCGTCCCAACAGTCGGAGATGTGAGTGATCGATATACTGGAGTACTGGGCGACGATGATCCGGAACCTACAGTAGGCAGTACCGGAGGAGCACTCTGTCTACCTCGAGACCTGCCGAATCCTCCGCGTCGTCCTGTCATATCTGATAACAATATATGATGAATATAGAGAAACACAAATATATAGTACATTCTATAGTCGAAATGTGATGCATATATCAAAGCATTCTACAGTCAAAATATAATACATATATTCATTAATGGAATATATTTTACAGTCAAAATATAGTTACATTCTACTTCGTCAATTTTCCAACCTTGATCTATATTCTACAGTCAAAATATAGTTACATTCTATATGCAATATATTTTATTTTCAATCATCTTCAGAAAATTTATCTTGTTCGCCTTCCTCGTCCTCCTCTTCCTCTTACTCGTCTTCACTTTCATCTACTTCGTCTTCCTCTTCGGATAATTCTATATCTTCTACATTATTACTCGTGTAATGAGTAACTTCTATTGAGTCCACATCTACAATATTTGTTATAAGAGGTAGATCGTCCTCCTGATAAGCTATTTCGTCAATGTCAAAGGTATTTCTAGCTTTAGTCTTGCATACTGCCCACCAATCCGACCTCGCTGTCCCCCGTCTAGGATAAGTTATGAAGTACACGAGCTGAGCCTGACTTGATAGGACAAATGGTTCATAGCCTTGATATCTACCCTTGTAGTTTATATCCACAAGGCCATGCTTGTCAATTTTCCAACCTTGATCTTGAATCGGATCGAACCATTCACACCTGAATAGCACGATATTAGCAGGTTCTGTGCCATAATTATATGTCAACTCCACAATCTCTCGTAAGATGCCAAAAAAATTATTGCCCGGATTGACGTCTTTGTAGTTCGAAGATTTGATACACAAACAACTGTTTTTCGTGGAATCAAGATCCAAAAAGCTATCTCTGATAGGAGCATTTGTTGACTTGAACCTGAATCCATTCACACAAGTGTTGATGGTCATTGATGGTCCACATAAGTGCTGCCCTCATCTGAAAATTCTGCTTTCTAGAAACATCGTACGTGTTGGCACCTACTTCCCACAGCTGATTCAACTCATCTATCAAAGGCTGTAAATACACATCGATGTTCCTCTTCGGATTGTTCGGACCCGGGATAATAACGGTTAGGAACATATACTGAGTCTTCATGCACATCCAAGGCGGTAGATTGTACGGAGTGACGATCACAGGCCAACACGAATACTGGGAGTTTGAAAGTCCGAATGGGGTAAAACCGTCAGAGGAGAGCCCCAATCTGACATTACGCGCTTCCTCGGCAAAATATGGATACTCTCGATCAAAGTGCTTCCATGCTTCTCCATCGGATGGATGATCCAATACTCCTTCGATCTGTTTTCGCCTGTGCCAACTCATGTTTTCTGCAGTCTCCTTAACCATAAACAACCGCTGCAACCGCGGCGTCAAAGGCAAGTAGTGTATCGAATCGGTAGGCTTCCTTGCACCGACAGACTTTCCTCTAACAGTGGCCTTGTAGTGATCAGCACCACAGAATCTGCACGCATCTTCATCCTTGTCGTCTTTGTAGTACAACATGCACTCGTTGCGATATGCATCAATTTTCTCGTATCCCATCCAAAGCGATCTCACCATCCTCTTAGATCGATAGAAGTCTTTAGGCAACTTTGCACCATCGGGCAAGATCTCTATAATCAAATCGAGCAGTCGATTATAGCATTCTTGCGACATGTTAAAATCGGACTTGATGCTCAATAATCTTGTAACCACCTCCAACGGTGAATGATCCTCACAACCAGGATATAGTGGAGTCCTTGCATTCTCCAGCAACTCCCTAAACTTTGCAGCATCGGCATTCGGTGCCTCCTCAGCTGCATCATAATTGTCCGAATTGAAACTAGGTCCCGCCATATCATAATTATTCGAATTGAAACTAGGCCCCACCGCATCATAAACCATGTTCACCAACCCGTCATCGTAAGCATCGTGGTCGTGGACATCCATATACGGCTCCACATAGGGCTCCGACTCCGATGCTAGAGATACAAGTTCTCTGTGCGCGGTCCACTGGTAGTAATTGGACGTGAAGCCCTTCGAGTATAAATGATATGTAACTTCCACTTCTGGATGATATTTTCTGTTACAATATCTCACACACGGACACTTAATTTTGGTACCGTCCATGTACTGAGGAAAAGCCTTGGCGAACTACAGGAACTGCTGTACACCCTCAATGAATTTATCCCGCACACCGCACATGTCATCAGAATGACGGTTGTACATCCACGAACGATGACGCAGATAGTAATTCATATCCATTTCTAGATACTTCTGCAAAAATGATAATATGTATCATATAAATCATTACATACAGTGGTTTATCACCTAACTTCATAACTTAACCGTACTATAAAAATCATAACTGATATAATACATACTTTCATTTATCAAAGTCTAAAATAAGCAATATTCAAAACAACTGACCATTTATCAAAGTCTAAAATAAGCAATACTTTTATTTCATAACTGATATAATACATACTTTCATTTATCAAAGTCCAAGAGCCCTTGAAATGATAAACATGGTTAACTAGTTCATGGTGATGTTTCTAAGCCACTTCTAGATCCATACTAGTTTATACTAGTCAATACTAGGTTAATATGTTGCTACACTATGTCTTCTAGGTCGTACTAGGATATTCTGCTTTAAAATTAAGTACTCTACTATCCACACTGAGAGCCTCTTACCCTTGGCCTGGCACCTTGCACTTCATCTTTATACTTGCTCACTTGACTAACTCCATGATACCACAGTATCAGTTCACTTCACAGCACTTTTGTGCTCTAATTGAACTACACTGCACTGATCACTATTGCCAATTAAATCCCTGATACCACAGTATCAGTCAAGGGTTGTATTGGCATGCAACAAGTGACCGGTGAACACCTACCCGATACTTGTCTATACCTTAACCCATACACATGCCTGCAGACCCTAACTAAGTCAGCAACCTCTGATACTTTGCACTTATTCTGCAGTGGCTAAATCTTCCCTTCACTTAGTTGTTTCCAACTGCCCTTAGCTACTGCCATGGCTCACAGCAGTGCTTGTTGCTGCCTTGCCATTGCTCAAACATTCATGTGTTTGATGCTGCTCAAGTGTGCACCAACACTCTCCCACTACAGAAGATGACAGGAACCAATCCCCTCCTCACAGTGCCAACCCGACACCACTGTAACACACTGCCAGCTTGCCTAATGTACTAGGACAAACTGAATTGAGTTCAGTTCCTGAAGCCTCATAGTTCAGTAGTGACACCCACATATAACTCGACTCTTCTACCCTCTCCCATATCAAGCACAGCTAGAAGACACTATGAACACCAACACAGATAACAGTAGCTATATACCTATATATATATATATATATATATATATATATATATATATCGAGATACACCTATATATGCATACACTCTCTCATATGCAAAAAGATAATACAACAATTTATATATACACATATCATATGATACTCTAAGGCATAAATAGAGACACACACACACAACCACTAGTCCAATTCATAAACATTTGGTGTGCAACACCAAGATACTCTAGGATACATCCTCCATACACCACACCACCATGATACCAACCCTCAATTCACATGAACATATCCAATAGATCAAATATTATGTGTGTGTCAGTGTGTGTCTGTGTGTGTGTGTGTGTGTGTGTGTGTGTGTGTGTGTGTGTGTCGTGCCTGTGTCAGTGTCTGTGTGAGTGTGTGTGTGTGTGTGTGTGTGTGTCTGCGTCTGTGTGTGTGTGTCGTATGTGTCGTGTGTGTCTGTCAGTGTCTGTGTGCGTGTATTGTGTCTGTGTGCGTGTGTCATGTCTGTCAAGTGTGTCTTGTGTCAGTGTCACATGAGAGAGAGAGAGAGAGAGAGAGATTACCTAGAGCTCGAGGAGGAGGAGGGGGATGCCGGAGTAGCCGTAGCCGTGGAGAGCCGGTCGCCGGAGAGGGGGGGCGGGGGAAATCGAAAAGTTTCGAATTTTTCGACAGATGGGGAAAAAGAAAACTGAGCCCTAATTAACCAAAATTTAGCGACGTTTAGCGACGTCAAATAAAAATATCGCTAAAATAAAAATTAGCAACGTCAAAGACGTCGCTAAATACGTTGCTAAATATTTTTGATACAAACGTCGCTAATTACGACGCTAAACGTCGCTAAATCAGATATATTAGCGACGTTTAGCGACCTTAATTGAACTTATAGCGACTAATCTTTTAAAATCTTAATAAAAGTCGCTAAATGTCGCCATTTATTGACGTTTAGCGACATTTTTTATGGAGTCGCTAATTTAGCGACGTATTTACTTAGAGTCGCTAAAATACGTTGCTAATCCCGCTTTTTCTAGTAGTATCTTGGCTGGTGGACTCAGGTGCTTCAGCGCACGTATCTCACAATAGGAAATTATTTGCTACTTACACAACAGGCGACTGTGGAGTATTAAAGATGGGCAATGGAGATGTGTCAAAGGCGGTTTCCATTGGAGATGTGCATTTGAGGACAAAGACGGGTGCAGTTCTTGTTCTTAAAGATGTCTGTCATGTCCCTGATATCCTTTTCAACCTGGTGTCAGTTGGAAGGTTGGATGATGAGGGTTTCTTCAGTCTCTTCAAAAACAGTCAGTGAAATCTTTCTAGAGTTTCGATGGTAATAGCCAGAGGAAGCAAAATATGGTATCTTTCCAAGTCACCCAAGTTCAAGGAAGCCGATGTTGATCAAGTTGATTCACTCAGATGTCTACGGTCCTATGAAGGTAAAATCCATTGGCGGTGCTTCTTATTTTATAATATTTATTGATAATTGTTCCAGGAAGGTTTGGGTCTATACCATAAAGACCAAGGATCAGGTTCTACCAACTTTCAAAGAGTTTTGTCACACCCTAATTTTGTGAAATCGATATTCGTCTCCTGGGTGTGACGTCGTACATGCCTATGTTGTGCAACGCACAAGGCCAATGTGTTTTATATAATGAGCACATATTCAGAGTACGCTGATAATTGAAACACAATATTGAAACATGAAAAAGTTCTCTTTATTGATAATGAACATCTTTATACAAACTCTTGAATGAGTTGGATAATTGCTGCACGGGCTTACAAAAGTAGACGCAAAATGAGATAATCGTCCTATACATTACATTATTTTACTAAAACTTCAAAAATATAGACACCTTCGGACGAAGCTATCACTTTTGCACGGAGCTACAAAAGTTATGCGCACGAGCTCCTGAAACTTCAAAACTCTTCTTCATAGGCACGATCAGGGTGTGCCGGTAGTTGAACTAGATTGGGAAGTCGCTTTAGCTTCTTGCAGTATCTCCTTGGTTCGGGAAACCTGTTGTAACGAGCGTCAATACATCAAAATACACTAGTGAATACGAACTAACCCAACTGTACCAATCAACACGTTGTTTATATGAAGCATGCAAGTTATTATGGGATCTTTCTATATTGTCTTAGTCCATTTACAAGCAAGCATTTCATATGGAAGTTTACTGAAATAAGCATACCACCGTTCGATGACTCTTACCTGCCCGTCTGAGCCACCTGTACAATACTTACCATGACCTTCCCTGAACACTAAGACATAGTTAGCTTGCACAGTTTAGATATACGAGGGGGTCACCAGCATAATGCCATTAAGGATGAGTTATAGTCTCGAGATGGAAGGGTATGCAACGCAGGTGGCGAGCCCCCGCTACACGCCATTTTTGCTGATACAGACGACTATACAGATTGTTTCGTCCGGATTGGATCGGTCCTAGTGCCCCAACGACCATTCGCAGGAACCAGAAACCTTGTGCACAAGTTGTTCATGACCAAACGACGTCTAATACTAAGTTATCAAATGGTACATTTTAGGGCAATACAAGCACGAGACGAGTTATATAACATGATCTATTTTGCATAGTCTCCCTGATTAGTTTATTGCATAGAAAGGTGTATTATATACATAGCACAATCATAGAAGAAGTATATACATTCTAACTAGAATTAAAGTATGATGAAGAACATTCTAACGAACTAGCATGCAATAAGGTAATCGTTCACAAGTTGATTGACAAGCATAAAGAAATCCAAGTATATTCTATTTTATCTTGACATCTTTTAGTTATTATGGTATCGTTTAATCGAAATAATCCAGAGGGCAAGATTTTAGATTTGAAGACTTGGAAAAAGGGTCAACTAAATCGAATTATAGCCACTCACAAATTGGTGGAAAGAGGGATGGAAAGAGGGGTGCTCAAGACTACGCTCGTGTGATGCCTACTGCACGATCACCTTCATTGCCGCAAACAGATGATCAATACCTCTTCTCCTCTTTCCAATATCAAAATAAAATACAGTTCAACGAACGAAAGAAATAAAATCTATCAAAATTGTTCAAGAAAATACAAATCCGAAAACCAACTCAAAATCACGAAAGCAACAAGGTGACAACGAAAACTAGACAAAAAAACTTGTAGCGGAGAGGTCCCTATTGACTCTGCCACTAAGTCCATCCTTGGGGCATGGTCCACTGAATATGAAAATCGATTCCGAAGAAGCAAATCCATAATAAGAAAAGATCTTAATTCAATCTATCCCGATTGAATGATACTGAAAGTATTTCTTAGCGCTCCCCGAAAAGGGGGAGCGGGGCACCACACCCTAACCAACTAATAGAAAGTTGCATCCACGAAACTTAGAAATAGAATCTACCACTATGAAATAATCAAGACAACTTTTAATTTATCTCTGACTCAAGCTCCCAGATCGATTCTTCGACCGAATGATTCCTCCAAAGCACGTGCACGAGAGGAACCGAATGACTTTGAAGCAGCTTTTTCTTGTGATCCAAGATCCGTACAGGGTGTTCAACATATGTCAAGTCTACCTTCAAGTCCAGTTGATCAAGATCCACCACATGACTCAGGCCGTACACGTACTTCCTAAGATGTAAAATATTGAAGATATTGTACACTTCAGATAGTGACGGTGGCAGGACAATCGGATATGCAACTGGGGCAACTCGCATAAGTATTTTGAATGGACCGACGAATCTTGGACTTAGCTTCATTTTTACTCCAAATCTGGTAACTCTTCACATGGGAGAGACCTTGAGAAATACATGATTACCTTCTAAGAGCTCAAGAGGTCGTTAGTGCAGGTATGAGTAACTTTTATGATGGCTTTTTGCTACCTTTAGCCGTTCGAGGATCAAACGGATCTTTTGGACGGTTTGTACTACGGGCTCCGGGCCAAGAATTTATCGTTCACCAACTTCATCCCAACAGATAGGAAATCTATACTTCCGCCCATACAATGCCTCATATGGCGCCATTTGAATGCTGGATTGATAACTATTATTATATGGAAATTTGGCTAACGGTAGATGCATGTCCCAACTTAACTTCAAGTCCAAGGCGCAGAGCCGTAGCATGTCTTCAAGAATTTGGTTTACCCGCTCTATTTGGCCGTCTATCTACGGATGGTAGATAGAGCTAAACTTTAACTTCGTCTCTATTGATGACTGAAGGCTCTCACAGAAGTATGATAAGAATCATCCATATCGACTAGGGACAATGGATACGGGCACACCGCGGAGGCGAATGATCTCGTTAAGATAGATCTGTGCCAGACGGTCGGTACCCCAAGTAACTTTGATAGACAGAAAGTGAGTTGACTTGGTGAGTCGATCAACGATGACCCAGACGATATTATTTCTCCGTTGTGTCTTTGACAAACCAACAATAAAATCCATCATTATGTGTTCCCATTTTTACTCCGGTATAGCAAGGTTCTGTATCTCACCGTCCGACTTCTGGTGCTCGGTCTTTACTCTCTGATAAGCCATATATTGTGACACAAACAACGCCACATCCCTTTTCATGCCGTGCTACCAAAATATCATGCGGAGGTCTCGATACATCTTTGTGCTTCCTGGATGTGAAGTGGAACTCGTATAGTGGGCTTCAATGAGTATCTCCCTTCTGAGGTTTACATCATTGGGGACATAGATCTTTCCTTCACCCGCACTATTCCATCCGTGCTCACCGCAAAGTCGGTCGCCTTTTTTGCTGAGATAAGATTTTGCATATTCTCTAGGAATAGGTCATCCTTCTGAGCGGACTTTGTCACCCCCATATTTCAGATTAGGGGTATTTTCGTCTTTTCATAATTAATGTATAAATGATTGCATGATAATTAATTATATTTAAATTGCTGTGATTTATTTGATTGTTGTACTTTACCGTTGCTTCGATAATTTGAGCACTACACTAGCCATTGTCTTCCAACAGATTTTACACCCTTGTCCTAGACGTGCCAGACTGTTATTCTGATCCTCGTGTGACTCATAGCCATGTCTTGTTGTGTTTTATTTTAGTCGCACAATATTCGTCGCAAACGACTATATTTAATTCTATATAAATCCAACTTTGTATCCTTGTGTGTTCCAATCAAAATTGGAGACACAATCTCGACCTATTTTGAATAACCCAAATTAGGATAATATTCTATTCTGAGTCTACTTCATTCATAACACTTGTGTTCTACTCAATTTCAGCCCCTTGTACTTTTAATTAATTTTAGAACACCATTTGCTCTTAATTTAATTAAACCATAAACCCCCCACTTTGTGTAATTTTCCAATTGTTGGGCACTTTTGTGCAAAAGTGCATTAAGGTATCCACCCCGTTGGACATGACACGTAAATAAACCCCTTTCCCTTCCATGTGTATTTTTTCATAATTTTTGGGAGGGTGCAATGCAACATCAACCTCCTTGAACCATGGCCCTCAAAACCTTGAACCAATGCATCAGAGCCATTCATTTTAATTTATTTGAATCATAGCCCTTGAAATACCCATATAAAAAGACTATTTTCCCAAGGGGTTGACCAAAGTCAAACTTTTCTAGGTCAAACCAACCCCCCCTTCATATATAAATTCCTTTTATTTACCTTTTCCTTTTCTTTCTAAAACTAAAACCAATCCAGCCGACTCCCTCAACCCATCTCCTATTCACTGCCACCCTCTCCCTGTTTACGCCTTCACCCCTCCTCTCGCCGACCGGAGCAATCGAAGGAGGCCTTCGACTGAACCCGTCTGCCCTCCTCGATTGGCAGCCACCACCATGCGACAACCCTCCTCGACGACTCTCACCATCCCTCTCGACTGAACACGATCCCCTCCTCGACCGAGTACCTCCCGCCATCTACTGAACGTCGCCTGCACGTCGTCTTCACCAGAAGCCCGACGTCATCCCGCTGTCCCCGACCTGCAGAACTCTATATTGCCATCCTTTACTCGACCAAAACCGACCAGATCATGATCCATCGATGCGCTGGACTGCCTGTACTCGACTGAAGCTGTCGCACTTCGACCCCTCGCCGGACCAGAACCCAACTTAGACCTTCGCCAGTCCCAGAGCCGCTGCACAGCCTACACTTGGCCGAAGGGATACCGTTGTCCACCTGAGCGCCTGAACGTCGGAGCACGACCACCTGCACTCGACCGGAGACCCGCTGACCACCGTGAACCCGAGCAGTGACCCTGCTGAACCCTCGTCGTCGACCATGCCTCGTCCCATGTACCCAGGTTCGAGTCCCTCTCGTGTACATGTACACGTATACGTTTACGAGTAGTTCTTTACTGTATTGCATACGTATTTAGCCGTGTTGTGTATTTAGTATATGGATATGGTTATTATGTGTATATTGATATACATGTACATAGATATATCTATAAAGTATATGAACCTAATTGGTATGTATGTATGGTACATGTATTAGTATATGTTTAAATGTATTTTGGTATACATACATACATACATATATATATATATATATATATTATATTTGTAATTAATTATTATTATTGTATATGATAGATAATAATATGTATTATATGTATTTATACTAGATGACCCGAGTGTAACCACGGATACCCCGTAGTTACATTGACCTGTGACCATGTAACATGTTAGTAGACTGCCATATGTACACTGACGTACTGGCAAGACCGTATCATTGACTGTCTGTTATGCACAGCATCTACAGACGTGACACCCCAAGCGTAGTCTCTGAGATCATTGTGTTTTGATAGTGTGTGTTAGTGTAATGTCTGATGTAATATTGTATTATATGATATATCTATAGGACTGTTGGATGATTCAGAGGATACTTTGGAACCAGGACATTGGTATTGCCAGCTAAGGACCACAGACGAGTACATTATCTGACAGTTTCTATTATGTTGATTATCTCTATAATTCTAGTTGTATAGCGTACATGACTCTGACACTATTATTACACGAGTTGGCATCATTGAGACCTGTCACGAGCAGTCGTGATCGGGATCCATCGTGCTAGCTGGGGAAAACGGGGAAATATTAGTAGCTTATGTGATCATACCAACTTTACATGCATCATAGCTCCCCCATACCTCACGTCGGTGCAACCTGACCATTACATGCCTCATAGCCTGTTATGTATGATTAGCCTGACTATTGCATGCATCATAGCTATCCGGATGGTTAGCCTGACCTTACATGAATCATAGCTAGTCATACATAGCAAGCCTGATCAGTCCCAAGCCGATCACATGATATGCTGATGTTTCACACACTTAGTTAGATGTTCTTGATATGTATCTCTAGTATATTGATATAGCATCCTTACATGTTCTAGTTATTGTTCTAGTACTCATTTATATACCAGTTCATTGTTCTAGCATGCACTTATATTTCTATTTTTATTGCTAGATGTACATTGATGATGACATATGCTCCAGTATTCATTTATTCCAGTATTCTTATTCCAGTATCTCTTATTGCCAGTATTCATATATGTCTTGTATTTCTTTACACTGCGTTATAGATTTTGTCAATATATGTGGAACTGCTATTAGTGCTTGTACTTCGTTCCAATCCTGACTGGATATTTTTTTCAAAGGATCTTGAGGATTTCTGTACCATACACTATGGACCGGGTATAGACGTAGATTATACACCAGAGATCCTAGAGGAGACTATTCCTTTAGATGAGACATTACCTGCAGCTATCTAGGCAATATTTATCTTATGCACTGAGACTTATTTGAGTTTTATTGAGTTTATGTTTAGACTTATTCTTAGTTATGTTGAGACTTGTGGAGACTTTATGTTGGACAGCTAGGCTGTGATTTATCTATATTTTGAGACATGGTATTTGACTATGTCATTCTTCTTATCTTTAATCGTGCCTTACACTTTTATAGTTGTTGTGATTGAGTTTACATTATGAGATATTGTGAGATGTATATTGTCCTCCTTATGGAGATTGATATCATTGATAGGTATTTAGTTGTGTTAGTATTTATTGTTGTCACGCCCCAATCTCCCGCAAGCTCAATAGTCCCCGCTGAACGTGAATCACCATATTGCATCTCTCCCACAGGACAATCGTTCTCATCGGGACGTGATGCCGTACGAGCCTGGAGTTGCGCTCGTACAAGGTGTAAAACCCCCTTCCTAAAAATCATATATGCCCTTTTATTTATTAATTATTAATTTAATTATAGTAAATAGGGGCTAAATAGGAGAAATAGATTTTTAATAATTTTTATTTTAGGTGTTCGGACACTTAGAGGACTTATGTGACCATCAGGAATTTTTCGAAATTTATTCCATGTAGGAGACCCCTTGAGCAGTTGCTAGCCTAACGATGTGCATTACCCTAATCTATAAATTTTCTTATGTGTGAATATATATATATATATATATATATATATATATATATATATATATATATATATATATATATGTATATATATATATATATTTAAGAAGAAAGAAAAGAAAGGAAAAGAAAAGAAAGTAATCAAAATAATAGTATAATAATAATAATATTAATAATAACCTTATAGCCAGCAGCAACTTCGTAGCAAGTATTCCAACTTGCTAGCAAATTGCTAGCAAGCAATAAGCAGCCACTTTTCCCTTTCCAACTTGCAATAAAACTTAAAAAAATCCGAGCAAAGCCAGCAGCCAATATTACAAAGCATTGGCTACGTAGCAAAGAGAACCCCTCCCTTCACGCGGACCAAACCCGACCCACTTCTCTCCTCTCCCTTATATATATATATATATATATATATATATATATAATTTCATAAAACCCTAACCTAAAATATCCAGACCCCCTCTTCTCATCTAGAGCCGTCACCGCAGCCAGAGAGCCCCGCCAAGCCATCCAAGCCATCCCGACGACTCCGACCTCGCGCACTGCGGATTCCCACACGAGGCACCTTCACTCCGGAATTATTTCCCGTCGATTCGCTCAACCAAACGTTGTTCCGTCTTCACCGGTATGCTCATCCCTTAACCCTCTTCCATATTTGTATTATAGCCAACCTCGAAAAACGTGTATCCCTAGGCGAAAAATAGCGTCCAAAGTGGGCACGAGCAGACCAAATTCTGGGATCGCAGAAAACTGCGGTGACCACCCATATTGCCGAGTTCGTATCTCCCACCACAGAGATCCGAATTCGGTGATTCTTTTTGATATGTGTAGAACACTTAACCTAGTTTATTTTTTGTTAAATAACCCTATATTATTAGTTGCTGTGGACAGAATTAAATTCGTCATAAAATCGCGCGAACCCACTTTTTCTAGGATTCCAAAAATTGGAAAACGGAGCGCGCCCCGCCAAACGGGACCGCCCCGCCGGGTACCAAGTGTACCGAATGGTGCACGCAGCGTAACCGGACACGTAAAAATTTATGGAGACTGATTCGGACGCGTGTGCGCGCCGGAATCAGGCCGTATCCGCGGACACATCCCGTGTCGCAACTTTTGTGGAACTCGCGCGTATTTTGTGGATATGGCAACTCCAATATATAGAAACCATGCATATAATTTGAATAGCAATCCACAAAATCCTGAACCTACTAGAAAATCAACTTCATGCATATCATATCCTTATTTAAATTCATCATAATCATATCCAAATTAACCAATCCTAGTCGTATTTAATTAAGTAGTGTCCACCATTATAAATAACTCATCCTTCATATTTTTCTTCCCCAAATTCCTCTCTTTTTCGTCCAAAAATAGTCAAAATTCGTCATAAATTCAGCCTCATTTTTTACTAGTTATGACGAATTAAAAAGACGATATCTCCTAGCTTCGGACTCCAAACGTGCTCCAGTTTTTTTGTTAGAACAATAATGAGGTTAGCTTTCTGATTATATAAATTATTTTTCTAAATTATTAGTATTAAATTCTGGAAAATTCGTAGAGCACAGCATGTCCGAAAATAGACGTGTTTCGATATTTTTACGATTTCGGGAGAACCAGGAATCAGAATCACGAACCGTTTAATTTTTCGAAAAGCTAATGTCGAGTTCATCGACATATATTTTTCCCAGAATTTATTTCAAAGTATTTACATACTGTTAATTCTATAGAACTTCTAGGTTAGAATTTAACCATCGGTGCACAATACAAAATTTGTATGTGCCATAATTTCCAAACTAATTTGAATTCGGACGAGCCGTAAATTCCAGCATATTTTTGAAGCTGAAATCTACAGGAAATCATGCATGAAAGTTGAGTTTGTGTCGGTTGACTTTTCGGTCAACAGATCGTCTCGATTTGCGTGCCATGAGTCTCGAGTTGATAAAATTCAGTTTCTTTGGACAAAATTTAGGAATTAACATAAAAATCAGAATAATAAGATTAAAATAGAATTTTAGAGTAATTATTTCAGAATTAAATAAATTAAAATAAATTATCTTTTGACGTGATAAATTTGTAATACATAGGCTATTTGGACTGTGACTTGGACTCGGATTCATACCAGCAGCAGGACCCCAGGCAAGATACCTTGCCAAATTATTTATAGTACTTTGCATGCTATTTATATTTCTGTTTATTTATTTAAATTTTGTATAGTTCTTGCATGTGTAGTTTTTCTCCAGTCATTACTATGTATTAGATATGTTGACACACACATGACACCTAGTATCATAGAGGATAATCATTAGGCGTATGGGCTTTTAACCACTCTGGTAAACCGTAGTATATAGCTCGCACTACGGGCGTGTGTCGCGCTGGTCGCTACCCCCGCGGTATGTCGATTTCTGGAGTCTCGCTGGTCGCTACCCCCGCGGTATGTCGATTTCTGATGTCCATTGACGTGTGTGTGAGTTGTGAGGTAGATCGAGTAGCCTATCCTTGCCCATACGTCAAAAAGTTGTCCTCATTTGCATTCATATAGATTATCTTATACAGCGTACTTCTTTATTTTTAAACCATATGCATGTTTACTGTATTCAAATTGGCTCGTATTTTCTGTATCTTGTTACGTCCCTCTGAGGACCTGGTCCGCTGCCAGGTGTATCTTTTCTTAAGTATTTACAGGAGCGCAGATTTGGATGGTTACATGTGATCCGAGGATGTCTTCACTTCGAGCTGTGATGGATAGCTGGTATTCTTATATTGTGTTGTGTTGTGGTGTTGTACTCATACTGTATTTGCTCTTATATTCGAGTTGGTAATGGATTTGTTTCCATCCAACTATCATCCTTAGATACTTCTTATTGAGATCTAGTTTCATAGATACTGGTTATTTATTTCTATATGATTTTGGTGGATGAGATTTAGATTTTACCCTGTGACTTGTATTATATTTTATACCACTTGTGGATTTTATATTCATATTACAGCGTACGTATGGATTTGGTTTCCATATATTGGAGTTTCCATATCCATGCGGCTGGCATGTTTACGTGTCCTAGTCCTACGTATTTTTGGGACTGGGGCGTGACAAAATACGTAGGACTAGGACACGTAAGCATGCCAGCCGCATGGATATGGCAACTCCAATATATGGAAACCAAATCCACACGTATGCTGTAATATGAATAGCAATCCACAAGTGGTATAAAATGTAATACAAGTCACAGGGTAAAATCTAAATCTCATCCACCAAAATCATATAGAAATAAATAACCAGTATCTATGAAACCAGATCTCAATAAGAAGTATCTAAAGATGAAAGTTGGATGGAAACAAATCCACTACCAACTCAAATGGAAAAGTAAATACAATATAAGTACAACTCACTCAAACAATATAAGCACCAGCTACCAATCACGTCTCGAAGAGAAGACATCTACGAAGCATCTATATCCTTCCAAATCTGCGCTCCTGCAAATACTCAAGAACAGGTACACCTGGCAGCGGACCAGGTCCTCAGAGGGACGTAACAAGATACAGAAAATACGAGCCAACTTGAATACAGTAAACATGCATATAATTTAAAAATAAATAAGTACGCTGTACAAGACAATCTATATGAATGCAAATGAGGACAACTTTTCGACGTATGGGCAAGGGTAGTCTACTCGATCTAAGCCTCACAACTCACACACCCGTCTAGAACATCAGAAATCGACATACCTCTGGGGTAGCGACCAGCGCGACTCTACAGAAATCGACATACCTCTGGGGTAGCGATCAGCGCGACACACGCCCGTAGTGCGAGCTATATACTACGGTTTACCAGAGTGGTTAAAAGCCCATACGCCTAATAATTGTCCTCTATGATACTAAGTGCCATGTGTGTGTCAACATATCTAATACATAGTAATGACTGAAAGAAAACTACACATGCAAGAACTATACAGAAATGAAATAAATAAATATAAATATAAATAGCATGCAAAGCACTGTAAATAATTTGGCAAGGTATCTTGCCTGGCAAGAAGCTGCAAAATGTAGTGTCCCAATGTCAACACCAAGAGTCAGAAGCTACGGCCTCAGAATGAACGTCTCCGGATGCTGAAATAAACATCACCAATGTTCCCAGAATAAGCAAAATAGCTAAAAAGCACATCCCTTTCGTCCAATTTGGACACAGGGGCAAAACGGTAATTTCGGGTAAAAGTGGGGTCCACATGTGGCCCACTTTGCACCGAAAAGCGTGCCAAGGGTAACAGTCTCTAAATGAGACAAACTATAGGTCAAACAACTCTAAATGTCAATACGAACCCAACGGTATGTCCAAATTTGGATTCCGATGAGCCGAACAAAATTTGGTCCAAAAAGTCAACTGTGGGACCCGCCAATTGGCGATCTGGTCAACCGTCTCAGAAATGCGTGAAATTTGGGTCACAGGACCAGCGCGTTACCACGAGTCCAGTGGCGCAAGTTTCGTCGTAATCTGACAATCGTGCACAAAATACTCGCGAGTTCCACAAAAGTGGCAACACAAAATGTGTCCGCGGATACGGCCCGATTTCGGCGCACACACGCATCCGAATCAGTCCCCACGAATTTTCACGTGTCCCGTTATGCTGCGTGCACCATTTGGTACACTTGGCACACGGCGGGGCGGTCCCGTTTGGCGGGGCGCGCTCCGATCTCCAACTTTTGGAAAACCGGAAAAAGTGGGTGCGCGCAGTTTTGTGACGAATATAATTTTGTCCACAGCAACTAATAGCACAAAGTTATAATACAGAAAATAAACTAGATCATGTAATCTACAGGTATCAAAAAGAATCACCGAATTCGGATCTCTGTGGTGGGAGATACGAACTCGGCAATATGGGTGGTCAATCTGGAATTCTGCGATTGCAGAATTCTGCCTGCTCGTCCAACTTTGAACGCTGTTTTCACCTAGGGGCACACGTTTTCCGAGGTTGACTACAAAACAAATACTGGAGAGGGTTGAGGGAAGATCATACCTATGAAAACGGAACAGCGTTTGGATCAGCGAGTCAACGGAAAAATACGCCGGAGTGAAGGTGCCTCGAGTGGGAGACTGCAGTTTGCGATGTCGGCGTCGACGGGATGATTGGATGGCTTGGGGAGACTTCTCTGGCTGCGGTGACGACTCTAGATGGGAAGGAAAAGTCTGGAGTTTTAGGTTAGGGTTTTGGGAAGCTAACTATATATATATATATGTTATATATATATATATATATAATTAGGAGAGAGAGAGAGAGGGATATGGAGCGGGTTTGAACTATCCGCGTTGAGAATAGGAGTGGCGGGTCTGATGGCTTTCAAGTGTGCGGCTCTAAGTATCCGCTGAAGGTGCTAAAAGTGGGAAAGTTAACTTGCAGCAAATAGAAATCCTAAGTAGCTAGTGGTATATTACTATTATTATTATATTATTATTATTAGTATTATTATTATATTCTTTTCCTTTCTTTTCTTTTCCTTTCTTTTCTTAATAAATTTATACATATATATATATATATATATATATATATATATATATATATATATATATATATTTATATATACATATATATTATATATATTTTCATAAGAAAATTTATATATTAGGGTATTGCACATCGTTAGGCTAGCAACAGCTTAAGGGGTCTCCTACATGGAATAAATTTCGAAAAATTCCTGATGGTCGCATAAGTCATCTAAGTGCCCGAACACCTAACATAAAAATTATTAAAAATCTATTTCTCCTATTTAGGCCTAATTACTACAATTTAATTAATAATTAATAAATAAAAAGGTATGTACGATTTTCTAGGAAGGGGGTTTTACATTCTACCCAACTTATAAAAATTTCGTCCTCGAAATTAAAATTAAGCCACGATAGAATGCAATGATGGTATAAGATTTGCATCATTTAAAATGCAAGGCTAGGTTTAAAGGGGTGGGCGATGTTGCACGTTGCACGTTGCACATCCAAAAAAATCATGGAAAAATCCATATGAGCGAAAAATAGGTTTCTTCATGTGTCATGTCCAATGGTGTGGACACATAAATGCTCCTTTGCATAAAAGCGTCCAACAATTGGAAAATTGCACAAAGATGAGAATTGGATGATGGGCATGTCTAGGATAAGGGTGTAGAATGTGTAGGAAGGCAGTGGCTAGTGTAGTGCTCCAATTATCGGAGCACGGTAAGGCGTGTCAAGTGATATCAAGTTGCAAAATTAATTAAAAATACTGTGTTCTACTTCTAACTGGATTCAAGCTAAACTTAGTCTTACTAACTCAGCCAGGTAGGTCAAACTTTTGGGTGAGGGGTTCACAACCTGCCGAACTTAAAATTTTCCATCTACCACCTAAGGCCATACGTCTAGAAAAACTATTGCTCAAAATTATTTAATCATGATTTTTAATCCTCAGAGGTTTAACACCAAATATATCACCTACGATATGCCCTTAACCAATTATAAAAGAGGGTCACTAAGTCATGTGTTTAGCCTTATGGGGTATAGCTAGTACTATCAGTGTCAACTCATACCAGCACGAGGTTTCGTCTTTCCGAAATAGGGGAAGACGGAGAGAAATAATAAAGAACTCGAGGTGAAGGGGACATAATACAAGTACGAGGTTCAAAGAGATTAAAGAATCGAAAAGAGAGTTGTCGGGACAGTTGTGGATTGAAATTCTATTTTTGGTAATTTTCTATTTACCTGCTCGTATCAGTACAGTTATGTAACCGATACGATGTGTCAGCCATATCTAGGGGCAAGTATATCTGTCTACTACCATATATCTCAATCCACGTAAAGTAGTAATGCGAAGAGCGAACCAAGCGCACTAAGGTTAGCTAGACCTTAATACACCGATTCTGATTAGGCAATTGTATCATTGTGTGCACCCAATAATACATATGCCATGAGCAAGCTCGATAAAAGAATAAGCTTGCAAAAACTAGGCTATAATAGCATCATAAGTCAAGGTAGTACAACAAACATAAATACGCTGGATTATGATGAAAGAAGGTACATAACAATTCAAGTTCACAAAAGATAAGACTCCACAAACTCTACATCTGGCATACTAATTCCTTGTCTAAGTCGATAGTCGACAAGGTAGGGGTATAGCCTCTAAGTTCTACAGTCTGAGAAAAAATAATGTCGTCCTAAGCTAGCATACAGTTAAATGTCATTCATTCACACTTCAATAATAATAAGGCAAAAGACTATGTGATACTATGTTGTGAGGTATACTACCCAACTTGTAAAAATTAAACTAGTACTGTAATTGTCTTAAGCATACCGTGGAACTCCTGTTAAGGTCTACGAGAAGGGGTCTTGGTACTTACTAGGGTATCCTCTATGCTAGGGTCAAATATTATGGTAAAACTTCTAACGATCTCTAGTAGTGTCTATACTACTCAAGTCTTCTTAATACATCAAGGGGTAATGGTAAACCAATTCTAAAGGTAAGGAATTCTAGGATTTACTAGATATTTTAAACTTAGTGGTGTCTCTATATTCTCGTTGTATTCTAAATAGGTGTGCTACTCTAATTATCATCTAACAACAGGAACTTCTATATTCTAGGAGAACGCTATACTTAAAGAATTATTAGGGAAGTACAGGAATCAAGCAAGATACAATTGTTCAAATAGAACAGATAGGAGAAAGATGAATCATAGTCAATGTGAATGAGATCCTATATTCTAGTCCTAGGTGCAGGCTTGCTCGGCACAGTAACATAACCGAGACAATATGCTCTTGACCTGCATGGGCCACCACAAAAACATGTCACGCCCCAGTCCCAAAAATACGTAGGACTAGGACACGTAAGCATGCCAGCCGCATGGATATGGTAACTCCAATATATGGAAACCAAATCCACACGTACGCTGTAATATGAATAGCAATCCACAAGTGGTATAAAATGTAATACAAGTCACAGGGTAAAATCTAAATCTCATCCACCAAAATCATATAGAAATAAATAACCAGTATCTATGAAACCATATCTCAATAGGAAGTATCTAAAGATGAAAGTTGGATGGAAACAAATCCACTACCAACTCAAATGGAAAAGTAAATACAATATAAGTACAACTCACTCAAACAATATAAGCACCAGCTACCAATCACGTCTCGAAGAGAAGACATCTACGAAGCATCTATATCCTTCCAAATCTGCGCTCCTGCAAATACTCAAGAACAGGTACACCTGGCAGCGGACCAGGTCCTCAGAGGGACGTAACAAGATACAGAAAATACGAGCCAACTTGAATACAGTAAACATGCATATAATTTAAAAATAAATAAGTACGCTGTACAAGATAATCTATATGAATGCAAATGAGGACAACTTTTTGACGTATGGGCAAGGGTAGTCTACTCGATCTAAGCCTCACAACTCACACACCCGTCTAGAACATCAGAAATCGACATACCTCTGGGGTAGCGACCAGCGCGACTCTACAGAAATCGATATACCTCTGGGGTAGCGACCAGCGCGACACACGCCCGTAGTGCGAGCTATATACTACGGTTTACCAGAGTGGTTAAAAGCCCATACGCCTAATAATTGTCCTCTATGATACTAAGTGCCATGTGTGTGTCAACATATCTAATACATAGTAATGACTGAAAGAAAACTACACATACAAGAACTATACAGAAATGAAATAAATAAATATAAATATAAATAGCATGCAAAGCACTGTAAATAATTTGGCAAGGTATCTTGCCTGGCAAGAAGCTGCAAAATGTAGTGTCCCAATGACAACACCAAGAGTCAGAAGCTACGGCCTCAGAATGAACGTCTCCAGATGCTGAAATAAATATCACCAACGTTCCCAGAATAAGCAAAATAGCTAAAAAGCACATCCCTTTCGTCCAATTTGGACACAGGGGCAAAACGGTAATTTTGGGTAAAAGTGGGGTCCACATGTGGCCCACTTTGCACCGAAAAGCGTGCCAAGGGTAACAGTCTCTAAATGGGACAAACTATAGGTCAAACAACTCTAAATGTCAATACGAACCCAACGGTATGTCCAAATTTGGATTCCGATGAGCCGAACAAAATTTGGTCCAAAAAGTCAAATGTGGGACCCGCCAATTGGCGATCTGGTCAACCGTCTCAGAAATACGTGAAATTTGGGTCACAGGACCAGCGCGTTACCACGAGTCCAGTGGCGCAAGTTTTGTCGCAATCTGACAATCGTGCACAAAATACTCGCGAGTTCCACAAAAGTGGCGACACGAAATGTGTCCGCGGATACGGCCCGATTCCGGCGCGCACACGCGTCCGAATCAGTCCCCACGAATTTTCACGTGTCCCGTTATGCTGCGTGCACCATTTGGTACACTTGGCACATGGCGGGGTGGTCCCGTTTGGCGGGGCACGCTCCGATCTCCAACTTTTGGAAAACCGGAAAAAGTGGGTGCGCGTAGTTTTGTGACGAATATAATTTTGTCCACAGCAACTAATAGCACAAAGTTATAATACAGAAAATAAACTAGATCATGTAATCTACAGGTATCAAAAAGAATCACCGAATTCGGATCTCTGTGGTGGGAGATACGAACTCGGCAATATGGGTGGTCAATCTGGAATTCTACGATTGCAGAATTCTGCCTGCTCGTCCAACTTTGGACGCTGTTTTCACCTAGGGGCACACGTTTTCCGAGGTTGACTACAAAACAAATACTGGAGAGGGTTGAGGGAAGATCATACCTATGAAAACGGAACAGCATTTGGATCAGCGAGTCAACGGAAAAACACGCCGGAGTGAAGGTGCCTCGAGTGGGAGACTGCAGTTCGTGATGTCGGCGTCGACGGGATGATTGGATGGCTTGGGGAGACTTCTCTGGCTGCGGTGACGACTCTAGATGGGAAGGAAAAGTCTGGAGTTTTAGGTTAGGGTTTTGGGAAGCTAACTATATATATATATGTTATATATATATAATTAGGAGAGAGAGAGAGAGGGATATGGAGCGGGTTTGAACTATCCGCGTTGAGAATAGGAGTGGCGGGTCTGATGGCTTTCAAGTGTGCGGCTCTAAGTATCCGCTGAAGGTGCTAAAAGTGGGAAAGTTAACTTGCAGCAAATAGAAATCCTAAGTAGCTAATGGTATATTACTATTATTATTATATTATTATTATTAGTATTATTATTATTTTCTTTTCCTTTCTTTTCTTAATAAATATATACATATATATATATATATATATATATATATATATATATATATATATATATATTTATATATACATATATATTATATATATTTTCATAAGAAAATTTATATATTAGGGTATTGCACATCGTTAGGCTAGCAACAGCTTAAGGGGTCTCCTACATGGAATAAATTCCGAAAAATTCCTGATGGTCGCATAAGTCATCTAAGTGCCCGAACACCTAACATAAAAATTATTAAAAATTTATTTCTCCTATTTAGGCCTAATTACTACAATTTAATTAATAATTAATAAATAAAAAGGTATGTACGATTTTCTAGGAAGGGGGTTTTACAACCAAGTGTACCGAATGGTGCACGCAGCGTAACCGGACACGTGAAAATTCATGGAGACTGATTCGGACGCGTGTGCGCGCCGGAATCAGGCCGTATCCGCGGACACATCCCGTATCACAACTTTTGTGGAACTCGCGCGTATTTTGTGCACGCTTGTCAGATTGTGATAAAACTTGTGCCACTGGAATCGTGGTAACGCGCTGGTCCTGTGACCCAATTTTCACGCAATTCTGAGACGGTTGACCAAATCGCCAATTGGCGGGCTCCACAGTTGACTTTTTGGACAAAATTGTGTTCGGCCCATCGGAATTCACATTTGGACATACCGTTGGGTTCGTATTGACATTTAGAGTTGTTTGACCTATAGTTTATCCCATTTAGAAAATGTTACCCTTGGCACACTTTTCGGTGCAAAGTGGGCCACATGTGGACCCCACTTCTACCCGAAATTACCGTTTTGCCCCTGTGTCCAAATTGGACGAAAGGGAAGTATTTTTTAGCTATTTTGCTTATTTTGGGAATATTGGTGATATTTATTTCAGCATCCGGAGACGTTCATTCTGAGGCCGTAGCTTCTGACTCTTGGTGTTGGCATTGGGACACTACATTTTGCAGCTTTCTTGCCAGGCAAGATACCTTGCCAAGTTGTTTACAGTATTTTACATACTTAGTATATTTCTGTATAATTATTTCATTTTGTTTATTTATTGGATGTGTAGTTCCTTTCAGTCATTACTATATATTAGATATGTTGACACACACTTGACACTTAGTATCATAGAGGACAATCATTAGGCGTATGGGCTTTTAACCACTCTGGTAACACCGTAGTCACTAGCACGCACTATGGTGGGTCATGTCCGATGGTCGCTACCCCCGCGGTATGTCGATTGATAGAGTCCGAGGGTCGCTACCCCCGCGGTATATCGGCTGATGATGTCCACTGACGAGCATGAGGTTGTGAGGATTAGATCGAGTAGCCTACCCTTGCCCATACGTCAAAAAGTTGTCCTCATTTGCATTCATATAGATTGTCTTATACAGCGTACTTATTTATTTTCAAATTATATGCATGGTTACTGTATTCAAGTTGGCTCGTATTTTCTGTATCTTGTTACGTCCCTCTGAGGACCTGGTCCGCTGCCAGGTGTACCTGTTCTTGAGTATTTGCAGGAGCGCAGATTTGGATGGTTATAGATGCTTCGTGGACGTATTCTCTCGAGCCGTGATTGATAGCTGGTACTTATATTGTTTGATGGTGTTGTACTTATATTGTATTTACTTTTCCCATTTGAGTTGGTAGTAGATTTGTTTCCATCCAACTATCATCCTTAGATACTCCTTATTGAGATCTAGTTTCATAGACATTGGTTATTTTATTCATATTTGATTTTCGTGGATGAGATCTAGATTATACCCTGTGACTTGTGACATATGTTTATACCACTTGTGGATTTGATATTCATATTACAACGTACGTGTGGATTTGGTTTCCATATATTGGAGTTGCCATATCCATGCGGCTGGCATGCTTACGTGTCCTAGTCCTACGTATTTTTGGAACTGGGGCGTGACATATTTTTGTGGTGGCCCATGCAGGTCGAGATTATATTGTCTCGGTTACGTTATTGTACCGAACAAGCTTGCACCTAGGAATAGAGTATAGGATCTCATCCATAATTGACTATGATTCGCTCTCCTTCCAATCCATTCCATCTGGATAATTGCATCCCGCTTGATTCCTGTACTTCCCTAATAGTTCTTTGGGTATAGCCTTCTGCTAGAATATAGGAACCCCTATTATTAGGATGATAAATATGGTAGCACACCTATTAAGAATACAACGGGGATATAGACACTACTAAGTTTAGAATATCTAGTGAACCCTAGAATTTTTTTTCTATAGATTGGTTTACCATTACCCCTTGATGTATTATGAAGACTTGAGAGTAGTATAGACACTACTAGAGTTAGTTAGAAGTTTTACCATAATGTTTGAACCTAGTATAGAGGATACCCTAATAAGTACCAAGACCCCTTCTCGTAGACCTTAACAGGAGTTTCTACGGTATGTTCAAGATAATTACAGTACTAGTTTATTGTTATAAGTTGGGTAGTATATCTCACAACATAGTATCACATAGTCTTTTGCCCTATTATTGAAGTGTAGCTGAATGACATTAACTGTGTGCTAGCATAAGAAGATAATATTTCATCAGACTGTAGAACTTAGAGGCTATACCCCTACTTTGTCGACCATCGACTTAGACAAGGAATTAGTATGACAAATGTAGAGATTGTGGAGTCTTATCTTTTGTGAACTTAATGACTCTCTTTTATAATTGGTTAAGGGCATATCATAGGTGATATATTTGGTGTTAAACCTTTGAGGATTAAAAAATCATGATTAAATAATTTGACCAATAGTTTTTCTAGATGTATAGCCTTAGGTGGTAGATGGAAAAATTTTAAGTTCGGCAGATTGTGAACCCCTCACCCAAAAATTTGACCTACTTGGCTGAGTTAGTGAGACTAATGTTAGCTTGAGTCCAGTTAGAGATAGAACACGATATTTATTTAATTTTGCAATAATTATATCACTTAGCGCCCTTACCGTGCTCCGATAAGGAGCGCTACACTAGCCACTGCCTTCCTACAAATTCTACACCCATATCCTAGACATGCCCATCACCCAATTCTCATCTTTGTGCAATTTTTCAATTGCTTGGCGCTTTTATGCAAAGAGCATTTATGTGTCCACACCATTGGACATGACACATGAAGAAACCTATTTTCGCTCATATGGATTTTTTCATAATTTTCGGAATGTGCAATGTGCAACATCGTCCACCCCTTTAAACCTAGCATTGCATTTTAAACAATGCAAGCCTTATACCGTACTTGACATTTTATCGTGGCTTAATATTAATTTCGAGGACGAAATTTTTATAAGTTGGGTAGAATGTAAAACCCCTTCCTAAAAATCGTATATGCCCTTTTATTTATTAATTATTAATTTAATTATAGTAAATAGGGGCTAAATAGGAGAAATAGATTTTTAATAATTTTTATTTTAGGTGTTCGGACACTTAGAGGACTTATGTGACCATCAGGAATTTTTCGGAATTTATTCCATATAGGAGACCCCTTGAGCAGTTGCTAGCCTAACGATGTGCATTACCCTAATCTATAAATTTTTTTATGTGTGAATATATATATATATATATGTATATATATATATATATATATATATATATATATATATATATATATATATATATATATATATATATATATATATATATATATATAAGAAGAAAGAAAAGAAAGGAAAAGAAAAGAAAGTAATCAAAATAATAGTATAATAATAATAATAATAACCTTATAGCCAGCAGCAACTTCGTAGCAAGTATTCCAACTTGCTAGCAAATTGCTAGCAAGCAATAAGCAGCCACTTTTCCCTTTCCAACTTGCAACAAAACTTAAACAAATCCGAGCAAAGCCAGCAGCCAATATTACAAAGCATTGGCTACGTAGCAAAGAGAACCCCTCCCTTCACGCGGACCGAACCCGACCCACTTCTCTCCTCTCCCTTAGATATATATATATATATATATATACATATATAATTTCATAAAATCCTAAACTAAAATATCCAGACCTCCTCTTCTCATCTAGAGCCGTCACCGCAGCCAGAGAGCCCCGCCAAGCCATCCAAACCATCCCGACGACTCCGACCTCGCGCACTACGAATTCCCACACGAGGCACCTTCGCTCTGGAATTATTTTCCGTCGACTCGCTCAACCAAACGTTGTTCCGTCTTCACCGGTATGCTCACCCCTTAACCCTCTTCCATATTTGTATTATAGCCAACCTCGGAAAACGTGTACCCCTAGGCAAAAAATAGCATCCAAAGTGGGCGCGAGCAGACCCAATTCTGGGATCGCAGAAAACTGCGGTGACCACCCATATTGCCGAGTTCGTATCTCCCACCACAGAGATCCGAATTCGGTGATTCTTTTTGATATGTGTAGAACACTTAACCTAGTTTATTTTTTGTTAAATAACCCTATATTATTAGTTGCTGTGGACAGAATTAAATTCGTTACAAAACCACGCGAACCCACTTTTTCCAGGATTCCAAAAGTTGGAAAACGGAGCACTCCCCGCCAAACGGGACTGCCCCGCCGGGTACCAAGTGTACCGAATGGTGCACGCAGCGTAACCGGACACGTGAAAATTTGTGGGGACTGATTCGAACGCGTGTGTGCGCCGGAATCAGGCCGTATCCGCGGACACATCCCGTGTCGCAACTTTTGTGGAACTCGTGCGTATTTTGTGCACGCTTGTCAGATTGTGACGAAACTTGCGCCACTGGACTCGTAGTAATGCGCTGGTCCTGTGACCCAATTTTCACGCAATTCTGAGACGGTTGACCAAATTGCTAATTGGCGGGCCCCATTGTTGACTTTTTGGACAAAATTGTGTTCGACCCATCGGAATCCACATTTGGACATACCGTTGGGTTTTTATTGACATTTAGAGTTGTTTGACCTATAGTTTGTCCCATTTAGAGACTATTACCCTTGGCATACTTTTCGGTGCAAAGTGGGCCACATGTGGACCCCACTTCTACCCAAAATTATCGTTTTGCCCCTGTGTCCAAATTGGACGAAAGGGAAGTACTTTTTAGCTATTTTGCTTATTCTAGGAACGTTGGTGATGTTTATTTCAGCATCCGGAGACGTTCATTCTGAGGCCGTAGCTTCTGACTCTTGGTGTTGGCATTGGGACACTACATTTTACAGCTTTCTTGCCAGGCAAGATACCTTGCCAAGTTGTTTACAGTATTTTACATGCTTAGTATATTTCTGTATAATTATTTCATTCTGTTTATTTATTGCATGTGTAGTTCCTTTCAGTCATTACTATATATTAGATATGTTGACACAAACTTGACACTTAGTATCATAGAGGACAATCATTAGGCGTATGGGCTTTTAACCACTCTGGTAACACCGTAGTCACTAGCACGCACTATGGTGGGTCGTGTCCGATGGTCGCTACCCCCGCGGTATGTCGATTGATGGAGTCCGAGGGTCGCTACCCCCGCGGTATGTCGGCTGATGATGTCCACTGACGAGCGTGAGGTTGTGAGGATTAGATCGAGTAGCCTACCCTTGCCCATACGTCAAAAAGTTGTCCTCATTTGCATTCATATAGATTGTCTTGTACAGCGTACTTATTTATTTTCAAATTATATGCATGGTTACTGTATTCAAGTTGGCTCGTATTTTCTGTATCTTGTTACGTCCCTCTGAGAACCTGGTCCGCTGCCAGGTGTACCTGTTCTTGAGTATTTGCAGGAGCGCAGATTTGGATGGTTATAGATTCTTCGTGGACGTCTTCTCTCGAGCCGTGATTGATAGCTGGTACTTATATTGTTTGATGGTGTTGTACTTATATTGTATTTACTTTTTCCATTTGAGTTGGTAGTGGATTTGTTTCCATCCAACGATCATCCTTAGATACTCCTTATTGAGATCTAGTTTCATAGACATTGGTTATTTTATTCATATTTGATTTTCGTGGATGAGATCTAGATTATACCCTGTGACTTGTGACATATGTTTATACCACTTATGGATTTGATATTCATATTACAGCGTACGTGTGGATTTGGTTTCCATATATTGGAGTTGTCATATCCATGCGGCTGGCATGCTTACGTGTCCTAGTCCTACGTATTTTTGGGACTGGGGCGTGACACAAGGCGATGTTGTCAAACGCCAAAGTTATCATCGAAACGACCAAGTTGCAGCAAAAGTCAAGAATTATGTACCAAGCACACATCAGAGTAATACGCAGCGAAGCTCTCGATAGGGTCCAAATAAAATGCCACAAAGGCGATACAATACTCTTGCTCTTTTCTCAAGCCCACAAAGGTACTTACAGTTCATACATCATGTCCCGTATATCCAAGCAGCACCACTACACCTGCGTACCTGAAATAATGCCCACAAACGTGGGTCAGTACACAGCCGTACTGGTGAGCGGGGTAACCCACTCGCCTAAGCCGACATTAAGTAAAATTGTAAATACAAACAGTTATATGGTGATCTTTCTAGTTGAATCCTAGATTCATTCCATGGCATAGGGATGACATGTTAAGGAAAGCTTTAAATCAATTTAAGCATGCAAGCATTCAACTCAATCCAATAGACAAGCAATATATAACCAACTCGAAGGAAACAAGAATGTAAACCATCCTACTCAAAGCCCAAGCAACACGAGAAACCATCGAACCATCAACCAAGCCTCAATATCCATCCTCAACCAAAGACTTACAATCCAATCTCAATATGCACACTCTTGCCGAGGCAAGGTGGCCACGCCTACACGAAGCACAAACCAACCAAAGTAAAGCAAACCAACTCTTATCTATATGAAGTCACTGACCAAGCCATAAAGGACATTGATCAGACTAATCAATAGGAAGTCCTACCTGATCCAGCAATGGGCAGCTATCCCCCTCTGGTTCATATCGAACTACCAGCACCGCACCCAAGACGCGTTACCCTTGTCTCCTCCATGGCCGATCGATCCCGGTGCTCCGGAGTCCATCCCGTTCGAGGAAACGAAACCCTGTGCAACACAGGTTGTCCGTGACATGCAGACACCAAGTAGGTATGACGAGAGGATCGAATATTCTTGCCCCACCAAGCGATCCTAGACTCATTCAACCAAATATCCAACCAAAAATCCATAACCATTCTCCAACATATAGTCCAAGGCACCAAATCTCAAGTTATCTCCATAGGCACTATGCCGCTTCTCAATACAATATTCCAATTGGTGCAACATCCCACGCTCTGAACAATCCTGTGGCACAATACCCCAACAGTGGCACAATGCCCTCGCTGATGCAGTTGTTCGGTTTTGAACCACAACTGCACGCTTTGCTTGACAAAGCGTCCAAGTGATACTCGTGCACGGATGCACGCTCGCTCGCCCGAATTCTCGATATTCCCAATGCCTCAATGTATCATTCCAACTGTCCCAGCATAATCCCAATCATTTCTCCAACTGCCCCAAATAAAATCTAACCAACTAGCTCCAACTATCCATACGCGTAAATCAATTCAAGCCATAATCCTATCCAAGCAAACAACGTACACTCTATGCACGCCTCAGTGTAGTGATTCCCAAGTTCCAGTCCAAGTGTTCAAGCCTTTATGTGTGTTCTATATTATTAGGAATGAAGGAGTAGAGGAGAAGGGACAGAGCCCACTCACAATGTTTGATTCTGTTAAGCATCCTGTCCTGCCGATACAGCCGATTTCTTGAACCCGTGGTCCGATGTAAAGCGCGATCTACTCAACTGGTATGACCGTGCGAGCCGGCTGTGCTCTCTAAATCATTCGACCGATCGGACTAAGGAAGGCGACAATATCGCTCCATTCCAGCTATCTCAGTACTGCTCTGAACGAACACCTGATTCTCATCGGACTCTGCTAGCCATCTGCACATGAAACTAACTCAATCAATACCTCTTCCCAAAATCCAACAAATCAAATGTAACCAGCTATTGTTTTATTCAATCAGACTTAGTGTAACACACCGTACGATTATAAGGCGTTACATAATATACCACTTAGAAATTAGGTTCGTCCACGAACCATGCTGGTACTCATTCCTATCACATGCCGCTTGTCCAATTCATAACTCTTCTCTATGCAACTCTCATACTTACGATCCTGACTCAGCATCTAGCTCTGCTGAACGCTCGTACAAATTCCATATTCCTACATCCTCCTTGTAGCTCAATACGAATTTCTTGTATCGCTTAGTTTTGGATCGTACACATATTTTAGGCGTCCCTAAAATACATGTATTTTAGCCGAGCTTTGCGATAGCGAATTTGGACAAGTTAGAAGGGTATCTTTATGTCCGAGGCATCCATTTACTTTACTCCCAATCGAACCAATCCTGATTTCCATTCGAACATATTCGCTTGAGCACTATTCTCAAATATGATGATTTCCCACCGACTAAATTAGTTCGTGTTCCAACTCAAGCCATCCAACTATTTCTGAATCCGTACTAGCAACATCTCCAAATATATCTCATGTACCGAACGATCATCTCAACTGATACTACCCCAACTAGGCGACTTACCCAAATATCAAACTTTGCTTTGATCAGCTCAGCCCAACACCTTTTCCTGCCATCTCAATACCTCACTCGGTGAACATCTATATTGAGGTTCGTGTAATCCACGAAGATTTTGCCGCCAAGCCAAAGAGATAGTGTCACCACGATTTCAACGTGGACACACACGCCACAATTCCTAGGTTATGCATGGAATAGTTCTTCGCACTACTTCCACAGCCTCGAAGCACAGGATATCACCTTTGCCTTCTGAACGAGCATGCTTCCCAGACTAAGTTCTGATGCATCTTGTAAATCTGAGGCACATCTGTCCCTTCCAGTATTCACAAAGATATGATTCGAATGAGCCGCTGCTTTAACTTCACAAGCTAGTTTCACAGTCGTCAATTCATATGAATGTTATTCCCTTCCAGGGCACAACGAGTAAGAGACGATGCTATCTTCAAAAATTTGTGACTCCGAATATCATCAGTTGACTTAGGCTATTTCCACCATCGCCTCGATCTTCTGGCTGCATCTTCAGCTGAAGACTATCCTAAGGATCTCTCAAATCCAACACTCAGTCAATAGGCCAATCTCCAACACACACTACTCACATCTGCCCTCGACGCATTCCCAAATACGCCACCGCAAGGGTCGTTCTATGGGTCTACAATATTCATCTCTGATCTGGCGGTCAAGTCGCTAGGGTCAGCTGTCCCGAAGCTGCGCTCGATAATTGTAAGTCATCATGATGGACAGTTACTATGAACTATGCTATATCTTATCTACAAATCTGAACCATAATCCAACCATTCCATCATAGCAAACTTCCGAATTCGAGCACTTCATGCACTACCTCTGCTGATCTGTCATCCAAATGTCGCTTAACCACCAAGAGTCTTGCTATCTATCCAAGCCAATAAACCGAGAACTGTGATCGTTGAAATCGTATTTTCATTAATCTATCGTTCTACCCTGAATCCATCAAATTTTTGAATTGCCATGTTCGTCTACTCACACTACCAATTGCAATGATTCTCGAAACTCTAGACTTGCTCAAGTTCTTATCCGTTTGCAGTATTTCACAGTGCACGTCCAACTTGCTCAAACAATACAGTAATTTGCTCCGACATTGCTCCCTCGTTTAGCTATCTTCAAAAGTTTGTCCGCCATAATCTTTGCCTTCAGTTATTGCCTCAATCCGTTCACGTCTTCCGGAGAATCCGTCTACCATCGTTGCACCATTTTGTCCAAAATTCTACTTCCGTTAAACCTGAGTCGACTTCTCGAGCAGCAATATCCAAAATCCTTCAAGTTCGTTCAAATCCATCGCATTGTCCCTCCAAGTCGGATCGTGTTTCATTGCTCAACCAACAACTCAAATGTGTTTGCCTAAAATTGTAGTCCGTGCTCGCAATCTGTCACGCCCCAGTCCCAAAATACGTAGGGCTAGGAATACGTAACATACCCAGTCGTATGTATACGAGCTCCAATATATGGAAACCATATACACACGTATGCTGTACATGAATATCCAATCCACCAGTGGTAATATACTGTCACAACAAGTCACACACAATCTATATCTCATCCACAGCACAAATAATAAGTAGGAATAAAGAGCTGAATAATAACTGAATATCAAAGATGAGTATCAAGTCTGATAGTTAGATGGAAACAAATCCACTACAAAACGACTATACTGAAGTAACAACAAGGATCTCTAAACATCGGTAATAAAATCACAGATACTCCGAAGGTAAGACCTCCTCAGTCTGGTAAGTAGTGTGAGGTCCAGGTCCGTACTCCTGCGGATACTCCTGCTCGTCCATATCTGGAAAGGGACTAGGTCCTCAGAGGGACGTAACAAGATACATAATAATATGCCAATAAAGTACTGAAAAGTAAACATCCAATGGGTCTCCTAACCGTCTAAGTGAATGCAGTTTGAGAACAACTTTCCAACACGTGGGCTATTTGGCCAAAAATATGATTGGCATGATTCTCATGGAGATCCAGGGGCCTACAAAGCATGTTGTCTTTTGAACGGCAGAGGCCGCCTGATAATATAATATATAGTGGTCATCACCACCCGTTTCTCCGGCGGAGAATCCAGGCATATAGGAAAAAAGTACAAAGGAGCCCAAACGCCTTACTTATTATTCTCCCCATCCCATGCTCTAGACATGTCATATCTATGATACGATAAAACCTCTAAATAACAGCCAGGTCTACTAGCATACAAAGTTTCTATCGGCAGTTATATCTATCCGTCGCATGACCTATACGTACCAGTGGCCAGCCGAATACGTAAGTTCGTGTCCTACATGTGACTCACAGTCGTGTAAGAATAGTGTTATGGCCAATGAAACATAAAATTCCTCATGATAATGGGGTGGTCTCATAAGTAGGTCCAATACATATACATAAATAAAAACAGAATACGACGACACCGTCGTTGCACCCAAGTTTCCTTGGACGCACAATTTATTTAGCAATTAAAATAAATGAACTAAATAAGCAGAAATAAAACATGCATGTATCATATGGAATGTAAATAATAGTACAATGGCAAGGTATACTTGCCTGGTAAGAAATTTGTATAGTGCAAGCGCCCAAAATGATGTTAAGTTTGGTGGACGAATTAGGGCTAGGGTTTGGGGTGTACTGCATGGGATATATATAGGGAAAGAGGTCGGTTCCGCGGGGGTAGTTTAGTGGTTTCAAAAACCACTGCTGCTGCTGTTTTCTTTCTTTCTTTTGTTTTGGTTTTGGGGTTTGGGAGAGTTTAGTAATATAATAGAGATAAAGAGGCGGTGGTGTTGCTGCTGATATTTTTTTTCACACGTGCGGAAGGGAAAAGAAAAGTTGATTTTTGCTACTGCTGTTGTTGATATTTTTGCTTCTCATAACGGGTTATGGGTTCAAGCGGGTAGGGTAGGCTAAGGAGTTTGGGTTAGATCCAATAGGAATTATATAAATACATATATATACATAACAAATTCTAATAATTATATTTGTGTATACCATTAAGCTAGCAACTGTCCAAAGGGTCTCCTACATGGAATAAGTTAGAAAAAATTTATAATGGCTCCATAAATCCCCTAAATGCACAAACACCTTAAATAAAATCTATTTTCTCTATTTAACTCACAACTACTATAAATAAAAAAAATTAATACGGTTTTCAGAATTAGGAGTTTTACATTCTATCCAACTTATAAAAATTTTGTCCTCGAAATTAAAACTAAGTCACTGTAGAAAGTCAAGGATGGTATAAGATATAAATCAACAAAGTAAATTTATACCTTGGTCAACGAATAGGTTCAGAAAACGTTTGCGCCTGCCGTCCTCTCGCTACCAAGTTGATTCTCCTGGTCTATTAATCTGCTGAGCTGGCTTCGGTACTGGAAGTGCTAGCTCCTGTACTGGCGGTAAAAGTGTCACTGTCTGTTGCGTTGGACAGTCTCTTACCAAATGATGTTCGGAACCACACCTTATATATTATCCTAAGCGGTTCCGACAATCTCTCGAAATATTCCCGCGTCTCCCACAATAATTATATTGGGGCTTCTCCGGAATCTGGTACGGTCCGGCTCTGTGTTGATACTGTTGTTGTTGTTCCAAAGGACGTTTGATAGGTCCTCCTTGATGTGTCCTTATTGGTCCTGGATGTGTCCTTGCTGGTCCTGGATGTGTCCTTGCTGGTCCTTGTTGTGTCCCCAGCTGACCTCCTTTTCCTCTGTTGATGGTTTCTTGCAATCTGGCTTCTGTCAGTAACTCGGCATAAGAGATCCGGGACTGTGATCTTGTGTAATGTTGGAGCTCCTGGGTCAGTCAGCAGTAAAATCTCTTAGCCTTAGCCAAGTCATCTGGTATCAAGGCAGTACCATATTTACTGTGACGACTAAACTCGGCATCATATTCGTTAACTGTTCGGTTCCCCTGCTCCAAGTGAAGAAACTGATCGTACAATGCATCTCTAACGGTGTCCGGAAAGTACTTCCTCTCAAAGTACTCCAAGAATTATTCCTAAGTCTAGTATGTACCTAACTGGCGCTCCATGGATTCCCACCAATGATGAGCATTACCATCTAGAAGCGTCCTCACACCTGTCATCCACAGCTCTGTAGGTAGCTGCGATGCCTCTAATAACTTCCGAGTGTGAGTGATCCAGTTGGTAGTTTCCTTGGGCTCTCAATGCCTTTGTACGGCCTCGGACCCATCTGTATAAAGTCCTTTACTGAAACAACTCTAGATCGAGTTACTAGAGCTAGTGCTTGAGCTGGTACCGTAGCCTGTGCAGCCATCCTCTCAAGTGCTACCAGAAATTCTTGCCTCTATTTTGCTGCTTGCTGTCTCTGCTCTGTAGCTAGTGTGGTGGCCTGTTGTCGCTGTTCTTGCATTATCATCTGGAAGAATTGGAACAGTTGTGCCTGGCCATCCTGCGGTATCGGTGAGACTGGAAGGTTCCCATTAGGTGAAACGGAAAGATCAGATAGAACTGGATTGTGAATCTGTCCATCTGGTCCCGAAAGTCTAGGAATTGTGGAGGTCCCTCCTTGAGTCTGACCATTGACTCTAGAAGTTGTGTCGCCATCGGCGATAGTACATCCATTCTGCATATCCATCTCTCTGCAGGTGGTGTACGCAACGATTAGAAGAAGTACATGAATCAAACAGGATGCAAACATTAAATAGAATGTAGAAACATAAAATATGCTGGGGAATTGTCCACGTATTTTACAGTCAACAACCCCCAACATATATGAAGTCCCTCCCTGCGTAAAACAGGGCTTCAAGGTTGTTTGCATAAAATGTTGCTAAGCAGTCCGCATATTCTACGGAGTAGCATAAAATAGGATTTCAGAGTTGTCCGCGTAAAGCAGAGATTCAAGGTAGTCTGGCGTAAAGTAGGGCTTCAGAGATTGTTCGCGTAAAACAGAGATTTAAAGCTGTTGGCATAAAACAGAGATTCAAGGCTGTCCGCGTAAAGCAGAGATTCAAGGTGGTTTGGCGTAAAGTCGTTATCGGCATAAAACATGGCTTAAGAGCTGTTTGCATAAAAGTCTGAATAAAAGTATGTCTGCGTAAAGTTTGCGTGCGTAAAGTCTGCACGTAAAAGTCTGTGCGTAAAAGATTGCTATACTTCCTGCATAAAGTCTAACATACGTTATTTTTAATGTAGTGTAAAGTTGTACGAGAAACTCTTCATATTCCTCGGATGAATTTTGTAAGTAAAATCAGTGAACCTGACATCTGAAAAAAGTACTGCACGATGATCGAGAGGACGGCTGTGATGATGATTTTGCACAGAGACCCAGGTTGTCATTTAGTGACATATTTCTGATACAAGTCGTTTTTACGCATTCAAAAGGAAGAAAATGGGGTCTTCTGAATACGCTGCTTATTCTTTATTGACAGAAATAAGTTTTTATGCTCAAGTCTGAATACGCTGCCCATTCAGAAATAAGTTTTTACGCTCAAGACAAAAATGATTTTTTACGCTCAAGGTAAGACAAAATCAGACGCCACGTCAAAAGCTGTTTCTGTACAGAGATCGAGGCATATCTCTGCATTTAATGCACGAGATTTTATTCTTTGTCGTGACTGGAAAAGCTAAAACTGTGAGTAATACGCTCACATCACCATCCTTGCATTTTACGCCAGTCAGGCTATTTTACGCTGGTTATTTATTATTCATGAATCATCAAGTTTACGCAAGGGCAGTTACCTACGTGGCTTGCATGTCATGATCTTATAAAGGGATACGTGTCATACGCAGATTGAACGTGGGTAGCAGTTGTCATAACTGCAGCGTAAAGTAGGCAATCTTTATCATAGTTTGGCTTTTTACACTAACAAGACAGTCATTTGGCTTTTACGCCAGCCAGGCAGTCATTTGGCTTTTACGCCAACAAGGGTAAAGGGTCTGGTCACAGGGTAAAGGGTTTTTGGCGTAAAACTTTGTTTATCCAAACATAGAATGGTTGAAAGAAAAATGAGGTTTTAGTCAAGCTTGGATGAGATCCTTATACTCTATTCCTATACGCAGGCTTGTTCGGTACAGTTACGTAACCGAGACAATATATTCTTGACCTGCATGGGCCACCACCAAAAATATGTCACGCCCCAGTTCCAAAATACGTAGGGCTAGAAATACGTAACACGCCCAGCCGTATGTATACGAGCTCCAATATATAGAAACCATATACACACGTATGCTGTACATGAACATCCAATCCACCAGTGGTAATATACTGTCACAACAAGTCACACACAATCTATATCTCATCCACAGCACAAATAATAAGTAGAAATAAAGAGCTGAATAATAACTGAATATCAAAGATGAGTATCAAGTCTGATAGTCGGATGGAAACAAATCCACTACAAAATGACTATACTGAAGTAACAACAAGGATCTCTAAACAGCGGTAATAAAATCACAGATACTCCAAAGGTAAGACCTCCTCAGTCTGGAAAGTAGTGTCAGGTCCATGTCCGTACTCCTACGGGTACTCCTGCTCGTCCATATCTAGAAAGGGACCAGGTCCTCAGAGGGACATAACAAGATACATAATAACATACCGATAAAGTACTGAAAAGTAAATATCCAATGGGTCGCCTAACCGTCTAAGTGAATGCAGTTTGAGAACAACTTTCCAACACGTGGGCTATCTGGCAAAAAATAGGATTGTCATGATTCTCTTGGAGATCCAGGGGCCTACAAAGCATGTCGTCTTTTGAACGGCAGAGGCCGCCTGATAATATAATATGTAGTGGTCATCACCACCCGTTTCTCCGGCGGAAAATCCGGACGCACAGAAGAAAAGTGCAAAGGAGCCCAAATGCCTTACTTATTGTTCTTCCCACCCCATGCTCTAGGCATGTCATATCCATGACACGATAAAACCTCTAAATAACTGCCAGGTCTTCTAGCATACAAAGTTTCTATCGACAGTTATCCCTATCCATCGCACGACCTATACGTACCAGTGGCCAGCCGAATACGCAAGTCCGTGTCCTACATGTGACTCATAGTCGTGTAAGAATAGTGTCATGGCCAATAAAATATAAAATGCCTTATGATAATGGGGTGGTCTCATAAGTAGGTCCAATACATATACATAAATAAAAATAGAACACGACGACACCGTCGTTGCACCCAAGTTTCCTTGGACGCACAATTTATATAGCAATTAAAATAAATGAACTAAATAAGCAGAAATAAAACATGTATGCATCATATAAAATGTAAATAATAGTACAATGGCAAGGTATACTTGCCTGGTAAGAAATCTGTATAGTACAAGCGTCCAAAACGATGTTAAGTTTGGTAGAAGAATTAGGGTTATGGTTTGGGGTGTACTGCCTGGGATATATATAGGGAAAGAGGTCGGTTCTGCGGGGGTAGTTTAGTGGTTTCAAAAACCACTGCTACTGCTATTTTCTTTCTTTCTTTTGTTTTGGTTTTGGGGTTTGGGAGAGTTTAGTAATATAATAGAGATAAAGAGGCGGTGGTGTTGCTGCTGATATTTTTCTTCACACGCGCGGAAGGGGAAAGAAAAGTTGGTTTTTGCTACTGCTGTTGTTGATATTTTTGCTTCTCATAACGGGTTGTGGGTTCAAGCGGGTAGGGTAGGCTAAGGGGTTTGGGTTAGATCCAATAGGAATTATATAAATACATATATATACATAGAAAATTCTAAAAATTATATTTGTGTATACCATTAAGCTAACAACTGTCCAAAGGGTCTCCTACATAGAATAAATTAGGAAAAATTTATAATGGCTCCATAAATCCCCTAAATGCACAAACACCTTAAATAAAATCTATTTTCTCTATTTAACTCACAACTACTATAAAAAAAATTAATACGGTTTTTAGAATTAGGGGTTTTACACAATCCTTCAATTTACCAATCGCTTCGTTCAAGCGTATCCCAACTGTTCGTTCCTTATGCTCAACTCTCTCTTTGCATTCAATTGAATGTTCTACTGAACTCCCAAATCGTGCAAGCAAACTCTGATTTTCAGCTTTCCATCTGATTATCTCAACTTATTTCTAATACTTGGTCCGCCACAATGCTTTAAATTCCAAACACACTTTTCATAGCTTGTTCCGATTTCGTCCATCCCTCAAGTCCAACGAGACTTCTATTTGCACAAGTTCATTCTCGCTTGCTCAACTCAATATTCGCTTGCTCTATTTTTTCATTCTTTCCAACTCAACCGATGTGCACCAACCAACTTATATTTCTGTTACCTGAGTCCGTTCAGGCAATTTCCATTTATGTCTATCCAAAATATTTTAATGCCTTGCTCACTATGTGGTATCCTATATACCACTCCTAATCAAGTCGCTACTCGTATTATGATTCTTTTGCACTGATCCAAGATCCGTTTGAATCATCCCTTATGCGTGATCCTACCATCCCTTACTCAAGTCTGACACGAAACTCAACCAATGCTTTAACTATCCAACTCTTTCCATTAATCTCGCGATGCAACTTGTGCTATGTTCTATTCTCAATGCTTCCAGCTATTCTCAAACCGTCTGATACTTTCGCAACATGAGCGATCCCGTGCATCGAGCTTTCTTCCAAGTAATCCAACCCAATATCCAACTGTTCCCCATATTTGTTGTACGAGCAACTCGTGCAATGCTATCCTGATATTACCAAGACAAACTCAAACTTGCTCAGCCGATGCTCTATGTGATATACCCAGCCAAAAATTAAACTCCGTCCAACAATTTCGCTACACGAGCAACTCGTACAACGATCCATTCTCAAATCCAATGCTTCTACTCACAACATGCCACATAACCAATCTCGTCTGCCAACCAACTGATCCAATGATGCAATCAGAAATTTTTCGAACGACAAGCCAAGCCAACACAATACCTCTCAACTTGCTGCACAAATGCAACAATATAAACTCCCTCACCCAAAATAGGTAGTTTGTGTATATTTTATATTATTATATTTATTATATATGTTGAATTTATTTAGAATATGCTCTTAGTTAATTAGAAAATAAATTTCTTGATATATTTACTTATATAAATATTCATTTAAAATTATTTTAGGTTATTTTAGATTTTTGGAGATTTTTCTAGAATTTTTGGTAATTAAAACTTAGAAAACATAAATTTCTAGGACTTCTATGATTTACTATACGACCATACTTACATGTCGTTCCTACCAAATATTTATTTTAGTTTAAAATATTTAATTATATTTTTTTGTAATTTATTTAGAATTTTAAGAAATTTATTTAGATTTTAAAATTATTTAGGATTTATTTGGATATATATAGTCTTAATATTAGATAGATACTAATTTAGTGTTAATAGATATTAATAAGATTTTATAAATTATTTGTATTATCTTTAATAAGATTATAAATTATTGAAATAAATTCAAACTCTATTTTAAATTAATTCAAATCATGAACCTACTAGGAAATCAACTTCATGCATATCCTATCCTTATTTAAATTCATCATAATCCTATCCAAATTAACCAATCCTATTCGTATTTAATTAATTAGTGTCCACCATTATAAATACCTCATCCTTCATATTTTTCTTTCCCAAATTTCTCTCTTTTTCGTCCAAAAAATAGTCAAAATTCGTCATAAATTCAGCCTCATTTTCTACTAGTTATGACGAATTAAAAAGATGATATCTCCTAGCTCTGGACTCCAAACATGCTTCAGTTTTTTTTTTGAACGATAATGAGGTTAGCTTTCTGATAATATAAATTGTTTTTTTTGTTATTAGTATTAAATTCTGGAAAATTCGTAGAGCACAGCATGTCCGAAAATAGACGTGTTTCGATATTTTCGTGATTTCGGGAGAACCAGGAATCAGAATCACGAACCGTTTAAAGTTTCGGAAAGCTAATGTCGAGATCATCGACATATATTTTTCCTAGAATTTATTTCGAAGTATTTATATACTGTTAATTCTGTAGAACTTCTAGGTTAGAATTTAACCATCGGTGCACAATACAAAATTTGTATGTGCCATAATTCCCAAACGAATTTGAATTCAGATGAGCCGTAAATTCCAGTATATTTTTGATGCTGAAATATACAGGAAATCATGCATGAAAGTCAAGTTTGTATCGGTCGACTTTTTGGTCAACAGATCGCCTCGATTTGCGTGCCATGAGTCTCGAGTTGATAAAATTCAGCTTCTTTGGACAAAATTTAGGAATTAACATAAAAATCAGAATAATAAGATTAAAATAGGATTTTAGAGTAATTATTCCAGAATTAAATAAATTAAAATAAATTAATGGTTATATTATTATATAGTTATATGAATATATATGTAAGTAAATGCTAATTGATAATTATGACTAAATATTCAGACTTTATGACCCTAGGACATCGTGGACTATCCCATACTTACCTTGACCATGTTGACCCTAAGAACTTGTGAATTTGTCTGCCTTGCGTACACTAACGTACTGGCATAGACACCTGTTAGTTGACTGACTGATTTCGTACAGTACTTGAAGACGCGACACCATCGTAATTCAATGCATAATTGACCGTGTTAGATGACTAGTGTTACCCCTAGTATACCCCCTGATTCCAGTGTAAATGTGGTTGAGTATGTGCTAGTGTAATGACTAATGATTCTATTATATTATATTTATGTGTACATAGGATATTGGATTATTCTGCGCGATTTCTGGAGCAGGTTATTGGTATATTGCAGCTTCCTTGTCAGGCAAGTATACCTTGCCATTGTACTGTTATTTTTATTCCATATGTTGCATGCATCTTTATTTTTTATCTTTTCATATATTTTAACTGTTATATAAAATGCGTGCGACGGTGTCGTCGCGGTATATTTTTATTTATGTATTTGCATTGACCTTGTTTATGAGACCACCCCATCATCATGTAGCATCTTTAGGTTCATTGGCCGTGACACAGTTGTTACACGAGTTGTGAGTCTCATGTAGATTACGGACTTGCGTGCAGGTTGGCCTCCTGTACGTGTGGACCGTGCGTTAGGAATAACTGCTGTTAGAAACTTTGCATGCTAGTAGACTTGGCAGTTATTAGAGGTATTATCGTGTCATGGATGTGACATGCTTAGAGCATGGGGTGGGGAGAACAACAAGTAAGGCGTGTGGGCTCCGTTGCACTTTCCTTGTGTAACCCGTACGCTCCGCCGGAGATGCGCGGTCATGATGACCCCTATATATACTACTTGGCGGGCCTCTGGTGTTCGAAAGACGCCGTGCCTTTGTAGTCCCCTGGATCTCCAAGAGAACTATGCCAATCCCATTTTAGCCAGATAGCCCACGCGTTGGGAAAGTTGTTCTTAAACTGCATTCACTTTAGACGGTTAGGCGACCCATTGGATATTTATTTCAGTACTTTATTGGCATGTGTTTAAGTATCTTGTTATGTCCCTCTGAGGACCTGGTCCGCTGCCAGGTGTACCTGTTCTTGAGTATTTGCAGGAGCGCAGATTTGGATGGTTATTGATGCTTCGTGGATGTCTTCTCTTCGAGCCATGATTACTAGCTGGTATACTTATATTGTGTTATGGCGTTGTACTCATATTGCATTTACTTTTCCATTTGAGTTGGTAGTGGATTTGTTTCCATCCAACTATCATCCTTAGATACTTCCTATTGAGATCTAGTTTCATAGATACTGGTTATTTATTTCTATATGATTTTGGTGGATGAGATTTAGATTTTTCCCTGCGACTTGTATTACATTTATACCACTTGTGGATTTGATATTCATATTACAGCTTACGTGTGGATTTGGTTTCCATATATTGGAGTTGCCTTATTCATGCGGCTGGCATGCTTACGTGTCCTAGTCCTACGTATTTTGGGACTGGGGTGTGACATATTTTTGTGGTGGCCCATGCAGGTCGAGAGCATATTGTCTCGATTACGTTACTGTACCGAACAAGCCTGCACATAGGACTAGAGTATAGGATCTCATCCACAATTGACTATGATTCACCTTCCTCCTCTATGATCTATTCAAATAATTGTATCCTGCTTGATTCCTGTACTTCCCTAATAAGTTCCTTGAGTATATATGGCCTTCTGCTAGAATATAGGAACCCCTGTTATTAGGATAATAATTAGAGTAGCACACCTATTAAGAATACAACGAGAATATAGACACACCACTAAGTTTAGAATATCTAGTGAACCCTAGAATCCCTTATCTTTAGAATTGATTTACCATTACCCCCTGATGTATTATGAAGACTTGAGAGTAGTATAGACACTACTAGAGTTAGTTAGAAGTTTTACCATAATGTTTGACCCTAGTATTGAGGAACCAATGGAGAACCAATATTGAACATTAGGACTGAACCTAACCTTCATAATTGGATAGTATTAGAGAACTAAAAAACTTATGTCATTGTCTTGTTACTAGTAGACAGCACCCTAGGAAGCCTAGAGGAATATAATCAACCCTTTCCCTTGATCATACCCCGAACATGGCAACTAGCATGCCATCCCCTTAGAGAACCATGATGCTATCTAGAGCCCTCTATTTTTGATTTCATAACTTGTCCCCCTGCAACCTTAGCGTTCGCTAATTGTGTGACGACTAAATTATGATTCTTCTTTCTTCATCATTTAACTCGTGCCACATAACTCGTATGATTGAAGGCCAAGTAATCTTATTCTATGTTAGGACATGTAGTTTGCTAGGGTATAGCTTGGTAATTTGAACTTTGAATTTTGTGCGTGATAGTTGGGATTTGATAGTTGGCGTAGTTCCCTTAGGTTATGACCTAATGATTACCCCTTAGCTTTAAATCACGAAATTTGTACCCATAGCTCGATACGAGTTAAATCCCTTTCCCCTTAACGGCTAGTAACTCTTCTATCCCTACGATTGACACATGTTCTATGAGCACTTGACCCTTACCTATATAATGCAATAGGAGACCCTAATAAGAGTTTCTGTTCTATGTACATGTGCAAGGTTATTTTTGTAGGTATCCTTAAGGTAATACAATAGTAGTTAAATTATTTTAAGTTGGATAGTATACCTCACCACCTAGTATCACGTAGTCCCTGTGATCCATTGATGAAGTGGAACTGAATGACATTAATTGTATGCTAGCAAAGACGACAGTGTTTATTCAGACGATAGAATTTAGAGGTCCATGTCCCTATTGGTCGACTAGCGACTTAGACAAGGAATTAGTATGACAACTGTAGAGATTGTGTAGTCTTTCATTATTATTGCTTATTTTACTTTTGTTTTTGTGAATTTGAATTGTTATGAACCTTCTTTCATCATAATCTAGCGTATTCATATTTGCTGTACTACCTTGACTTATGCTGCTATTATAGCCTAGTTTTTGCAAGCTTATTCTTTATCGAGCTTGTTCATGACATACGTATTATTGGGGGCCCACAATAATACATTTCAGAATCAGTATATTAGGGTCTAACTAACCTTAGTGCGCTTGGTTCGCCCTTCGCATAACTACTTTACGTGGATTGAGATATGTAGTAATTAGTAGACGAATATACTTACCCTCTAGATACGACAAAGCATATCATATCAAGTACATAACTGCACCGATGTGAGCATGCGAATAGGAAATTACCAAATTAAGATTTCAATCCACAACTGTCTTGACAATTCCCATTTGAATTCTTTAAACCCTTTGATTCCCATACTTCCATTCTATTACCCCTCCTTGAACTCTTTTCCGTTGCTTTCCGTCTTCCCTTGTTTCGGAAAGACGAAATCTCGTGCTTGGATATAAGTGATACACGGATAGTACAAGATATACCCCATAGGCCAATCACATTATTTGGTGACTATCTTTCATAATTGATTAAGGGCATATCACATATGATATAGTTGGTGTTAAAGTTTTAAGGATTGAATGACATGAGAAAATAAATTAAGGAATATTTTTCTTAAGTGTAAGAGCCTTATGTGATAGATGGGTAAATTCTAAGTTGGGTAGAAATTGCAGTATTAAATTTGAGGAGAATTCTTTTAGATTGTGATCAAGTAGGATTAGATTGAGAGATTAAGTCCTTTTAAATGTGGAGAATTTTAAAAGAGGGATTAAGATAATGAGGATTTAATGAATTTTAAAAATCTTGATATTGAGGACCCAATATTTATACTTTGAGCACATGATTTAAATTTTGAATATAGAAGGATGAATCATCGATTTAAATTTTGAGGATAAATATAGAATTTTAGACTTGAACAATTGGTTAATTAGATTTAAATTTTACAATTTGATGATTTGAATTAAAAGTTCAATTTTGATTGTTGGGTCACCTATTTGAAATATTGAGGATGTAAATTGAGTTTAAATATTTGAATAGTACAAAATTCTTAAGTTAAGAATATGAATAAGATTTGATTAGAATTGTTTATTGTTCAAAGTCTAGAGGAGATTATGATAGTTAGAAATTATGATATAAATTTTGATGTGGGATGTCATATAGACTTGAGTCAGATTTGGATGTTGATTATTTAAAAATCGAGAAGAGATTACGACAGGTTGAATTTTGATTTAAACAGTGGTTATATTAATTTTGAAGTGATCGAGATAGATTCGAATAGATTTTATTATTTAAATTTTTGGAAGAGATTGCGATTGACATACCTTATGTATGAATGTGAAGAATTTAACAAATTATGTCTTATTTTAATTTCGAGGATAAAATTATTTTAAGTTGGGTAGATTGTAAACTCTCTCACCCAAAATAGGTAGTTTGTGTATATTTTATATTATTATATTTATTATATATGTTGAATTTATTTAGAATATGCTCTTAGTTAATTAAAAAATAAATTTCTTGATATATTTACTTATATAAATATTCATTTAGAATTATTTTTGGTTATTTTAGATTTTTGGAGATTTTTCTAGAATTTTTGGTAATTAAAACTTAGAAAACATAAATTTTTAGGACTTCTATGATTTACTATACGACCATACTTGCATGTCGTTCCTACCAAATATTTATTTTAGTTTAAAATATTTAATTATATTTTTTTGAAATTTATTTAGAATTTTAAGAAATTTATTTAGATTTTAAAATTATTTAGGATTTATTTGGATATATATAGTCTTAATATTAGATAGATACTAATTTAGTGTTAATAGATATTAATAAGATTTTATAAATTATTTGTATTATCTTTAATTATATTTAAGATTATAAATTATTGAGATAAATTCAAACTCTATTTTAAATTAATTCAAATCATGAACCTACTAGGAAATCAACTTCATGCATATCCTATCCTTATTTAAATTTATCATAATCCTATCCAAATTAACCAATCCTATTCGTATTTAATTAATTAGTGTCCACCATTATAAATACCTCATCCTTCATAATTTTCTTTCCCAAATTACTCTCTTTTTTGTCCAAAAAATAGTCAAAATTCGTCATAAATTCAGCCTCATTTTCTACTAGTTATGACGAATTAAAAAGATGATATCTCCTAGCTCCGGACTCCAAACATGCTCCAGTTTTTTTTAGAACGATAATGAGGTTAGCTTTCTGATAATATAAATTGTTTTTTTGTTATTAGTATTAAATTCTGGAAAATTCGTAGAGCACAGCATGTCCGAAAATAGACGTATTTCGATATTTTTGCGATTCCGGGAGAACCAGGAATCAGAATCATGAAACGTTTAAAGTTTCGGAAAGCTAATGTCGAGATCATCGATATATATTTTTCCCAGAATTTATTTCGAAGTATTTACATACTGTTAATTCTGTAGAACTTCTAGGTTAGAATTTAACCATCGGTGCACAATACAAAATTTGTATGTGCCATAATTCCCAAACGAATTTGAATTCAGACGAGCCATAAATTCCAGTATGTTTTTGATGCTGAAATCTACAGGAAATCATTCATGAAAATCGAGTTTGTATCGGTTGACTTTTTGGTCAATAGATCGCCTCGATTTGCGTGCCATGAGTCTCGAGTTGATAAAATTCAGCTTCTTTGGACAAAATTTAGGAATTAACATAAAAATTAGAATAATAAGATTAAAATAGAATTTTAGAGTAATTATTCCAGAATTAAATAAATTAAAATAAATTAATGGTTATATTATTATTTAGTTATATGAATATATATGTAAGTAAATACTAATTGATAATTATGACTAAATATTCAGACTGTATGACCCTAGGACATCGTGGACTATCCCATACTTACCTTGACCATGTTGACCCTAAGAACTTGTGAATTTGTCTGCCTTGCGTACACTAACGTATTGGCATAGACACCTGTCAGTTGATTGACTGATTTCGTACAGTACTTGAAGACGCGACACCCGCATAATTCAATGCGTAATTGACCGTGTTAGATGACTAGTGTTACCCCTATTATACCCCCTGATTCCAGTATAAATGTGGTTGAGTATGTGCTAGTGTAATGACTAATGATTCTATTATATTATATTTATGTGTACATAGGATATTGGATTGTTCTGCGCGATTTCTGGAGCAGGTTATTGGTACATTGCAGCTTCCTTGTCAGGCAAGTATACCTTGCCATTGTACTATTATTTTTATTCCATATTTGCATGCATCTTTATTTTCTGTCTTTTCATATATTTTAACTGTTATATAAAATGCGTGCGACGGTGTCGTCGCGGTATATTTTTATTTATGTATTTGCATTGACCCTGTTTATGAGACCACCCCATCATCATGTAGCATCTTTAGGTTCATTGGCCGTGACACAGTTGTTACACGAGTTGTGAGTCTCATGTAGATCACGAACTTGCGTGCAGGTTGGCCTCCTGTACGTGTGGGCCGTGCGTTAGGAATAACTGTTGTTAGAAACTTTGCATGCTAGTAGACTTGGCAGTTATTAGAGGTATTATCGTGTCATGGATGTGACATGCTTAGAGCATGGGGTGGGGAGAACAACAAGTAAGGCGTGTGGGCTCCGTTGCACTTTTCTTGTGTAACCCGTACGCTCCGCCGGAGATGCGCGGTCATGATGACCCCTATATATACTACTTGGCGGGCCTCCGGTGTTCGAAAGACGCCGTGCCTTTGTAGGCCCCTGGATCTCCAAGAGAACTATGCCAATCCTATTTTAGCCAGATAGCCCACGCATTGGGAAAGTTGTTCTTAAACTGCATTCACTTTAGACGGTTAGGCGACCCATTGGATATTTATTTCAGTACTTTATTGGCATGTGTTTAAGTATCTTGTTATGTCCCTCTGAGGACCTGGTCCGCTGCCAGGTGTACCTGTTCTTGAGTATTTGCAGGAGCGCAGATTTGGATGGTTATAGATGCTTCGTGGATGTCTTCTCTTCGAGCCATGATTACTAGCTGATATACTTATATTGTGTTATGGCGTTGTACTCATATTGCATTTACTTTTCCATTTGAGTTGGTAGTAGATTTGTTTCCATCCAACTATCATCCTTAGATACTTCCTATTGAGATCTAGTTTCATAGTTACTGGTTATTTATTTCTATATGATTTTGGTGGATGAGATTTAGATTTTTCCCTACGACTTGTATTACATTTATACCACTTGTGGATTTGATATTCATATTACAGCGTACGTGTGGATTTGGTTTCCATATATTGGAGTTGCCTTATCCATGCGGCTGGCATGCTTACGTGTCCTAGTCCTACGTATTTTGGGACTGGGGCGTGACAAACAATGCCACCCAACTTGTTGCACGAATGCAACAATGTCTAACGATGCTAAGCGATCTAACGAAAACCAACAAAAGCAACACAACCAAGAACAACATGCAGCCACAAACAGCAATATATAGACTTATTGCATGAAATATCTAATACAGCACCGAGTAGAGCCAAGAGCTAAATGATACACGGAAGCTATTTAGAGTTTGTGATGAAGCGAAGGACCAAGTCCAAGAAAATAAACCGGGCGCTCTGATACAAATATGTCACATCCCAATCTTCCGCAAGATCAATAGTACCCGCTGAACGTGAATTACCACGTTGCAGCTCTCCCGCAAGACAATTGTTTTCATCGGAACATGATACCGTACGAGCCTGGAGTTTCACTCGTACAAGGCGATGTTGTCAAACACCAAAGTTATCATCGAAATAACCAAGTTGCAGTAAAAGTCAAGTATTTTATACCAAGCACACATTAGAGTAATACGCAGCGAAGCTCTTGATAGGGTCCAAATAAAATGCCACAATGGCGATTGCCTCAAAGGCGATACAATACTCTTGATCTTTTCTCAAGCCCACAAAGGTACTTACAGTTTTTACATCATGTCCCGTATATCCAAGCAGCGCCACTACACCTGCGTACCTGAAATAATGCCCACAAACGTGGGTCAGTACACAGCCGTACTGGTGAGCGGGGTAACCCACTCTCCTAAGCCGACACTAAGTAAAATAGTGAATGCAAACAGTTATATAATGATCTTTCTAGTTGAATCCTAGATTCATTCCATGGCATAGGGATGACATGTTAAGGAAAGCTTTAAATCAATTTAAGCATGCAAGCATTCAACTCAATCTAATAGACAAGCAATATATAACCAACTCGAAGGAAACTAGCATGCAAACCATCATACTCAAAGCCCAAGCAACACGAGAAACCATTGAACCATCAACCAAGCCTCAATATCCATCCTCAACCAAAGACTTACAATCCAATCTTAATATGTACACTCTTGCCGAGGCAAGGTGGCCGCGCCTACACGAAGCACAAACCAACCAAAGTAAAGCAAACCAACTCTTATCTATATGAAGTCACTGGCCAAGCCATAAAGGATATTGATCTGACTAATCAATAGGCAGTCCTACCCGATCCAGCAATGGGCAGCTATCCCCCTCTGGTTCATATCGAACTACCGGCACCGCACCCAAGATGCATTACCCTTGTCTCCTCCATGGCCGAACGGTCCCGGTGCCCCGGAGTCCATCCCGTTCGAGGAAACAAAACCCTGTGCAACACAGGTTATCCGTAACATGCAGACACCAAGTAGGTATGATGAGAGGATCGAACATTCTCGCCCCACCAAGCGATCCTAGACTCATTCAACCAAATATCCAATCGATTATCCAACCAAAAATCCATAATCCAACCAAAAATCCATAACCATTATCCAATATATAGCCCAAGGCACCAAATCTCAAGTTATCCCCATAGGCACTATGCCGCTTCTCAACACAGTGTTCGAATTAGTGCAACACCCCACGTTCAGAACAATCCCGTGGCATAATGCCCCAACAGTGGCACAATGCCCTCGTCGATGTAGTTGTTCGGTTTGAACCAAAAATGCACGCTTTGTTTGACAAAGCGTCCAAGTGATACTCGTGCACGGATGCACGCTCGCTCGCCCAAATTCTCGATATTCCCAATGTCTCAATGTATCATTCCAACTGTCCAAGAATAATCCTAATTATTTCTTCAACTGCCCCAAATGAAATCCAACCAACTAGCTCCAACTATCCATATGCGCAAATCAATTCAAGCCACAATCCTATCCAAGCAAACGACGTACACTCTATGCACGCCTCAGTGTAGTGATTCCCAAGTTCCAGTCCAAGTGTTCATGTCTTTACGTGTATTCCATAATATTAGGCATGAAGGAGTAGAGGAGAAGGGACAGAGCCCACTCACAATATTTGATTTTGTTAAGCATCATGTCCTGCCGATACGGCCGATTTCTTGAACCCGTGGTCCGATGCAAAGCACGATCTACTCAACTGGTATGACCGTGCGAGCAGGACGTGCTCTCTAAATCATTCGACCGATCGGACTAAGAAAGACGACATTATCGCTCCAATCCAGCTATCTCAGTACTACTCTAAACGAACACCTGATTTCCATCGGACTCCGCTAGCCATCTGCACATGAAACCAACTCAATCAATACTTCTTCCCAAAATCCAACAAATCAAATGTAACCAGCTATTGTTTTATTCAATCCAACTCAGCGTAATGCACCGTGCGGTTGCGGGGCATTACAATTATGACCTAGACATCGTTTTACCGCCGATGCTGTGGCGTAGGCTGGACGTACCTGCGCACTCGTGCCCCTATACCGGGTGCGGGTCGTGACACATTTTTAGTGGTGGCCCATTCAGGTCTAGTTTTACAAATTATACGATATCATGGTAGTGCGACAATTTAGTTGTACTGCTGCGAGCCTGCAATAGGATATAGAAAATAGGATTTAGGATGAGAGTATGCTCAATCACACTAAGAAATTTTGATCTTCACAATACTATTCTAATTGATTGCTTCCTTTAGTATTTTACTGTCCTTCCTTGATAATATCGTATCTATCACCTTAATTGATTTTTTTGATCTGTATTCAGGATGCCGCCGAATAATAGATCTATGAGAGTGGGAGCATTAATTTCAGAGAGGTCTGCCACCTCTCGACCTGATGAACAGATACCTGGAGTTCCTCCTACATCTCCTGTTCATGTGGGAGTATTTGCAGCTAACGGGATTCCTCCTCCACCTATTCAGAGGATTGCCCCAGCTATGACGGACAACCTTCCACCACCACCGACACTGATTTCCAAAGGAGTGCCCACTGACGGGGCACAGATGTTCGCACTAATCCAGGGCATGCTAGAGGCCCAGAGAGTAACAACAAAAGCTCAGCGTGTTCAAGCTGAGGCTCAGAGAGTGCAAGCAGAGGCACACCAGACGCAGACATAACTGATGAGAGAGAGCATGGAGAACGCTCATCAGGTAGCTCTCCAGGCTGTAGAGAGAGTAACACGATAATCGCAGCATCATGGCCAGCAACAACAGAGGCCAGATACCATAGTGGACTTTGAGAGGATGATGTCTCGAGAGTTCAAAGGCACAGAAGGAATACTCTATGGTGACGATTGGTTAGAGGACATAGAGAGAAACTTGCGTTTAACAAAGATTTCGGAGATTCTTCAGATCGAGGCTGCTGGCAATCAGATGTTTGATATCGCGTTGACGTGGTATCTTACAGAGTCGAGACTCGCTATTGAAGGACTTACTTGGGAGGACTTCAAGGATATCTTCAAGGAGAAGTTCTTTCCTGACGTAGCTTTGGGAGCATTGGAAAGTCAGTTCCATGACTTAATACAAGGAAGCATGTTAATCGACGAATATGTCACAGAATTTTGCTGATTGAGTCGATTCGAGCCATCGATGATTTGAGACCCAGGAGACAAAGCATGGAAATTCAGAAAGGAATTGAATAGAGAGATCAAGTCTCGTACTTCGGGATGACGCACCGCTACATTTGAGGGTATTCTGATGGAGGCCCAGATTACTGAAGATGACTTGGACCTCAGGCCCAAGAGAGGATGCGACACTTCTGGAGAAACAAGTGGTAACACAGGACCGGCCAAGTGCCTACACTTTTAACAACAACAACAACAGAGGCTGTACCGGCAGTAACACCAGCAACATGTACCAGTTCGAGGACATATCCAGCATCAGCAATCACAGAGACAGAATCAGCCCGTTGCCCGGTGCGCGTATTGCAGAAAGATAGGACATACTAGAGACATCTGCCGGAAGAGGCTGGGAACATGCTTGTCATGTGGATCGTCAACACATCAGCTGAGAGACTGCCCAGCTGTTCAGACTCGCCAGGGAGGAGTAGCAGCTCAGAGAGGACCAGCCAGAGTACCTACTATACCAGGAGGCCAGCAGAGAGGACCTCTACTTCCCCTACAGCAACAGAGGTTTGCTCAGTACCAGCAACAGCAGAGAGGAGCACCACAGGGACGAGCTTACACCATGACTAGTGAGGAGGCCGAGCCAACTGGAGACGTAATTTCAGTTTCAGTTTCTCTCGATTCTATTCCAGCACTTGGACTATTTGATTCTGGCACTTCCCATAGTTTTGTATCTGTATCTTATGCCCTTAAGCATCATTTAAAAACGGAACCATTAGATAGGACTTGCAAGATCATGACAGGAGGAGGCATTATCCTAGTCCGTGATTATTGCAAGGATCAGAGAGTATCATTGGAAGGACGAGAGTTGCTCGTGAGTTTACTCGTCATGCCACTCCCGGGATACGACATTGTACTCGGAATGGACTTGCTGAGTAAACACCATGCTACTATAGATTATCACGGAGGTAGAGTAGTATTTTGATCACCAGGAGAACCAGAGTTCGAGATTGCCAGAGGAGCAGAGGAGCGGAGCAGAGGCACTTTTTGTGGAGCCAGGATAGAAGAAGAGGAGTTGCCACACCCACTGATAGCGGAGTTCCTGGATGTATTTCCAGAGGAGTTGTCAGGTTTGCCGCCAGACAGAGATGTTGAATTCTCTATAGACTTGACACCAGGAGCGGAGCCTATTTCGCAACATGTCTATAGAGTCAACAACAACGAGTTGGTAGAACTGAAGAAGCAAGTTGAGGAGCTGCAAGACAAAGGTTTCATTAGATCCAGTTCATCGCCATGGGGAGCACCGGTATTGTTCGTACCGAAGAAGGACGGCATGGTACGCATGTGTATCGATTATAGAGCTCTAAATAACCTCATTATCAAGAACAAATACCCGCTGCCGAGGATAGATGATCTTTTTGATCAGTTGAGCGGAACAAATATGTTTTCAAAGATAGACTTGAGGCCGGGCTATCACCAGGTAAAGGTAAAGAAAGAAGACATACCGAAGACAACCTTTCAGACCAGATATGGCCAGTTTGAATTCACGGTAATGCCGTTTGGTTTAACCAATGCCCCAGCAGTATTCATGAACGTGATGAACAAGGTATTCCACTAGTACCTTGACAAGTTCGTAGTGGTGTTTATTGATGACATTCTAATATATTCGAATACCCCAGAAGAGCATGAAGAGCACCTGAGGATGGTCTTAGAGACTCTCAGGAGAGAGGAGTTGTACGGGAAGCTTTCAAAGTGTGAGTTCTTTCTTGACAAGGTTGAATTTCTTGGACATATGGTGACGGGTAATGGTATTTCAGTTAACCCAAGAAAGATAGAAGCAGTGGAGTCATGGGCTACCCCCAGTTCGGTAGCTGAGATCAGCAGCTTTCTCGGACTAGCAGGATACTACAGAAGATTTGTACAAGACTTCTCCAAGATTGCAGAGCCAATGACTAGGCTGACCAAGAAAGATGTAGAATTTGTCTGGACAGAAGAATATCAAGACGCATTTGATAAGCTGAAGAAGAGGTTAACGACAACACCAGTTTTGACATTGCCATCAGGGACAGGTGGATTCACTATCTATAGTGATGCTTCAGGAAAAGGTTTGGGTTGCGTTCTTTAGCAACACGGGAAAGTAATTGCCTATGCTTCAAGACAATTACGCCCTCATGAAAAGAACTACCTCACTCATAATTTGGAGTTAGCAGCAGTTATCTTCACCCTAAAGCTGTGGAAACACTATCTGTACGGAGAGCGTGTGGAGATCTTCACAGACCACAAGAGCTTGAAGTACATGTTTATACAGAAGGAGCTGAACATGAGGCAGAGATGGTGGTTAGAGTTGATGAAAGAATTTGATATCTTATTACAGTACCATCCAGAAAAGGCCAACATAGTCGCCGATGCCTTGAGCAGGTATTCGATGGCTATGTGCTTGACTTCGGATAGACATTTATTAGCTGATGCATGAGAAGAATTATCTGACTCATGACTTAGAACTTGCAGCCGTTGTATTTGCTCTGAAGCTATGGAGACATTACTTATATGGGGAACGAGTGAAGATCTATACAGACAACAAAAGCCTCAAGTACGTCTTCACGCAGAAGGAGTTAAATATGACGCAACGTCGATGGCTTGAGTTGATGAAATATTTTAAGATAGAGCTATATTATCACCCAGGCAAGGCTAACGTTGTAGCAGACACGTTAAGCCGGAAACCAGCAGCTTACTTCTTGACAACCCAGAGGGAATTATTGGAGGACTTGCAAGAGCTTGGCATTAAAGTGATATTACTCGGAGCAGATGGGACACTAGCCAACTTGCAAGTACAGTCATCACTAGTAGAGAGGATCAAGGCAGCTTTGCCTACAAACGCCAGATTTTGGAGATTGAAAGAAAGGACAGAGGTCGGAGAGCAGACAGGATTGCACATTCATGATGACGGAATATTACGATGTGGTGATCGTCTTTATGTTCCAAATGGAAAGATTCGGCAGAAGTTGATGACAGAAGCTCATAGTTCGATATATTCTATTTATCCTGGAGGCACCAAGATGTACCGTGACTTACGCCAGCAGTTTTACTGGCATGGAATAAAAAGAGAGATAGCTCGCTTTGTAGCTAAATGTCTGGTATGTCAGCAAGTAAAGGCGGAGCACCAGAGAACAGCAGGATTATTGCAATTACTTCCGATTCCAGAGTGAAAGTCAGAGCACATCACTATGGACTTCGTCACGGGATTTCCCAAGAGTCCAAGTGGAAAGATGCAGTATGGGTAATAGTGGACCAACTCACCAAGTCAGCCCATTTCTTACCTTTTAGAGTTGGCCAGTCTAGAGAAGCTTTGGCTGACTTATACATGAGGCAGATTATGAGATTGTACGGCATACCAGTCAACATTGTATCAGACAGGGATTCACGTTTCATATCGCACTTTTGGAGGAGCATACAAGAGAGCCTTGGAACTCGTCTGAAGTTTAGTACATCTTATCACCCGCAGACGGATGGGCAGTCAGAGCGTACTATTCAGACATTGGAGGATATGTTGGGGGCTTGTATGTTAGACTTTGGAGGATCATGGGAGGACCACCTACATCTTGTGGAGTTTTCTTACAACAATAGCTATCAAGCGAGTATTCAGATGGCTCCGTTTGAAGCATTGTATGAAAGAAAATATAGGTCTCCTGTGTATTGGAGTGACGTAGGATAACGTCAGATTCTAGGACCAGAGTTGGTGGTCAACACCGTTGAGACAGTTAAGAAGATACAAGGGCACTTGCGAGCAGCGCAAGACAGGCAGAAGCAATGGGCAGACCTTCATCGTCGTCCCTTGGAGTTTAAAGAGGACGATCATGTCTTCTTGAGGATATCACCTACCAGAGGCACCATTCATTTCGAAGGGTATGGCAAGTTGAGACCAAGGTATATTAGACCATTTGACGTGCTAGAGAGAGTGGGAGAAGTAGCATATCGACTTGCGCTACCACCTTCACTTGAGGGAGTACATGATGTATTCCATGTGTCGCAGCTCAGGCGATATGCGGCAGATAGCAGTCATGTTCTCGACCATTCGGAGATCACCATTGGGCCGAGCTTGTCATACCAAGAGCAACCCGTGGGAATCCTTGATCGTCGAGAGAAAGTGTTGAGGAACCAGTCTATTCCCTTGGTTCGCGTGGCATGGAAGCATGGCCCGCCAGGAGAATCTACTTGGGAGCGCAAGGACGACATGCACAAGCATTTTTCGAACCTATTCGCTGACCAAGGTATGAAATTAATTTTTTAATTTATATCTTATACCATCCTTGACTTTCTATCGTGGCTTATTTTTAATTTCGAGGACGGAATTTTTATAAGTTGGGTAGAATGTAAAACCCCTAATTCTAAAAACTGTATTAATCTATTTTAATTAATTAATAATTGAATTATAGTAATTATGAGCTAATTAGAGGAAATAAGATTTATTTGATTTTTATTTCTAGGTATTTGTGTATTTAGTGATTTATGGAGCAATTAAATTTTTTCCTAATTTATTCCATGTAGGAGACCCTTTGGACAGCTGAGTAGATTTATTGTATGCACTAGTAAAATTTCTAGAATTCTCTCTCTCTCTCTATATATATATATATATATATATATGGTTTATTAAAATAGAAATAGAAATGAAAAGAAAATAGAAAAAGAAGAAGAAAAGAATTAGAAAAAGAACAAAAGGAAAAGGATTTAGATGATGGATTAAACCATAAACCCAACCCGCTATCCCTAACCTACCCGACCCGCTGCCAAACCTAGAACCTCTACGCGCGTTAACACCCCAGCAGCAACAGCAAATTCCCAGCCTTCACGCGTGTGTATCTCCCCCCTTCTCTATCTATATATAGATGTGTTTACATCCCTCTCCCCAAAAACCCTAACCCTAATCTTCACCTTCCTCCATCTTCTTAACCTAGCCGCGCCACCAGCCACCACGTTCGCCGCCAGCCACCATGTCCGCCGGAGTAGCAACCGCCGCCGCGTGACACGCACAACCCAGCGACAGATTTTGACTGCAGCATACCTGTGTTTACGCTCTATTTTCCACCCCACCGCTCGACCAAACTCGACCCCATCTTCACCGGTACATTCACGACTTATCCCCCTTCCATATCTGTGTGTTAGTTTACCTCGAACAGCGCATAAACCTAGACGAAAATAGCGACCAAGTTGGCAAAAAATGACAACTTTTGGGTATCGCAGAAAACTGCGGTAACTACCTATGTTCACGGATTCGTATCTCCCACCACAGAGATCCGAATTTGGTTTTTCTTTTTGGTATGCGAAGACCACTTAACCTAGTTTATTTTCTATCAAATACAATAATTTATTAACTGCTGTATGTTAAATTAAATTATATAGAAAATTCTAAAAATTTATTTTTTACAACATTTCAGAAATTGCGATACGAAGCGTGCCCCGCAAAACGGGACTGCCCCATCGTGTACCAAGTATACAAAAAGGTACGCATAGTATACCCAGACGTGTGGGCTTTTGCAAAAACTGATTTGGACGCGTGTGCGCGTCAGAATCAGCCCGTATCAACGGGAGTTTCCCGTATCGCAAGTTTTGCAAAACCTCACGCATTTAGTGCACGCTCGTCAGAATGCGATGAAACTTGCGCCACTGGACTCGTGGTATCGCTCTGGTCCTATGACCCAATTTTTACGCAATTCTGAGATAGTTGACTAAGTCACCTATTGGCGGGCCCTACGGTTGACTTTTTGGGCAAAATTGTGTTCGACTCATCGAAATCCATATTTGGTTATACCGTTGAGTTCGTACTGACTTTAGAGTTTGTTTGACCTATAGTTTGTTCCATTTAGAGACTGTTACCCTTGGCACGCTTTTTGGTACAAAGTGGGCCACACGTGGACCCCACTTCGATTCGAAATTACCGTTTTGCCCTTGTGTCCAAATTGGACGAAAGGGTAGTGATTTCTAGCTATTTTGTTGATTCCAAAAATGTTGGTGATGTCTATTTCAGCATCCGAAGACGTTTGTTCGGAGCCATTAGTTTCTGATTCTGTGTCCTTGACATTTGGACGCTTACACCATACAGATTTCTTGTCAGATAAGTATACCTTGCCATTGTACTGTATTTACATTCTACATGATGCATGCATGTTTATTTCTGTTTATTTTAGTTCATATATTTTAACTGTTATATAAATTGTGCGTCCAAGGAAACTTGGGTGCAACGACGGTGTCGTCGTATTCCGTTTTTATTTATGTATATGCATTGGACCTACTTTATGAGACCACCCCATTATCATGAGGCATTTTATGTTTCATTGGCCATGACACTATTCTTACACGAGTGTGAGTCACATATAGGACACGAACTTGCGTACTCGGCTGGCCACTGGTACGTATAGGTCGTGCGACGGATAGGGATAACTGCCAATATAAACTTTGCATGCTAGTAGACCTGGCAGTTATTTAGAGGTATTATTGTGTCATGTATGTAACATGCTTAGAGCATGGGGTACATGGGGATAACAACAAGTAAGGCATTTGGGTTCCTTTGCACTTTTTTCTTTGTAACCCGTACGCTCCGCCGAAGATGCGCGGTCATAATGACCACTATATATTATATATTATCAGGCGGCCTCTGCCGTTCAAAATACGACATGCTTTGTAGGCCCCTGGATCTCCAAGAGAACCATGCCAATCCCATTTTTAGCCAGATAGCCCACTTAGTGGAAAGTTGTTCTCAAACTGCATTCACATAGATGGTTAGGCGACCCTTGGATGTTTACATTTCAGTACTTTATTGGCATATTTATATGTATCTTGTTACGTCTCTCTGAGGACCTGGTACCTTTCCAGATATAGATGAGCAGGAGTATCCGTAGGAGTACGGACCTGGACCTGACGCTTCTTATCAGACTGAGGAGGTCTTACCTTCGGAGTATCTGTGATTCATTGCAGCTATTAGAGATTTAGTTGCTATTCTTTTAGAGACATGTATTCTTATACTAGAGTTGATTCTCTTCTCTCTTTAGTAGTTTTAGTATAGTCGATTTTTAGTGGATTTGTTTTCATCCGACTATCATACCTTGATACTCATCTTGATATTCAGTTATTTATTTTCATTTATCTATTTATTTGTGTTGTGGATGAGATATAGATTGCTTGTGACTTGTTGACTGTATATTATCACTGGTGGATTGAATATTTATGTACAGCGTACGTGTGTATATAGTTTCCATATATTAGAGTTCGTATACATACGCCTGGCGTGTTACGTATTCTTAGTCCTACGTATTTCGGGACTGGGACGTGACACATTTGAATGCTGGATTGATAACTATTATTATATGCAAATTTGGCTAACGGTAGATGCATGTCCCAACTTAACTTCAAGTCCAAGGCGCAGAGCCGTAGCATGTCTTCAAGAATTTGGTTTACCCGCTCTGTTTGGCCGTCTATCTGAGGATGGTAGATGGAGCTGAACTTCAACTTCGTCCCTATTGCTGATTGAAGGCTCTTACAGAAGCGTGATAAGAATCATCTATCTCAATCGGATACAATGGATACATGCACACCGTGGAGGCGAACGATCTCGTTAAGGTAGATCTGTGCCAGACGGTCGATACTCCAAGTAAATTTGATAGATAGAAACTGAGTTAACTTGGTGAGTCGATCGACGATGACCCAGATGGCATCATTTCTCCATTGCGTCTTTGACAAACTAACAATAAAATTCATCGTTATGTGTTCCCATTTTTACTCCGGTATAGCAAGGTTCTGCATCTCACCGTCCGGCTTCTGGTGCTCGGTCTTTACTCTCTGATAAGCCATACATTGTGACACAAACAATACCACATCCCTTTCCATGTCGTGCCACCAAAATATCGTGCGAAGGTCTCGAAACATCTTTGTGCTTCCTGGATGTGAAGTGTAACTCGCATAGTGGGCTTCAGTGAGTATCTCCCTTTTGAGGTTTACATCGTTGGGGACACACAATCTTTCCTTCACCCGTACTATTCCATCCGTGCTCACCGCAAAGTCGATCGCCTTTTCGGCTGAGATAAGATTTTGCATATTCTCTAGGAAAAGGTCATCCTTCTGAGCGGACTTAACTTTCTCCAATATGTCCGGTTTGAGGCATACTTGTGCCACTTGCGCCCCCTTTTTGTATCTGATTTGGAGTGCAATGCCCAAACTTTTGAGATATCTTCACAGCCCGTCATCGATAGCTAAGCTCCCAACAAATACTCGACTTAGTGCATCAGCTACAACGTTGCCCTTGCCCGGTATATATCTGATCATCAAGTTAAAGTCGCTAAGGATTTCAAGCCAACGTAGTTGCGTAGATTCGAATCCTTTTGGGTATAGAGATACACGATGCTTTTGTGATCCGTGAAGATTTCATACGGTATGCCATAGAGGTAATGTCGCCATAACTTCAGCGCAAACACCACCGCTGCAAGTTCCAGGCTTTGTTTCTCTGCATAAGGACACATCCCAAACCCTTTCCTGAAGCGTCGCTATATATCTTAAAATCATCGGGACCGTCCTGAGGAGTAAGAATCGGTGCTGAGACGAGTCGTTGCTTTAATTCTATAAATGAAGTTTCACAGTCGTCCGACCATTCAAACGTTACTCCTTTTCGAGTGAGATGAGTCAGAGGAAAAATGATCCTTGAAAAATCTTTTATGAATCTCCTGTAGTAGCCTGCTAGACCATGAAAGCTCTGAATGTTGCTGGCCTACTCATGTCTCTTCCACTTCATGATAGCTTCAACTTACTTTGGGTCGGCTGAGATGCCCTTCGCGAAAATGATGTGCCCAAGGAAAGATATATTGTCCAACCAGAACTCGCACTTGCTCAGCTTCGCGTATAATTTATTGTCTCGAAGAGTTTGTATTTTAAAAAGATAAAAATATATTATTAAATTTTGCTTTAAAGAAAAAATATTTTTTTCTCTTAAAAATTGAAGCCCCCACTATACTCTTCCAATTTTCAATCCCAGACTGACAACAAAACAAAATGACAATTGTGAAACTGCCCTTGTGTACTTTCTTTTGCCATCCATATATATATATATATATATTCCATGTCTAGTATTTTAAAAAGATAAAAATATATTGATTACCAGCAAATTTATATTATTAATTTTGCTTTAAAGAAAAATATTTTTTGCTCTTTTTCCCTCAAACAATACAAAAAAAAAAAAAAAAATGCCATAATCAAATGGCATCTCTTACAATAAGCTAAATTAACGTTAATCTCTCTCCCATCCAACCATCATGACATAATGTTTGTTAAATCTGAAGCTATCCATAATAAAATTTAAGATATTTGAATGAAAATTAACCCAAGTTTAAATAGCTATGTTTCTAAAGCTATGAACATGAAAATCATCAAGATAATCAACTCTCGGAGCTTTAGTTCCACTACTATTACTAGAAAAATAAAGATGTAGTACTACAATGTGCAAAACTCTTGCTTGATAGTTGAGTAGTCCAAAACCACAAGAAAGATGGATAGATAGGTCATAATTAAGATGTAAACTACATTGCATAACCAAGTTTTCCTTCCAAAACCCAAAAAAATATTTCCAGGCTAGCTAGTGCTGGAAACTAAAGTTCCAACTTATTTAACCGCAAGAAAAACCTCCAACTTAATAATGGCTATCATAAGCCCAAAACCTCCAACCTAATAATTAATGGCTTCTTGGAACAGCTTTGCAAAGCAAAGGTTTCTTCATCTCAAGTGACATCTTCAAGCACTCATCCAAGTCCACGCCACCGCCGGCCGACGGAGCCCACTCGTAGCTCTGAAGCAGCTGAGCCAGCCAGAGGTGGACGGTGGCCAATCCCAGGGCCTTGCCGGGGCACACCCTCCTCCCCGAACCGAACGGCGCCAGCCTCAGATCAGAGCCCATAATGCTGACATCCTCCTCGGTGGCAAAACGTTCCGGCTTGAACTCGTCCGCCTCGGGCCAAATCTCCTCGTCGTGCGTTATCGCCCACATGTTCACCATCGCGGTGGTGCCCGCGGGGACGAAGTGCCCTCCGACATGGACGTCGTGGACCGCGAGGCGAGCCCAGGAGAGGAGCGGGCCGGGAGGGTGCATGCGGAGGGTCTCCTTCACGATTGCCTGGAGGTAAGGGAGGTTGGGGATGTCGTGGTCCGATACTGTTCTGGAGCTCCCGACGACGGCGTCGATCTCCGACCGAGCCCTCTTTTGGAATTCGGGATGCAGCACCATCCTGGCCATGATCCACTCCAGGAGGATGGCCACTGTGTCGGTTCCTCGGAATATCATTTCCTGAATTAGCAAGAGAGAGCGAGGCATGCATGCAAATGCAAAGTTGGCTGGCTGTTAGTAATTAGCTAGCACTAACCAACAAATGAAACAACAAATAGAACAAAGAAGTAAGTAATTATGACATTATAGAGGATGCATGTAACGAACTCACCCAGAGAACAGCAACCATGTCGGAATCGGAGCCCCTCCTCCTCCTCGAGACCAAGCAGCACATCCACAAAGTCACCGTGATCAACTACAATACTAGTAGTCCTCTTCCTGATCCTGTGCTCCTCTATGATCTTCCCCACCAACACATTCACTCTTTCCACGAGGCCCCCTGCACCTCCTCCTCACCCCCTGCAGGTCCAGCCACCCCAGCAGCGGGAAGTGGTCGCCCCAGTTGAACGTGCCGAGCAGCTCGTACCCCTCCCTCACCATCTCCTCCAGCTCGGCCCCTTCCTCGCTCCCGAAGTCGAACCTCTTCCCGAACACGTTCCCCATAACATTGTTCAGCGAAGCAAAATGCAACACCCTCTTGATCGCAACCTCGCCGTCCTTCCCCATCGACTCGCCGATATCTCGAATCATGTCAAGGCCAATGTCCTTGCGGTGCGCGCCGAACACGGCGATGCGCTTCGGGCTGAATAAGTAGGTCGCGGAGATACGCCTGAGGCTGCGCCAGTACTCGCCAAAGGGGGCAAAGCCCATGGCGCGGTGGAAGAGGAGCTCGTAGGCCGACTCCTTGATCGGCCTGTCGGCGAAGGCCGAGCTGCCGAGTATTTCTTTCGCGGTGTCAGGATGGCTCGACACGATGAACCGGGTAGAGCCGATCGAGAAGGCCATGAGTTTGATCGCGCGGAAGGAGACGGAGAGTTTGGCGAGCACGCGGTGGGCGAGGGAGTCGGAGAGAGCGAGAGAAAAGCCGGCGGGGCCAGGGATGCCGCTTGGGGAGCGGGAGAAGGCCCAGGCGATGCCGCCGGGGGAGAACCAGAGGAAGGAGAGGACGATGAATAGAAAGGCGAGGAGAGGGGAAGTGATGGTGAGTGGGAGGAGGAAGTCGACTTTCGAAAGAGACATTTTCTTTCAAGGGTTTGGGGGAAACTGATGAACGTTAAAGTGTAAGTTGCAGGAGAGAGGAATTTAATTGGAATGTTGATTGGAAGCGGAATTAGCGGCAGTTATATAGCACCCGTACGGAGGCATTTGGGGATTATTGCTCAGCCAGGTGGCGAAGTCCGAAAATTATTATCCATTGCTTTGTTTGATTTGTTTCATAACACAGCCAATGATTCATTAATTTGTTTCATAACACTTGTCAATGATTCATTGGATCCGACTCCCCATTTACCTTAGCCAGTTGGTGAGTTCAGATCGTCTAATAATTTTTCCGTATTCAAAAATTTGACGCTAATTATGATTGCATTCGACGAATAGTAAATCATTAACAAAAAAAGTTATTTATTTGGCAAGTTAATGCAAAAGGAAAGGACATAATTTTTATTTATTTGACGCTAATTATGATTGCATTTGACGAATATTTGTCGAAACTCCAGAGTTCCACAGCTCGATGGCACGTGACGTCAGCTGTCCGAGGGCACTGCCGACAGCTAGGGCCAGGTAACCACGATGTACGGATCGGACGAGGACCACTTCGCTGGCTGGCTGGCTCGGTCGTAACGTGTTGCTTCTCTGCTTGAACCGTATAGAAATTTCTATAATGAATTATGATGCACTATAGTGACTATACTCTTATTTATTGTTATATTACTAAATAAAAATTTATGGATGTTAACAATTATTTAAGGCTAAATTTGGTAGTTTCTGAATATAAGTGGTATTTCTATTTTTCTATGCATGCTTTTTGTGTCTAGTTAGTTCTTGTGATTGTATTTAACAAATAGTCAAACATTACTAATGTTATTTATTTTGCGAGTAAATACAAAAGGTAGAGACATGACTTTTATTTATATTCTCCATCATCTATGCAATACATGTTAATAAAAAATTTATGGTCCAAAATATATAAAATTATAACATTTGAATATTTTTGGCGTGAGTGCAAATTGATCACAACTAAGTTTTCAGTCACAGCAAATATTTTAATTCAAAAAACAAATTCCAAAAAGAGTAATGGGAAGCAAAATTCCTACTGAATTTTGAAATAAAATTAATTTATAGATATATTTAAATATACTTTTATTTTCTATGCATAGAAAATCCTTTTGCATTTGTGTTTGTGGAAATTATAAATGTTCTTTCTAATTTTGTATGCTTTTGATGAGTTTTCTATCTGTTTCGTTTTTGTGATTGCATTTAACGGATAATCATACATTATAAAAAGTTATTATATTGCCAGTAAATGCAAAAGGGAGAAACATATAACTTTTTTTTCCATCATCTATGCATGATATGTTAATAAAAAAAATTATGGTCCAAAATATACAAGATATTAACATATGAGTATTTTTGGCATGACAACTAAGTTTTCAGTCACAACAAATATTTTAATTAAAAGACAAATTAAAAAAATAATAATGGAACTCAAACTCCCACTGAATGATGAAATAAAATTAATTTATATTTAAAAATACTTGCCAAAGTATATATATATAATTTTAAGTTTGAATCTTTTGATACAATTTTAAAACATTTTCAAATCCCTCCTAATTTCTATTTTCAAACTCACAATCACTAAATGAAGATTTATGGATGTTAACAATTATTTTAGGCTAAATTTGGTGGTTTATTGGGGGAGAATATAAATGGTATTTCATTTTTCTATGATTTTGAAGAGTTTTGTGTTTCTTTCAAACATTACAAAAGCTATTTATTTTGCGAGTAACTCCAAAAGGGAGAGACCTATGACTTTTGTTTATTTTCTCCATCATCTGTGCAAGACATTTAATAAAAAATTATGATCCAAAATATATAAAATCTTAACATTTGAGTATTTTTGGCGTGAGTGCAAACATCATCACAACCAAGTTTTCAGTCACAACAATTACTTCTGATTTTTTTTTAATTCCGGCATAACACTCGGGACAAGACATAATGTTCAAAATTTTGTACACACTGAATTGCATGTCTTTGGGTCCACTGCCTTCCAACTGTAACACCCCATTCCGTTCAAGCGGACTGCCGTCTCAATCGGCAATCGTGCAGCTGTCCCGACCCGCTTTGCCTCGATCAAGAAGCAAAGGATATCCAGACTTGCCCCTACAGGAATCCGGCTTGGACTTTCAGAGGCTCGCTCAGACGTATCGCTCTACCGAGGCGAATCATCGCTAAGGTGGGTGGCTACGGTGAACTTGTCTTTGCTTAGCCAGCACACATAAAATCTGGAATATTCATGCTAGTCGCTAGGTGATTCACCCCCTGCATGCTAATAAATCCAACGCACCTAGCTAAGGGAATAATCCCAACTTGTATTGCTTGCTAGAACATGGAAATGAAATACTACTTATATTCAGACCCTCGCATGCTAAGTCCCTTAACGGTTTCCTCTCTCGGCTTACCTTCGAGTCCGAGTTAACGTGCCTGTTTATGTTCCTTAGAAACGCATGCTTGTCTGCTTAAATGTTACCGTGTTTTCATCCAAAACCGGGAGACTACTACGTAGTCGTTCCGTGACTGAATGAACCTGTAATTATCCGGGACCGTTAGGTCACCAAGGCATATCCCCGAACCAGGGGAATGCATTAAGCAAAAATGAATACTGAACGTAAATCGCCTTGAATGATAATCATGCTATGTATGCATCTGAACGAGGATCGTGTTATGTACTGATGGAATCCCAGCTCGTGGAGCAATATGCTCGTTCAGATTAAGTTTAAGTTTCATGATTATCATGTCAAGCTATGGAATATGGATAGACCCTGACCTGCATTGTCGCGGACAACTTGTGCACAAGGTATGTTATGTTGAGTTCCGCGGACGGTCACTGGGGCACCGGGACCGATCCGATCCGGACGGGACGTATGAGCAGTCGTATGTTATGGGGCAAGGTGTTATGCAGCGGGGCTCGCCACCTGCGTTGCATATCATTCTGTGTCTTGAGACTGTGAACCGTCCATAATGGCTACGCCAGCGGCTTATGTTCATATAGATAAGTCATCCTCGCTTAGCGGCTATCCGCGTGCGAGTCATTGCATAGCATCAATGAACTGAACACCTGAACGATCTAAAAATAATGACCCTCATATTTGCATATGCTATGCTCCTGTACGTTTATACTTGCCCGTGCATGAATTAACAATAATTGCCTTGGACAGGGAAGGACAAATGGTAAGTTGGTAAGTCTCGCCGTGTTTCCTCTCATATCGCACGGCGCACTGCCACACAAGTTAGGCTATTCAATATTTGCATAAAACTGATCCTAAGGCAACTAGAAAGACAACTTAATAGTTGTGCACGGAACCTGTATTACGTGTTTGGATTTGTCGAGCGGGCGAGTAGCTTCCCCACCAGTGCATCCAATGTACTGATAATCCACCAGTTTGATATGCAGGGTGCGGAAGAACCTCGTTCGGTGCGGATGCCTCCTTCGTGCGTGCTAAGGCCAGGAGTTCCCTCTGAAGCCTTGCAACGGTGCGTCCGGGACTGAAGCGCATATACAAGACATAATGTTGGAGCGTCGCCTGAACATCGCCTGTACAATCATTCCACAGTTGTAGCCACTTGGCACGCTTTTACTGTTTCAGAGAGAGAGGCTTGAGCGACTTGTAATCTTGGCTATACGCCGCCTGTAACACATGTTCATATTAATAAAAGAGCTTGCTTTACTTCAACTTGTGTTTCTATGCTTCCGCTATATTTTTCGACTCAGTGAACCTGTTACCGAATCGCTATGCGTTCCTAAACTCCGCTGCACTCGGACAATCTGTGCGACTCTGTGGCTTAGAACTCTTGCCGCCAGCCAATGGACCATGGCCTTGCACGGACGTGGCTAACGCTCGTGCGACATTACGCCCGGATGGGTTAAGCGATCGTTCCGCGGGAGCGCTGGCGAGGGTGATTTCCGCCTAGCGGGAACGACCGAAATAGCCTGCGGGAGATCGGGGCGTGACACCAACTCCCATCATTTTATAAATGGAAGGAATAATATGTCCTGTGGCTCGATCCACTGATCTTTTGTCACCCATCCAGGATTTTATACCTCTCCTTGGTAACCACAAGAGCTAATTGAGTCTGGTTCAAAGATAAATTCCAAAAAATTACTTCTGCTTAAAGACAAATTCAAAAAAAGTAATGGGACTCAAACTCCAACTGAATTTTGAAATAAAATTAATTTATAGATATATTTAAATAAACTTCTGAAAGTATATATTTAGTTTTCTCGTAGGTTTTAAGTTATCTTTCCACACAATTTTAAAATAAAGTTAATTTTCAATTTCTTCCAAATTTATATTTTTGAACTCACAATCACTAAATCAATATATAAGCATGTTAACAATTATTTAATGCTAAATCTGGTGATTTTTTGATGGAGAATATAAATGGTCTTTCTAATTTTTTATGCTTTTGATGAGTTTTGAGCTTTATTGGTTCTTGTAATTGCATTTAATGGATAGTCAAACATTATAAAAAATTAATTTTTGTCAAGTAAATGCAAAAGGTAGAGACATGACTTTTATTTATTTTCTCCATCATCTATGCAGGACATGTTAATAAAAAAATATGGTCCAAAATATATAAAATCTTAACATTTTAGTACAATTGATCACAACTAACTTTTCAGTCACAACAAATACTTTCATTCAAAGACAAATTCCCAAAAAAAAGTAATAGGACTCAAACTCCCACTGAATTTTGAAATAAAATTAATTTATAGATATATTTAAATATACTTCCTAAAGTATATATATTAAACTAGAGTTGTGATTTTACAATCACAATCACATATTTTTATACAAAACATAGTGATTATACGATATGACTGAGATTTTGAAACCACATTAACATGTGATTCTAAATAAATAAATAATAATAATAATAATAATAATAATAATAATAATTAATTGGAGAAAATATAGGCATTTTATACAAAAGATTTTCTATCTCAATGGTTAATTTTTATTATTTAATTAAAAGTTTAAATTCAAAACTGAAATAATATATTGTGTCATAATCAGATTATAACTCAATTAAATAATATTAATAATATATTTTTAAGGTTAAAATTGGTAGTCATAATTGTATTTTTATTGTTATTTAAGAGAGAAGAAAAACAATTGGAAGAGAAACTCAAACATATTTTATTCTATATATTCTCTGATGATTTGAGATTGAAATACCATCACATATATAAACAATTATAAAACAATTAACCAAACTCAAATACAATATCCTTCGCAATTTCAAAAAAATTGATGTACAGCAAATATTTTTAAATAAATTAACTAAAACGAAACTATTTTAAAAAAATTGAAGTCACGACAGCTTTCACCATCTTGAATGGAAAATATATAATTTTTTATTTTAATATATTTATCAAATTTTTGCAAAACAAGTTGGCGAAACCCTATTGGCAAAAATTGGACAAGTATTAAAAAAAGTAATTTTTCATATTTTAGTCATCCCAGATTGTTAAAGGTTTCGTAATTTCAATTTTTTTCAATTTTTTTCTTTTTAGTTAATTTGTTTTAAAAGAAATTCTGTACAGCAAATTTTTTGCCTCAATTTCGACTTCATTAAAAAAAACAAGAATTAAAAACCGATTTAACGGTGGAGGTGTCATCGGCGGATGAAGTCATAGTGTTGGAGAGGGTAGAATTTCCAACCTATGTGGAGAACACCCTCGGAGTGCGACGAGCTCCGTCTGTGGTCAGAGAAGCTCGGGGGGAACGACGAGAGCCATTCGTGAGGTCGAAGAAGCTCGGGAAGAAGGAGGAGCAGCTGTTGTATAGCGGGACAGAGTTCGGGCCGAACTCGGTCCGAGTTCGGTTAGGGTGCTCCAGAAGCTCTAGAAAGCTGTTGTCTTTGTTTACTCGCAATTCACCGAATCTGACAAATTAGGTCTGATTTAGGTCGGCGGGCTGGACGAAAATTTAGGGGTATTTTATACACCGTTGGATCGTATCCTAAGGTCCAGGATTTGTTGCGGGATTAGGGGGCATAAATTAGGTTTTTCTAAACTCTAACCCTAACATATCATCTTAAGAAATTGGAGAAAAGGAGGCAAGAGTGTTATTGCAACTTTGGGTAGGAGAAAGAAGGATTGGAGGCCCTTTCGGAGGAGAAGATCAACTTTGGGTAATTTTTCATTGTCTTATATCTTCATGGTGTGATCTATTTTCTATTCCTAAGTATTGTGGTGATACATGTTGGATTGGGGGGATCTTGTAGAGGGTATATTCTCTTTATTCCGTTAGTGGAGGTTCTTCAGGGTTTGACTCTGATCGTCCCGTAATTTTTTCCGCAAGAATTTTCCACGTCAAAATTCTCTATGTCTGCTTGGATTATTTTTCTGTGGTTTGGTATTTGGTTTATGTGTTATATTGCTCAGTTCTTTCGTAGGTACTCTCTGGTTTGGGGGAAGGTTTTCACGCTTCTTTTCCACCAGTGTGGTATCAGAGCCCGATTCTGGAATTTCAGAAGGATGTCAGGAGTTGACAGGCAAACCAGGGAGAAGAGATGGATGCAAATATGGTGTGCATGGTAAACCTGAATGGTACTAACTATCATTACTGGAGGAGCAAGATGAAGGATCTTCTATTTGTCAAGAAGCTGCATCTGTCGGTATTTGCTTCTGAGAGGCCTAATGACAAATCCGAAGAGGACTAGAATTTCGAGCATATACAGGTGTGTGGGTACATCAGAAAGTTCACTGACGAGAATGTGTACAACCATGTTGCCAGTATCGAGCACGCAAGGACACTGTGGGATAAGCTGGAATCTTTGTATGTGAAGAAGACCAGATTAAATAAATTATTTCTGATCCCGATGATGATGGGTCTGCGGTACAAAGATAGGGCGTCTATTACGGATCACTTGAGTGAGTTCCACGGCATGGTTAACCAGCTATCCTCGATGGGAGTCAAGTTCGATGACGAGGTTCAGGGACTTTGGCTGTTGTCTATATTGTTAGACTCGTGGGAGATCGTACGAGTGTCTATGATCTTTTCTGATCCGGAAGGCATGGTCAGTTTGGAGTTTGCCAAAAGCAGGGTACTGAATAAAGAGATATGGAGACATTTTCAGAGTACTTCATCCATATGCCACTCAGAGTCGCTTATTTCAGAGTGCCGTAGAAGGGTTAAAACCAGGGGTCCAGACGGTGGTAGAGACAAAAGCAGGAAAAGTTCCAAGTTATGTTGTGAGGACTCGGAGTGTTACCATTTTGGCAAGAAGGGCCACATTAAGCAAAACTATTTCGCTTGGAAGAGAGAGAGAAGAAGGGCGACAAGGAAAAGCAAAGTGAGAACACTAAAACGACGGTGTCGACAGATGGAGGCAACATGATCATTGTAGGTGATGAGGTAGTTATGAATCTCGCCTGCGATGATAACTCTTGGCTGGTGGACTCAGGTGCTTCAGCGCACGTATCTCACAACAGGGAACTATTTGCTACTTATACAATAGGCGACTATGGAGTATTGAAGATGGGCAATGAAGATGTGTCAAAGGCGATTTTCATTGGAGATGTGCATTTCAGGACAAAGACGGGTGCAGTTCTTATTCTTAAAGATATCTGTCATGTCCCTGATATCCGTTTAAACCTGGTATCGGTTGGAAGGTTGGATGATGAGGGTTTCTTCAGTCTTTTCAAAAATAGTCAGTGGAATCTTTCCAGAGGTTCGATGGTGATAGCCGGAGGAAGCAAAATATGGTGTCTTTCCAAGTCACCCAAGTTCAAGGAAGCCGATGTTGATCAAGTTGATTCACTCAGATATCTACGGTCCTATGAAGGTAAAATCCATTGGTGGTGCTTCTTATTTCATAATATTTATTGATGACTATTCCAGGAAGGTTTGGATCTATACCATAAAGACCAAGGATCAGGTTCTACCAACTTTCAAAGAGTTTTGTCACACCCCAATTTTGTAAAATCGATAGTCGTCTCCTGGGTGTGACACCGTGCGTGCCTAGGTTGCACAACGCACAAGGCCAATGTATTTTATATAATGAGCACATATTTAGAGTACGCGGATAATTGAAACACAATGTTGAAACATGAAAAAGTTCTCTTTATTGATAATGAACATCTTTATACAAACTCTTGCACGAGTCGGATAATTAATGCACGGGCTTATAAAAGTAGACGTAAAATGAGATAATCGTCCTATACATTACATCATTTTACTAAAATTTCAAAACTATAGACACCTTCGGACGAAGCTATCACTTTTCTACGGAGCTATAAAAGTTATGTGCACGAGCTCGTGAAACTTCAAAATGCTTCTTCATAGGTACGATCAGGGCATACCGGTAGTTGGACTGGATTGGGAAGTCGCTTTAGCTTCTTGCAGTATCTCCTTGGTTCGGGAAATCTATTGTAACGAGCGTCAATACATCAAAATACAGTGGTGAAGGTGAGCTAACCCAACTGTACCAATCAACACGTTGTTTATATGAAGCATGTAAGTTATTATGGGATCTTTCTATATTTCCTTAGTCTATTTTATAAGCAAGCATTTCATATGAAAGTTTACTGAAATAAGCATACCACCGTTCGATGTCTTTTACCTGCCTGTCTGAGCCACCTGCACAATACTTACCATGACCTTCCCTGAACACGAAGACATGGTTAGCTTGCACAGTTTAGATAGACGAGGGGGTCACCGACATAATGCCATTAAGGATGAGTTATAGTCTCGAAATGGAAGGGTATGCAATGCAGGTGGCGAGCCCCCACTACACGCCATTTTTGCTGATACAGACGACTATACAAATTATTTTGTCTGGATTGGATCAGTCATAGTGCCCCAACGACTATTCACAGGAACCAAAAATCTTGTGCACAAGTTGTTCATGACCAAACGACGTCTAATACTAAGTTATCAAATGGTACATTTTAGGGCAATACAAGCACGAGACGAGTTATATGACATGATCTATTTTGCATAGTCTCCCTGATTAGTTTATTGCATAAAAAGGTGTATTATATATATAGTACAATCATAGAAGAAGTATATACATTCTAACTAGAATTAAAATATGATAAAGAATATTCTAATGAACTATCATGCAATAAGGTAATCGTTCACAAGTTGATTGACAAGTATAAAGAAATCCAAGTATATTCTGTTTTATCTTGACATCTTTTAGTTATTATGGTATCGTTTAATCGGAATAATCCAGATGGCAAGATTTTAGATTTGAAGACTGGAAAAAGGGTCAACTAAATCGAATTATAGCCACTCATAAATTGGTGGAGAGAGGGATGGAAAGAGGGGTGCTCAAGACTTCGCTCGTACGATGCCTACTGCGCGATCACCTACATTGCCGCAAACAGATGATCAATACCTCTTCTCCTCTTTCCAAGCTCGAAATAAAATACAGTTCAACGAACGAAAGCAATAAAATCTATCAAAATTGTTCAAGAAAATACAAATCCGAAAACCAACTCAAAATCACGAAAGCAACAAGACGACAACGAAAACTAGGCAAAAAAACTTGTAGCGGAGAGGTCCCTATTGACTCTGCCGCTAAGTCCATCCTTGGGGCATGGTCTACTGAATATGGGAATCGATTCCGAAGAAGCAAATCTATAATAAGGAAAAGATCTTAATTCAATCTATCCCGATCGAATGATACTGAAAGTATTTCTTAGCCGTGTCACGCCCCAGTCCCAAAATACGTAGGACTAGGAACACGTAAGCATGCCAGCCGCATGGATATGGCAACTCAAATATATGGAAACCATAACCCATACGTACGCTGTAATATGAATATAAACTCACATGTGGTATAAATAATATCACAAGTCACAGATATGCTAATCTCATCCACACAACAAGTCATAGAAAAGAAATACTAAGCTAGAATAAGGAGTCTGAAATATCCAGAAAATAATAGTCGGGTGGAGACAAATCCACTACCAAAGACTATATCCAAACCAAAATGAGAGAGGAGTATAAAGTCTCCAATATAAAATAATATGAAGACAGAAGTGTATCAGCTAAAAGAATGCATCGCCAGATAATCAACGATGCTCAGAAGGTAAGATCTCCTCGACAGAAAATAATACGTCAGGTCCAGGCCCGTACTCCTGTAAATACTCAAGAGCAGATACACCTGGCAGCGGACCAGGTCCTCAGAGGGACGTAACAAGATACAGAAAATACGAGCCAACTTGAATACAGTAAACATGCATATAACTTGAAAATAAATAAGTATGCTGTACAAGACAATCTATATGAATGTAAATGAGGACAACTTTTCGACGTATGGGCAAGGGTAGTTTACTCGATCTAAGCCTCACAACTCACACACCCGTCTAGAACATCAGAAATCGACATACCTCTGGGGTAGCGACCAGCGCAACACACACCCGTAGTGCGAGCTATATACTACGGTTTACCAGAGTGGTTAAAAGCCCATACGCCTAATGATTGTCCTCTATGATACTAGGTGCCATGTGTGTGTCAACATATCTAATACATAATAATGACTGAAGAAAAACTACACATGCAAGAACTATACAAAAATAAAATAAATGAACAGAAATATAAATAGCATGCAAAGTACTGTAAACAATTTGGCAAGGTATCTTGCCTGGCAAGTAAGCTGCAAAATGTAGTGTCCCAATGTCAACACCAAGAGTCAGAAGCTACGGCCTCAGAATAAACGTCTCCGGATGCTGAAATAAACATCACCAACGTTCCCAAAATGAGCAAAATAGCTAAAAAGTACATCCCTTTCGTCCAATTTGGACACAGGGGCAAAACGGTAATTTCGGGAAAAAGTGGGGTCCACTTGTGGCTCACTTTGCACCGAAAAGTGTGCCAAGGGTAACAGTCTCTAAATGGGACAAACTATAGGTCAAACAACTCTAAATGTCAATACGAACTCAACGGTATGTCCAAATTTGGATTCCGATGAGCCGAACAAAATTTGGTCCAAAAAGTCAATTGTGGGCCCGCCAATTGGCGATCTGGTCAACCGTCTCAGAATTGCGTGAAAATTGGGTCACAGGACCAGCGCGTTACCACGAGTCCAGTGGCACAAGTTTCGTCGCAATCTGACAAGCGTGCACAAAATACGTGCGAGTTCCACAAAATATTGTGACACAGTGTGTGTCCGCGGATACGGCCTGATTTCGGCGCGCACACGCGTCCGAATCAGTCTCCACGAATTTTCACGTGTCCCGTTATGCTGCGTGCACCATTCGGTACACTTGGCACATGGCAGGGCGGTCCCGTTTGGCGGGACGCGCTCCGATCTCCAACTTTTGAAAAACCGGAAAAAGTGGGTGCGCGCAGTTTTGTGACGAATATAATTCTATCCACAGCGACTAATAGCACAAGGTTTTTATACAGAAAATAAACTAGGTCATGTGATCTACAGGTATCAAAAAGAATCACCGAATTCGGATCTCTGTGGTGGGAGATACGAACTCGGCAATATGGGTGGTCAATCTGGAATTCTGCGATTGCAGAATTCTGTCTGCTCGCCCGACTTGGGCGCTATTTTTCACCTAGGGACACACGTTTTCCGAGGTAGGCTATAAAACAAATATTGGAGAGGGTTGAGGGACGATCATACATATGAAAACGGAACAGCGTTTGGATAAGCGAGTCAACGGGAAAACACGCCGGAGCGAAGGTGCTTCGAGTGGGAGACTGCAGTTCGCGATATCGGCGTCGACGGGATGGTTGGATGGCTTGGGGAGGCTTCTCTGACTGCGGTGACGGCTCTAGATGGGAAGAGGAGGTCTGGGAATATTAGGTTAGGGTTTTGAGAGAGAATATATATATATATTTATATATTATAGGAAGAGAGAGAGGGTGGATTTGGACGGGTCGTGGGTTGAATGGAAGAAAGGGGTCCGCGGTTTGTATTCGCTGAAGGGGGCTTCACTTTGGTGAAATAGGCTAATGAGTGGCGGAAGTAATTCACAGCAAGCAAAATTAAAGTTGCTGCAAGGAACCCCTAGTAACTAATAGTATTATTACCATTATTATTATATTATTATTATTAGTATTATTAAATTCTTATTTTCTTTTCTTTTCTTTTCCTTTCTTTTTTATAAAATATATATACATATATATATATTTGTATATACATATATATATATACTCATAAGAAAATTTATATAATAGGGTATTGCACATCGTTAGGCTAGCAACTGCTCAAGGGGTCTCCTACATGGAATAAATTCTGAAAAATTCTTGATGGTCCCATAAGTCATCTAAGTGCCCGAACACCTAACATAAAAATTATTAAAAATCTATTTCTCCTATTTAGCACATAATTACCATAATTAAATTATTAACTAATAAAAATATAATAAATACAAATTTTTTTTTTAAAATAGGGGTTTTACATTCTACCCAACTTACAAAAATTTTGTCCTCAAAATTGACACTAACCCATATTCATAATGACAACTATCACTATTATACTACATTGGTGTCTAGCAGGACTCTTAAACTCATGGTCTGCCATTCTAACACTCTCTCATCTATTGTCCATACACTATTCTATCATCCTCTAACTTGTCTACACTACCAAACTTACAAGAATTCTACTAGTGGTCACCTTCTTTGAAGCTATTGTCTAGATTGCAAGGCAATTATATTTATTGGGTCGAGAATCTTGGGATACCTGTCTAGAATCTCATAACTATGACTTTTTCCATAACCGTCAAGTATCATAGTCTAATACTGCCTCGCCACCTGGCCAGTATGGCTGCAAGTAATTCGACTACTCTACCATAATCGTCTGGCGGCAACTGTCGCTACCTTGCCAGCGATTTGTCATAGTCATCAGTTCGTAACAAGTGCCTTCAACTCTTTCCTAGACATAGTCTAAGTTTTAGGGAACACTTAAGGTCTTGACTAACTATTAGGGGTATGATCTAGCTCAAATGATCTAACAATTTTTACTAGGCTACATGGTGCTACTTAAGGGTTAAACTACTAAAGAATACAGATATTGCTATAGTGCATATATATATTAAGAACTCATCCTTAGTTATCAAGCATTACTAACACATTTATGTCTAACTAACAAAATAGGGATGAGGTTGACGTAAATCAATAATTCATAATGGCACGAAAGATATGACTATGATAGGAAGAGTTACGCACGAGATAAGGAATGAATATAAAAGGAGGAGATGAGTCACTCAAGCGGGCGAGATAAGGATAGGGGAAGAATACTACCACTGCTACTCCCGTCATCCATTAGCATCGCGTGTATGCCATATGGATAGAATAGAAATATATCCTCATAACTGCTAGACTACCATATATATAATTCTATATCTATTTGTGCATCTAAGATCTTGTGTCACAATGGGGTTATGAGTATGCAAAGACAATTATAACTAAAAGGTCGTACTTGTATCTACGGCGTCATGTGTCTGCTCTCCCATGCTTGTCATAATGAGTGCTTGGCCTTGTCCTTGGTTGTTCAACTGGGGCCTAGTCCCCTCCATTTGTGCAGACTTTAGAAGCAGTGGGGGTCACTTTGGTCTTCTATACTTGAGGGTGTATGCGGTATTCCTGATTTTAATGCCATAGACCTCGGGTTCTGTTGAGAACATTCTCGAGCTTGATGGTGACTTGATCCACATACCATGCACAATCCCAATCGACGACGACAATCTCTATGAATATGACCTGGTATACCACAAAAGTTACAAGTACGATGCCCCTGGGTTGGATATGGTGCAGCACTATCTGATTGCTGGCGTGTTAAAGGGTGTCGAATGGGTCCTCCTTGCTGTATCCTTACTGGTCCTTGGTGACTTCTCTGTTGAATTCCGTTTCCCTTGCTGATGGCCTCCTGGATCCTGGCCTCTGTCAATAGCTCGGCATAAGAGATCCGGGACTGGAAGCTAGTGTAGTGCTGAAGCTCCTGAGTCAGCCCGCGGTGAAACCTCTTAGCCTTCTCCAAGTCATTAGGTATTAGGATTGTGCCATACTTACTGAGACGGCTAAACTCTGCGTCATACTCATCAACCGTCTTGTCTCCTTTCTCTAGATGGAGGAACTGATCGTACAATGCATCCCTTACTGTATCCGGGAAGTACTTTCTCTCAAAGCATTCCAAGAATTGTTCCCAAGTCTGTCGCGTACCCAACTGGCGCTCCATTGATTCCCACCAGTGATGCGCGTTGCCTTCTAACTGAGTCCTCACGTCTATCATCCATAGATCAGAAGGTAATTGTGATGCCTCTAACAACTTCTTGGTATTGGTAATCCAGTTTGTGGTCTCCTCTGGGCTCTCATTACCCTTATATGGCTTAGGGCCCATCTGCACAAAGTCTTTGACTGAACCAACCCGAGCTTGTGGTACTGAAACTAGTGCCTGGGTTGGTTTAGGGGCAAGTGCAGCCATTCTCTCAAGTGCTGCCAGAAATTCTAGCCTTTGCTCTGCTGTTTGCTGCCTCTGCTCGGCTGCCTACTGCCTTTGTCCCTGTATTATCATCTGGAAGAATTGGAACAGCTGTGTCTGGCCATCCTGCGGTGCTAGTGGAGCTGGAAATGTCCCATTAGGTATCGTAGAAGGAGTTGGTGGAATTTGATTGTTAGTCATTCCATCCGGTCCGGGAAGAAGAGGTGTCGTTGAGGTCACTCCGGGTGATTGGTCGTCGTCCCCTGGAGGCGTGTTGTCCCCGGTGGCGGCATGCCCGTTATTCAAATTCATCTCTCTGCAAGAGATGAACTAAGGATTAAGAAGAGTACATGAATCAAGCAGGATGCAAGAACTTAAGTAGGACATGTTGGAAGGAAGGTAAGTTATAATCAAGTGTGGATGAGATCTATAATTCTAATCCTAGGTGCAGGCCCGCTCGATACAGTTACGTAACCGAAACGGCTAACTCGACCTGCATGGGCCACCACAAAAACAAGTCACGCCCCAGTCCCAAAATACGTAGGACTAGGAACACGTAAGCATGCCAGCCGCATGGATATGGCAACTCCAATATATGGAAACCATAACCCATACGTACGCTGTAATATGAATATAAACTCACATGTGGTATAAATAATATCACAAGTCACAGATATGCTAATCTCATCCACACAACAAGTCATAGAAAAGAAATACTAAGCTAGAATAAGGAGTCTGAAATATCCAGAAAATAATAGTCGGGTGGAGACAAATCCACTACCAAAGACTATATTCAAACTAAAATGAGAGAGGAGTATAAAGTCTCTAATATAAAATAATATGAAGACAGAAGTGTATCAGCTAAAAGAATGCATCGCCAGATAATCAACGATGCTCAGAAGGTAAGATCTCCTCGACAGAAAATAATGCGTCAGGTCCAGGCCCGTACTCCTGCAAATACTCAAGAGCAGATACACCTGGCAGCGGACCAGGTCCTCAGAGGGACGTAACAAGATACAAAAAATATGAGCCAACTTGAATACAGTAAACATGCATATAACTTGAAAATAAATAAGTACGCTGTACAAGACAATCTATATGAATGCAAATGAGGACAACTTTTTGACGTATGGGCAAGGATAGTCTACTCGATCTAAGCCTCACAACTCACACACCCGTCTAGAACATCAGAAATTGACATACCTCTGGGGTAGCGACCAGCGCGACTCTACAAAAATCGACATACCTCTGGGGTAGCGACCAGTGGGCCACACGTGGACCCCACTTTTACCCGAAATTACCATTTTGTTCCTGTGTCCAAATTGGACGAAAGGGAAGTGCTTTCTAGCTATTTTGCTTATTCTGGGAACATTGGTGATATTTATTTCAGCATCCGGAGACGTTCATTCTGAGGCCGTAGCTTCTGACTCTTGGTGTTGACATCGGGATATTATATTTTTGCAGCTTTCTTGCCAGACAAGATACCTTCCCAAATTGCTTACAGTATTTAGCATGCTTAGTATATTTTTGTATATTTATTGCATTTCTGTATAGTTTTTGCATGTGTAGTTTTCCTTCAGTTATTACTATGTATTAGATATGTTGACACACACATGGCACCTAGTATCATGAGAGGACAATCATTAGGCATATGGGCTTTTAACCACTCTGGTAAACCATAGTATATAGTTCGCACTACAGGCGTGTGTCGCGCTGGTCGCTACCCCCGAGGTATGTCGATTTCTGTAGAGTCGCGCTGGTCGCTACCCCCGAGGTATGACGATTTCTGATGTCCATTGGCGGGTGTGTGAGTTGTGAGGCTTATATCGAGTAGCCTATCCTTGCCCATACGTCAAAAAGTTGTCCTCATTTGCATTCATATAGATTGTCTTGTACAGCGTACTTATATATTTTCAAACATTATGCATGTTCACCGTATTCAATTGGCTTGCTTCTATGTATCTTGTTATGTCCCTCTGAGGACCTGGTCCCTTGCTAGGTATAGACGACCAGGAGTATCCGTAGGAGTATGGGCCTGGACCTGACGCATTATTTTCTGCCGAGGAGGTCTTACCTTCTGAGCATCATTGATTAGCTTGCAATGGATCTTTTTAGCTGATACACTGCTGACATTATTTTATATTGGAGATTTTATACTCCTCTCTCATTTTTGTTTTGGATATAGTCCTTGGTAGTGGATTTGTCTCCATCCGACTATTATTTGGATATTTCAGACTCCTTATTCTAGTTTAGTACTTCTTTCTTATGGCTTGTGGTATGGATGAGATTAGCATATCTGTGGCTTGTGACATTATATATACCACATGTGAGTTTATATTCATATTACAACGTACGTGTGTATTATGGTATCCATATATTGGAGTTGCCATATACATACGGCTGGCATGCTTACGTGTTCCTAGTCCTATGTATTTTGGGACTGGGGCGTGACATGTTTTTGTGGTGGCCCATGCAGGTCGAGTTAGCCGTTTCGGTTACGTAACTGTACCGAGCGGGCCTGCACCTAGGATTAAAATTTTAGATCTCATCCACACTTGACTATAACTTACCTTCCTTCCAACATGTCCTACTTAAGTTCTTCCATCCTGCTTGATTCATGTACTCTTCTTAATCCTTCGTCCATCTTTTGTAGAGAGATGAATTTACATAACGGGCATGCCGCCACCGGGGACAACACGTCTCCAGGGAATGACGACCAATCACCCGGAGAGACCTCAACAACACCTCTTCTTCCCGGATCGGATGGACTGACTAACAATCAAATTCCATCAACTCCTTCCACGATACCTGATGGGACCCTTCCAGCTTTATTATCACCGCAAGATGGCCAAGCACAGCTGTTCCAATTCTTCCAGATGATAATACAGGAACAGAGACAGCAGGCAGCAGAGTAGAGGCTAGAATTTCTGGCAACACTGGAGAGAATGGCTGCACTAGCCCCTATACCAACCCAGGCACTAGTTTCAGTATCACAAGCTCGGGTTGGTTCAGTCAAGGACTTTGTGCAGATGGGCCCTAAGCCATATAAGGGCAATGAGAGTCCAGAGGAGACCACGAACTGGATTGCCAATACCAAGAAGTTGTTAGAGGCATCACAATTACCTTCTGACCTATGGATGATAGGCGTAAGGACTCAGTTAGAAGGCAACGTGCATCACTGGTGGGAATCAATGGAGCACCAGTTGGGTACGCATCATACTTAGGAACAATTCTTGGAATGCTTTGAGAGGAAGTACTTCTCGGATACTGTAAGGGACGCGTTGTACGATCAGTTCCTCCATCTGGAGTAGGGGAATAAGACAGTTGATGAGTATGACGCAGAGTTTAGTCGCCTCAATAAGTATGGCACAGTCCTAATACCTAATGACTTGGAGAAGGCTAAGAGATTTCATCGCGGGATAACTCAGGAGCTCCAGCACTACACTAGCTCCCAGTCCCGGATCTCTTATGCCGAGCTATTGACAGAGGCCAGGATCCAGGAGGCCATCAGCAGGGGAAACAGAATTTAACAAAGAATTCATCAAGGACCAGTAAGGACACAGCAAGGAGGACCCATTAGACACCCTTTGACACGCCAACAACCAGATAGTGTCGCACCATAACCAGCCAAGGGGCACCGTACTTGTAACTTTTGTGGTATACTAGGTCATATTCATAGAGATTATCGTCGACGATTGGGACTGTGCATGGTATATGGATCAAGTCACCATCAAGCCCGAGAATGTCCTTAACAGAACCAGAGGTCTATGGCTTTTGAATCAGGAACACCGCATACACCCTCAAGTATAGGAGACCAAAGGGACCCACAACTGCTTTTACAGTTTGCACAAATTGAGGGGATTAGACCCCAGTTGAACAACCAAGGACAAGGCCAAGCACTCATTATGACAAATATGGGAGAGCAGACACAGGAAGCCGTAGATACAGGTACGACCTTTTAGTTATAATTGTCCTTGCATACTTATAACCCCAATGTGACACAAGATCTTAGAGGTACAAATAGATGTAGAATTATATATATGGTAGTTTAGCAGTTATGAGGATGTATGTATATTTTACCTAGGTGGCATACACGCGATGCTAATGGATGACGTGAGTAGCAGTAGTAGTATTCTTTTCCTATCCTTATCTTGCCCTCTCGGGTGACTCATCTCCTCCTTTTATATTCATTTCTTATCTCGTGCTTAACTCTTCCTATCATAGTTGTATCTTTCCTGCCATTATGAATTGTTTGATTCATATCCACCTCACCCCTATTTTGTTAGTTAAAACATAAATGTGTTAGTAATGCTTGATAACTAAGGATGAGTTCTTAATATGTATATGCACTATAGCAATATTTGTATTCTTTATTAGTTTAACCCTTAAGTAGCACCATGTAGCCTAATAGAAATTTGTTAGATCATTGAAATAGATCATACTCCTAATAGTTTTAGTCAAGACCTTAAGTGTTTCCCTAAAAAATTAGACTATGCATAGGGAAGAGTTGAAGGTATTTGTTACGAACTGATGACTATGACAAATCGCTGGCGAGGTAGCGACAGTTGCAGCCAGACGATTTTGGTAGAGTAGTCGAATTACTTGCAGCTATACTGGCCAGGTGGCGTGGCAGTATTAGACTATGATACTTGACGGTTACGGAAAAAGTCATAGTTATGAGATTCTAGACAGGTATCACAAGATTCTCGACCCAATAAATGTATTTGTCTTACAAACCTAGACAATTGCTTCAAAGAATGTGACTACTAGTAGAATTTTTGTAAGTTGGATAGTGTAGACGAGTTAGAGGATGATAGAATAGTATATGGACAATAGATGAGGAAGTGTTAGAATGACAGACCATGAGTTTTAGGAGTCCTGCTAGATACCAATGTAGTGTAATAGCTATAGCTATCATTATGAATATGGGTTAGTGTCAATTTCGAGGACGAAATTTTTGTAAGTTGGGTAGAATGTAAAACCCCTATTCCTAGAAACCGTATTTATTATTTTTTTATTAATTATTAATTTAATTGTAGTAATTAGTGGCTAATTAGGAGAAATAGATTTTTATTAATTTTTATTTTATGTGTTGGTGAACTTAGGAGATTTATGGGGCCATTAGGAATTTTTTCGAATTTATTTCATATAGGAGACCCCTTGAGCAGTTGCTAGCTTAATGGTGTACATTAATATAATCCTAGATTTTTCTATGAGTATATACGTATGTATATATATATATATATATATATATATATATATATATATATATATATATATATATATATATATATATATATATAAGGAAAAGAAAAGAAAAAAAAGAAATGGAAAAAAAAGAAAAAGAAAAAGAAAAAGAAAAGAACAAATCCATTAACAACTATTACCAACCCAAACCACCCTAGTGCACAGCCACCACTGGATGCTCCCAACGCCCCCTTGCAAATATGCTTAGCAATAAGCCCCCTTTGTGAGCCAGCAAAACCCGCGCACCCACCCGCGAGCTGACCCCCCCTCTTCCTTTCTTATATACATATATATATATATATCACTTATTTTAACTAAATCCTTAACCCTAGAGAGCGCCGCCACCGTAGCCAGAGAACCCCGCCAGGCCGTCCAAAACAATCCCGACGACCGCGACCCCGCGCACCCCGCGCACTGCAGATTTTCGCAGCGAGGTACCTGTGTTCCGGAGTTGTTTTTCGTCGCCTCACTCAACCAAATGCCACCCTGTCTTCACCAGTATGCTCACCCCTTAACCCTCTTCCATATCTGTGTGATAGTATACCTCAAACAACGCATAACCATAGGTGAAAATAGCGTCAAAGTTGGCAGAAATAGACCAAATTCTGGGATCGCAGAAAACTACGGTGATCACCCATGTTTCCGAGTTCGTATCTCCTACCACAGAGATCCGAATTCGATGATTCTTTTTGGTATGCGTAGACCACTTGACCTAGTTTAATTTTAGTTAAATAACCCTAGATTACTAACTACTGTAGGTAGAATTAAATTCGTTAGAAAATTCCGCGAACACACTTTTCCAAATTTCCAAAAGTTGTGAAACGGAGTGTGCCCCGCCAAACGGGACCGCTCCATCGTGTACCAAGTGTACCAAACGGTGCGCGCAGCATAACCGGACACGTGAGAGTTCACAAAAACTGATTTGGACACGTGTGCGCGCCGAAATCAGCCCGTATCCGCGGACACACCCCATGTCACAACTTTTGCGAAAGTAGTGCGCATTTTGTCCACGTTCGTCAGATTACGACGAAACTTACGCCACTGGACTCATGGTAACGCGTTGGTCCTGTGACCCAATTTTTACGCAATTCTGAGACAGTTGACCAAGTCGCCAATTGGCGGGCCATACGGTTGACTTTTTGGACAAATTATGTTCGGCTCATCGGAATCCATATTTGGACATACCGTTGGGTTCATATTGACATCTAGAGTTTGTTTGACCTATAACTTATCCCATTTAGAGACTGTTACCCTTGGCACATTTTTCGGTGCAAAGTGGGCCACACGTGGACCCTATTTTTACCCGAAATTACCGTTTTGTCCCTGTGTCCAAATTGGACGAAAGGGAAGTGCTTTCTAGCTATTTTGCTTATTCTGGGAACGTTGGTGATATTTATTTCAACATCCAGAGACGTTCATTCTGAGGCCGTAGTTTCTGACTCTTGGTATTGACATCGGGACATTATATTTTTGCAGCTTTCTTGTCAGGCAAGATACCTTGCCAAATTGCTTATAATATTTTATATGCTTATTATATTTCTGTATATTTATTGTATTTTTCTATAGTTCTTGCATGTGTAGTTTTTCTTCAGTCATTACTATGTATTAGATATGTTGACACACACATGGCACCTAGTATCATGAGAGGACAATCATTAGGCGTATGAGCTTTTAACCATTCTGGTAAACCGTAGTATATAGTTCGCACTATGGGCGTATGTCGCGCTGGTCGCTACCCCCGAGGTATGTCAATTTCTGTAGAGTCGTGCTGGTCACTACCCCCGAGGTATGACGATTTCTGATGTCCATTGGCGGGTGTGTGAGTTGTGAGACTTAGATCGAGTAGCCTACCCTTGCCCATACGTTAAAAAGTTGTCCTCATTTGCATTCATATAGATTGTCTTGTATAGCGTACTTATATATTTTCAAACATTATGCATGTTCACTGTATTCAATTGGCTTGCTTCTATGTATCTTGTTATGTCCTTCCGAGGACCTGGTCCCTTGCCAGGTATAGACGACCAGGAGTATCCATAGGAGTACGGGCCTGGACCTGACGCATTATTTTCTGCCGAGGAGGTCTTACCTTCTGAGCATCATTGATTAGCTAGCGATGGATCTTTTTAGCTGATACACTGCTGACATTATTTTATATTGGAGATTTTATATTCCTCTCTCATTTTTGTTTTGGATATAGTCCTTGGTAGTGGATTTGTCTCCACCCGACTATTATTTGGATATTTCAGACTCCTTATTCTAGTTTAGTACTTCTTTCCTATGGCTTGTGGTATGGATAAGATTAGCATATCTGTGGCTTGTGATATTATATATACCACATGTGAGTTTATGTTCATATTATAACGTACGTGTGTATTATGGTATCCATATATTGGAGTTGCCATATACATACGGCTGGCATGCTTACGTGTTCCTAGTCCTACGTATTTTGGGACTGGGGTGTGACACTCCTCGACTGACAACCACCACAACGTGACAACCCTCCTCGACGACTCTCACCATCCCACTCGACTGAACCCGATCCCCTCCTTGACCGAGTACCTCCCTCCATCGACAGAACGTCGCCTACACGTCGTCTTCACCAGAAGCCCGACGTCATCCCGCTGTCCCCGACCCGCAAAACTCTACCTCGCCATCCTTCACTCGACCGAAACTGACCGAATCATGATCCATCGACGCGCTGGACTGCCTGTTCTCCACTGAAGCCGCCGCACTTAGACCCCTCGCCGGACCAGAACCCGACTTGGACCTTCGCCTGCCCCAAAGCTGCTGCACAGCCTGTACTTGGCCGAAGGGATACCGCTGTCCACCTGAGCGCCTGAACGTCGGAGCACGACCACCTGCATTCGACCGGAGACCCGCTGACCACCGTGAACCCGAGCAGCGACCCTGCTGAACCCTCGTCGTCGACCACGCATCGTCCCACGTACCCAGGTTCGAGTCCCTCTCGCGTACATATACACGTACACGCTTACGAGTAATTTTTCACTATATTGCATACGTATTTAGATGTGGTGTATTTAGTATATGGATATGGTTATTATATGTATATTGATATACATGTACATAGATATATCTATAAAGTATATGAACCTAATTGGTATGTATGTATGGTACATGTATTAGTATATGTTTAAATGTATTTTGGTATATATATATACATATATATAGTATAATTCTCAATTAGTATATGTATACCATACGTATATGTATTGTACATGTATCCCTAGTACATGTTTAATATATATATATATATATATATATATGTATATTATATTTGTAATTAATTAGTATTATTGTATATGATAGATAATAATATGTATTATATGAATTTATACTAGATGACCCGAGTGTAACCACGGATACCCCGTAGTTACATTGACCTGTGACCATGTAACATGTTAGCAGACTGCCATATGTACACTGACGTACTGGCAAGACCGTATCATTGAATGTCTGTTATGCACAACAACTACAAACATGACACCCTAGCGTAGTCTCTGAGATCATTGTGTTTTGATAGTGTGTGTTAGTGTAATGTCTGATGTAATATTGTATTATATGGTATATCTATAGGACTGTTGGATCATTCAAACGATACTTTGGAACCAGGACATTGGTATTGCCAGCTAAGGACCATAGGCGAGTACATTCTCTGACAGTTTCTATTATGTTGATTATCTCTATAATTTTAGTTGTATAGCATACATGACTCTGACACTATTTTTACACGAGTTGGCATCATTGAGACTTATCACGAGGAGTCGTGATCGGGATCCATCGTGCTAGCTGGGGAAAACAGGGAAATATTAGTAGCTTATGTGATCATACCCAACTTTACATGCATCATAGCTTCCCCACACCTCACGTCGGTACAGCCTGACCATTACATGCCTCATAGCCTGTTATATATGATTAGCCTAACTATTGCTTGCATCATAGCTATCCGGATGGTTAGCCTGACCTTACATGAATCATAGCTAGTCATACATAGCAAGCCTGATCAGTCCCTAGCCGATCACATGATATGCTGATGTTTCACACACTTAGTTAGATGTTCTTGACATGTATCTCTAGTATATTGATCTAGCATCCTTAAATATTCTAGTTATTGTTCTAGTACTTATTTATATACCAGTTCATTGATCTAGCTTGCACTTGTATTTCTATTTTCATTGCTAGATGTACATTGATGATGACATATGCTCCAGTATTTATTTATTTCAGTATTCTTATTCTAGTATCTCTTATTGCCAGTATTCATATCTGTCTTGTATTTCTTTACACTTTGTTATAGTTTTTGTCAATATATGTGAAACTGCTGTTAGTGCTTGTACTTCGTTCCAATCCTGACTGGATATTTTTTCCAGAGGATCTTGAGGATTTCTGCACCACACACTATGGACCGGGTATAGACGCAGATTACGCACCAGAGATCCTAGAAGAGACTATTCCTTTAGAGGAGACATTACCTGCAGCTATCTAGGCAGTATTTATCTTATGCACTGAGACTTATTTGAGGTTTATTGAGTTTATGTTTAGACTTATTATTAGTTATGTTGAGACTTGTGGAGACTTTGTGTTGGACAGCTAGACTGTGATTTATCTATATTTTGAGACATGGTGTTTGACTATGTCATTCTTCTTATCTTTTATCGTGCCTTACACTTTTATAGTTGTTGTGATTGAGTTTACATTATGAGATATTGTGAGATGTATATTGTCCTCCTTATGGAGATTGATATCATTTACAGGAATTTAGTTGTGTTAGTATTTATTGTGACCTAGACAGCGTTCTACCGTCGATGTTACGGCGTAGGCTGGACGTACCCGCACACTCGTGCCCCTATACCGGGTACGGGTCGTGACAGACTTAACTTTCTCCAATAAGTCCGGTTTAAGGCATACTTGTGACACTTGCGCCCCCTTTTTGTATCTGATTTGGAGTGTATTGCCCAAACTTTTGAGATATCTTCACAGCCCGCCATCGATAGCTAATCTTCCAACAAATACTCGACTCAGTGCATCATCTACAACGTTGCCCTTGCTCGGTATATATTTGATCATCAAGTCAAAGTCGCTAAGGATATCAAGTCAACGTAGTTGCGTAGATTCAAATAGTTTTGAGTATAGAGATACTTGATGCTTTTGTGATCCGTAAAGATTTTATACGGTACGCCATAGAGGTAATGTCGCATAACTTCAGCGCGAACACCACCGCTGCAAGTTCCAAGTAGTGCATTAGATAGTTCCTTTCGTGATGCTTTAACTGCCTCGACGCAAAGGATATCACTTTGTTCCTCTGCATAAGAACACATCCCAAACCCTTTCCTGAAGCGTTGTTATAGATCTTAAAATCATCGGGACCGTCCGAAAGAGTAAGAATCAGTGATGAGACGAGTCGTTGCTTTAATTCTATAAATGAAGTTTCACAGTCGTCCGACCATGCAAACGTTACTCCTTTCCGAGTGAGATGAGTCAGAGGAAAAATGATCCTTGAAAAATCTTTTATGAATCTCCTGTAGTAGCCTGCTAGACCATGAAAGCTCTGAATGTTGCTGGCCGACTCATGTCTCTTCGACTTCACGATGGCTTCAACTTTCTTTGGGTTGGCTGAGATGCCCTTCGCGAAAATGATGTTCCCAAGGAAAGATATGTTGTCCAACCAGAACTCGCACTTGCTCAGCTTCGCGTATAACTTATTGTCTCGAAGAGTTTGTATTTTAAAAAGATAAAAATATATTGATAGCCAACAAATTTATATTATTAAATTTTGCTTTAAAGAAAAAATATTTTTTGCTTTTAAAAATTGAAGCCCCCAATATACTCTTCCAATTTTCAATCCCAGACTGACAACAAAACAACATGACAGTTGTGAAACTGCCCTTGTGTACTTTCTTTTTCCATATATATATATATATATATATATATATATATATATATATATATATTCCATGTCTAGTATTTTAAAAAGATAAAATATATTGATTACCAACAAATTTATATTATTAATTTTTGCTTTAAAGAAAAATATTTTTTGCTCTTTTTTCCACACAAAAAAAAAAAACTGCCATAATCAAATCACATCTCTTACAATTAGCTAAATTAACATTCATCTCTCTCTCATCCAACCATCATGACATATGGAACCTTTATTTGTTAAATCTGAAGCTATCCATAATAAAATTTAAGATATTTGAGTGAAAATTAACCCAAGTTTAAATAGCTATGTTTCTAAAGCTATGAACATGAAAATCATCAAGATAATCAACTCTCGGAGTTTTAGTTCCACTACTATTACTAGAAAAATGAAGATGTAGAACTACAATGTGCAAAACTCTTGCTTGATAGTTGAGTAGTCCAAAACCACAAGAAAAATAGATAGATAGGTCATAATTAAGATGTAAACTACATTGCATAACCAAGTTTTCCTTCCAAAACCCAAAAAAATATTTCCGCATATATTGGTTGTAGGCTAGCTAGTGCTGGAAACTAAAGTTCCAACTTATTTAACCGCAAGAAAAACCTCCAACTTAATAATGGCTATCATAAGCCCAAAACCTCCAACCTAATAATTAATGGCTTCTTGGAACAGCTTTGCAAAGCAAAGGTTTCTTCATCTCAAGTGACATCTTCAAGCACTCATCCAAGTCCACGCCACCGCCGGCCGACGGAGCCCACTCGTAGCTCTGAAGCAGCTGAGCCAGCCAGAGGTGGACGGTGGCCAATCCCAGGGCCTTGCCGGGGCACACCCTCCTCCCCGAACCGAACGGCGCCAGCCTCAGATCAGAGCCCATAATGCTGACATCCTCCTCGGTGGCAAAACGTTCCGGCTTGAACTCGTCCGCCTCGGGCCAAATCTCCTCGTCGTGCGTTATCGCCCACATGTTCACCATCGCGGTGGTGCCCGCGGGGACGAAGTGCCCTCCGACATGGACGTCTTGGACCGCGAGGCGAGCCCAGGAGAGGAGCGGGCCGGGAGGGTGCATGCGGAGGGTCTCCTTCACGATTGCCTGGAGGTAAGGGAGGTTGGGGATGTCGTGGTCCGATACTGTTCTGGAGCTCCCGACGACGGCGTCGATCTCCGACCGAGCCCTCTTTTGGATCTCGGGATGCAGCACCATCCTGGCCATGATCCACTCCAAGAGGATGGCCACCGTGTCGGTTCCTCGGAATATCATTTCCTGAATTAGCAAGAGAGAGCGAGGCATGCATGCAAATGCAAAGGTGGCTGGCTGTTAGTAATTAGCTAGCACTAACCAACAAATGAAACTACAAATAGACCAAAGAAGTAAGTAATTATGACATTATAGAGGATGCATGTGACGAACTCACCCAGAGAACAGCAACCATGTCGGAATCGGAGAGCCCCTCCTCCTCCTCGAGACCAAGCAGCACATCCACAAAGTCACCGTGATCAACTACAGTACTAGTAGTCCTCTTCCTGATCCTGTGCTCCTCTATGATCTTCCCCACGAACACATTCACTCTTTCCACGAGGCCCCTGCACCTCCTCCTCACCCCCTGCAGGTCCAGCCACCCCAGCAGCGGGAAGTGATCGCCCCAGTTGAACGTGCCGAGCAGCTCGTACCCCTCCCTCACCATCTCCTCCAGCTCGGCCCCTTCCTCGCTCCCGAAGTCGAACCTCTTCCCGAACACGCTCCCCATAACATTGTTCAGCGAAGCAAAATGCAACACCCTCTTGATCGAAACCTCGCCGTCCTTCCCCATCGACTCGCCGATATCTCGAATCATGTCAAGGCCAATGTCCTTGCGGTGCGCGCCGAACGCGGCGATGCGCTTCGGGCTGAATAAGTAGGTCGCGGAGATACGCCTGAGGCTGCGCCAGTACTCGCCAAAGGGGGCAAAGCCCATGGCGCGGTGGAAGAGGAGCTCGTAGGCCGACTCCTTGATCGGCCTGTCGGCGAAGGCCGAGCTGCCGAGTATTTCTTTCGCGGTGTCAGGATGGCTCGACACGATGAACCGGGTAGAGCCGACCGAGAAGGCCATGAGTTTTATCGCGCGGAAGGAGACGGAGAGTTTGGCGAGCATGCGGTGGGCGAGGGAGTCGGAGAGAGCGAGAGAAAAGCCGGCGGGGCCGGGGATGCCGCTTGGGCAGCGAGAGAAGGCCCAGGCGATGCCGCCGGGGGAGAACCAGAGGAAGGAGAGGACGATGAATAGAAAGGAGAGGAGAGGGGAAGTGATGGTGAGTGGGAGGAGGAAATCGACTTCCGAAAGAGACATTTTCTTTCAAGGGTTTGGGGGGAACTGATGAACGTTAAAGTGTAAGTTGCAGGATTGGAAGCGGAAATAGCGGCAGTTATATAGCACCCGTACGGGGGGCTTTTGGGGATTATTGCTCAGCCAGGTGGCGAAGTCCGGAAATTATTATTCATTGCTTTGTTTGATTTGTTTCATAACACAGCCAATGATTCATTAATTTGTTTCATAACACTTGTCAATGATTCATTGGATCCGACTCATCATTTACCGTAGCCAGTTGGTGAGTTCGGATCGTCTACTAATTTCCCCGTATTCAAATATTTGTCGCTAATTATGATTGCATTCGACGAATAGTAAATTATTAACAAAAAAAAGTTATTTATTTGGCAAGTTAATGCAAAAGGAAAGAACATAATTTTTATTTATTTGACGCTAATTATGATTGCATTCGACGAATATTTGACGAACCTCCAGAGTTCCACAGCTGGATGGCACGTGACGGCAGCTGCCCGAGGGCACTGCGGACAGCTAGGGCCAGGTAATCACGATGTACGGACCGGACGAGGACCCCCTTCGCTGGCTGGCTGGCTCGGTCGTAACTTGTTGCTTCTCTGCTTGAACCGCATAGGAATTTCTATGATGAATTATGATGCACAATAGTGACTATACTCTTATTTATTGTTATATTATTAAATAAAAATTTATGGATGTTAACAATTATTTAAGGCTAAATTTGGTAGTTTATGAATATTAGTATTTCTAATTTTTTATGCATGCGTTTTGTGTCTAGTTGGTTCTCGTGATTGTATTTAACAAATAGTCAAATATTACTATTGTTATTTATTTTGCGAGTAAATGCAAAAGGGAGAGACATGACTTTTATTTATATTCTACATCATCTATGCAATACATGTTAATAAAAAAATTATGGTCCAAAATATATAAAATTATAGCATTTGAATATTTTTGGCATGAGTGCAAATTGATCACAACTAATTTTTCAGTCACAACAAATATTTTAATTCAAAAAAAAAATGCCAAAAAGAAAATGGGAAGCAAAACTACTACTGAATTTTGAAATAAAATTAATTTATAGATATATTTAAATATATTTTTATTTTCTATGCATAGAAAATCTTTTTGCATTTGTGTTTGTGAAAAGTATAAATGTTCTTTCTAATTTTGTATGCTTTTGATGAGTTTTCTATCTGTTTGGTTTTTGTGATTGCATTTAACGGATAATTATACATTATAAAAAGTTATTATATTGCCAGTAAATGCAAAAGGGAGAAACATATAACTTTTTTTTTTCCATCATCTATGCATGATATGTTAATAAAAAAAAATTATGGTCCAAACTATAGAAGATATTAACATATGAGTATTTTTGGCTTGACAACTAAGTTTTCAGTCACAACAAATATTTTAATTAAAAGACAAATTAAAAAAATAATAATGGAACTCAAACTCCCACTGAATGATGAAATAAAATTAATTTATATTTAAAAATACTTGCCAAAGTATATATATATATATATATATATATATATATATATAATTTTAAGTTTGAATCTTTTGATACACTTTTAAAATATTTTCAAATCCTTCCTAATTTTTATTTTCAAACTCACAATCACTAAATGAAGATTTATGGATGTTAACAATTATTTTAGGCTAAATCTGGTCGTTTATTGGGGGAGAATATAAATGGTATTTCAAATTTTCTATGATTTTGATGAGTTTTGTGTTTCTTTCAAACATTACAAAAGCTATTTATTTTGCGAGTAACTCCAAAAGGGAGAGACCTATGACTTTTGTTTATTTTCTCCATTATCTGTGCAAGACATTTAATAAAAAATTATGACCCAAAATATATAAAATCTTAAACAATTATAAAACAATTAACCAAACTCAAATACAATATCCTCCGCAATTTCAAAAAATTTGATGTACAACAAATATTTTTAAATAAATTAACTAAAACGAAATTAATTTGAAAAAATTTGAAGTCACGACAACTTTCGCCATCTGGAATGGCAAAAATATAATTATTTATTTTAATATATTTATCAAATTTTTGCAAAACAAGTTGGCAAAACCCTGTTGGCGAAAATTGGACAAATATAAAAAAAAGTAATTTTTCATATTTTAGTCATCCCAGATTGTTAAAGGTTTTGTAATTTCAGTTTTTTTTTTCAATTTTTTCTTTTTAGTTAATTTGTTTTAAAAGACATTATGTACAGCAAATTTTTTGCCTCAATTTCGACTTCATTAAAACAAATCAAGAATTAAAAACCGATTTAACGGTGGAGGTTTCATCGGCGGATGAAGTCGTAGTGTTGGAGAGGGTGGGATTCCCAACCTATGTGGAGAACACCCTCGGAGTGCGACGAGCTCCGTCTGTGGTCAGAGAAGCTCGGGGGGCACGACAAGAGCCATTCGAGAGATCGAAGAAGCTCGGGAAGAAGGAGGAGCAGTTGTTGTATAGCAGGACAACTCGGTCCAAACTCGGTCCGAGTTCGGTTAGGGTACTCCAGAAGCTCCAGAAAGCTGTTGTCTTTGTTTACTCGCAAATCACCGACTCTGACGAATTCGGTCTGAGTTCGGTCGGCGGACTGGACAAAAATTTAGGGGTATTTTATACACCGTTTGATCGTATCCTAAAGTCCAGGATTTGTTGCAGGATTAGGGGGTATATATTAGGTTTTTCTAAACTCTAACCCTAACATATCATCTTAAGAAATTGGAGAAAAGGAGGCAAGAGTGTTATTGCAACTTTGGGAAGGAGAAAGAAGGATTGGAGGCCGTTTCGGAGGAGGAGATCAACTTTGGATAATTTTTCATTGTCTTATATCTTCGTAGTGTGATCTATTTTCTATTCCTAAGTATTGTGGTGATACATGTTGGATCGGAAGGATCTTGTAGAGGGTATATTCTCTTTATTCCATTAGTGGAGGTTCTTCAGGGTTTGACTCTGATCGTCCCATAGTTTTTCCCGCAAGAATTTTCCACGTCAAAATTCTCTGTGTCTGCGTAGATTATTTTTTTGTGGTTTGGTATTTGGTTTATGCGTTATATTGCTCGATTCTCTCGTAGGTATTCTCTAGTTTAGGGGAAGGTTTTCGCGCTTCTTTTCCAACAGTGTGGTATTAGAGCCCGGTTCTAGAATTTCAGAAGGATTTCAAGAGTTGACAGGCAAACCAGGAAGGAGAGATGGAGGCAAAGACGGTGTGCATGGTAAACCTGAACAGTACCAACTATCATTACTAGAGGAGCAAGATGAAGGATCTTCTATTTGTCAAGAAGCTGCATCTATCGGTATTTGCTTCCGAGAGGCCTAATGACAAATCTGAAGAGGACTGGAATTTCGAGCATATACAGGTGTGTGGGTACATCAGATAGTTCATTGACGAGAATATGTACAACCACGTTGCTAGTATCGAGCACGCGAGGACACTGTGGGATAAGCTGGAATCTTTGTATGTGAAGAAGATCGGATTAAATAAATTATTTATGATCCGGATGATGATGGGTCTGCGGTACAACGATAGGGTGTCTATTACGGATCACTTGAGTGATTTCCACGATATGGTTAACTAGCTATCCTTGATGAGAGTCAAGTTCGATGACGAGGTTCAGGGACTATGGTGGCTGTGTACATTGTTAGACTCGTAGAAGATCGTACGAGTGTCTATGATCGTTTCTGCCCTGGAAGGCATGGTTAGTCTGGAGTTTGCCAAAAGCGGGGTACTGAATGAAGAGATGTGGAGACATTCTCAGAGTACTTTATCCATATCCCACTCAGAGTCACTTATTTCAGAGAGCCGCGGAAGGGTTAAAACCAGGGGTCCAGACGGTGGCAGAGACAAAAGCAGGAAAAGTTCTAAGGTACGGTACGAGGACTCGGAGTGTTACCATTATGGCAAGAAGGGCCATATCAAGCGGAACTGTTTCGCTTAGAAGAGAGAGAGAGAGAGAGAAGAAGGGCGACAAGGAAAACCAAAGTGAGAATACTACAACGACGTCCTCGACAGATAGAGGCAACGTGATCATTGTAGAAGATTAGGTAGTTATGAACCTCGCCTGCAATGACAACTCTTGGCTGGTGGACTCAGGTGCTTCAGCGCATGTATCTCATAACAGGAAACTATTTGCTACTTACACAATAGGCGACTGTAGAGTATTAAAGATGGACAATAGAGATGTGCCAAAGGCGGTTTCCATTGGAGATGTGCATTTGAGGACAAAGACGGGTGCAGTTCTTATTCTTAAAGATATATGTCATGTCCCTGATATTCGTTTTAACCTGGTATCGGTTAGAAGGTTTGATGATAAGGGTTTCTTCAGTCTCTTCGAAAATAGTCAGTGAAATCTTTCCAGAGGTTCGATGGTGATAGCCAGAGGAAGCAAAATATGGTGTCTCCAAGTCACCCAAGCTCAAGGAAGCCGATGTTGATAAAGTTGATTCACTCAGATGTCTACGGTCCTATGAAGGTAAAATCTATTGGTGGTGCTTATTTTATAATATTTATTGATGACTGTTCCAGGAAGGTTTGGGTCTATACCATAAAGTCCAAGGATCAGGTTCTGCCAACTTTTAAAGAGTTTTGTCACACCCCAATTTCGTGAAATCGATAGTCATCTCCTGGGCGTGACGCCGTACGTGCCTAGGTTGCACAACGCACAAGGCCAATATGTTTTATATAATGAGGTTGAATGATACTGTAAATATTTCTAAGCCACGCTCCCCGAAAAGGGGGAACGGGGCACCACATCCTAACCAACTAATAGGAAGTTGCGTCCACGAAACTTAGAAATAGAATCTACCACTATGAAATAATTAAGAAAACTTTTACTTTATCTCTGACTCAAGCTCCCAGATCGATTCTTCGACCGAATAATTTTGCCAAAGCACGCGCACGAGTGGAACCGAATAAATTCGAAGCAGCTTTTTCTTGTGATCCAAGATCCGCACAAGGTGTTCAACATATGTCAAGTCCACCTTCAACTCCACTTGATCAAGATCCACCACATGACTCAGACCGTACACATACTTCCTAAGATGTGAAATATTGAAGTTATTGTACACTTCAGATAGTGACGGTGGCAGGATAATCGGATATGCAACTGGGGTGACTCGCATAAGTATTTTGAATGGACCGACGAATCTTGGACTTAGGTTCCCTTTTGCTCCAAATCTGGTAACTCTTCGCATGGGAGATAACTTGAGAAATACACAATTACCTTCTAAGAGCTCAAGATGTCATCAGTGCACGTATGAGTAACTTTTATGATGGCTTTGTACTACCTTCAGCCATTCGAGGATCAAACGGATCTTTTGGACGGTTTGTACTACGAGCTTCGGGCTAAGAATTTACCGTTCACCAACTTTATCCCAACAGATAGAAAATCTATACTTCCGCCCATACAACGCCTCATATGGCGCCATTTTATAAAACCCCTAATTCTAAAAACCGTATTAATCTATTTTAATTAATTAATAATTGAATTATAGTAATTATGAGCTAATTAGAGGAAATAGGATTTATTTGATTTTTATTTCTAGATATTTGTGCATTTAGTGATTTATGGAGCAATTAAAATTTTTCCTAATTTATTCCATGTAGGAGACCCTTTAGACAGCTGAGTAGATTTATTGTATGTACTAGTAAAATTTCTAGAATTCTCTCTCTCTCTCTCTCTCTCTCTCTCTATATATATATATATATATATATATATATATATATATATATATATATATATGGTTTATTAAAATAGAAATGAAAAGAAAATAGGAAAAAAAAGAATTAGGAAAGGAATAAAAGGAAAAGGATTTAGATGATGGATTAAACCTTAAACCCAACCCGCTATCCCTAACCTACCCGACCCGCTACCCGCGTTAACACCCCAGCAGCAGCCGCAAATTCCCAGCCTTCACGCGCGTGTATCTCTCCCCTTCTCTATCTATATATATATATATATATGTGTTTACATCCCTCTCCCAAAAAAACCTAATCCTAATCTTCACCTCCCCTCGTCTTCACGACCTAGCCGCGCCACCAGCCACCTCATCCGCCGCCAGCCACCGCGTCCGCAGGAGTAGCAACCGCCGCCGTGTGACGCGCAAAACCCCGCGACAGATTTTGACTACAGCATACCTGTGATTACGCTCCGTTTCCCATGCCACCGTTTGACCAAACTCGACCCCGTCTTCACCAGTACGTTCATGACTTAACCCCCTTCCATATCTGTGTGTTAGTTTACCTCGAACAGTGCATAAACCTAGGCAAAAATAGCGACCAAGTTGGCAAAAAATAACAACCTTTGGGTATCGCAGAAAACTGCGGTAACTACCTATGTTCACGGATTCGTATCTCCCACCACAGAGATCCGAATTCGATTTTTCTTTTTGGTATAAGAAGAACACTTAACCTAGTTTATTTTCTGTTAAATACAATAATTTATTAACTGATGTATGTTAAATTAAATTAGATAGAAAACCCTAAAAACTTGCTTTTTACAATATTTCAGAAATTGCGATAAGGAGCGCGTCCCGCCAAACGAGACCGTCCCGTCGTGTACCAAGTGTACAAAAAGGTGCCCACAGTATACCCAGATGTGTGGGCTCTCGCGGAAACTGATTTAGACGCGTGTGCGCGTCGAAATCAGCCCGTATCCGCAGGAGTTCCCCATGTCGCAACTTTTGCAAAATCCTGCGCCATTTAGTGCACGCTCGTCAGAATATGATGAAACTTTTACCACTGGACCCGTGGTATCGCGTTGTTCCTGTGACCCAATTTTCATACAATTCTGAGACAGTTGACCAAGTCGTCTATTGGCGGGCCCAACGGTTGACTTTTTGGGCAAAATTATGTTCGGCTCATCGGAATCCACATTTGGACATACCGTTGAGTTCGTACTGACTTTTGAGTTTATTTGACCTATAATTTGTCCCTTTTAGAGACTGTTACCCTTGACACACTTTTTGGTGCAAAGTGGGCCACACGTGGACCCCACTTCGACCCAAAATTATCGTTTTGTCCCTGTGTCCAAATTGGACAAAAGGGTAGTGATTTCTAGCTATTTCACTAATTTTGAAAACGTTGGTGACATCTATTTCTGCATCCGGAGACGTTTGTTCGGAGTCATTAGTTTCTGATTCTATGTCCTTGATATTTGGACGCTTACACCATACAGATTTTTTGCCAGGCAAGTATACCTTGCCATTGTACTGTATTTACATTGCATATGATGCATGCATGTTTATTTCTGTTTATTTTAGTTCATATATTTTAATTGTTATATAAATTGCACATCCAAGGAAACTTGGATGCAACGACGGTGTCATCGTATTCTGTTTTTATTTATGTATAAGCATTAGACCTACTTTATGAGACCACCCCATTATCATGAGACATTTTATATTTCATTGGCCATGACACTATTCTTACACGAGTGTGAGTTACATGTAGGACACGGACTTGCGTACTCGGTTGGCCACTGGTACGTATAGGTCGTACGACGGATAGGGATAACTGCCGATAGAAACTTTGTATGCTAGTAGACCTGACAGTTATTTAGAGGTATTATCGTGTCATTTATGTGACATGCTTAGAGCATGGGATATATGGGGATAAAAACAAGTAAGGCATTTAGGCTCCTTTGCACTTTTTCCCTTGTAACCCGTACGCTCCGCCGAAGATGCGCGATCATGATGACCACTATATATTATATATTATCAGGCGGCCTCTGCCTTTCAAAAGACGACATGATTTGTAGGCCCCTGGATCTCCAAGAGAATCATGCCAATCCCATTTTTAGCCAGATACCCCAATTGGTGGAAAGTTATTCTCAAACTGCATTCACATAGATGGTTAGGCGACCCTTGGATGTTTACATTTCAGTACTTTATTGGCATGTTTATATGTATCTTGTTACGTCCCTCTGAGGACCTGGTACATTTCCAGATATAGATGAGCAGGAGTATCCGCAGGAGTATCCGCAGGAGTACGGACCTGGACCTGACGCTTTTTATCAGATTGAGTAGGTCTTACCTTCGGTGTATCTGTGATTCATTGCAGCTATTAGAGATTTAGTTGCTATTCTTTTAGAGACATTTATTCTTATACTAGATTTGATTCTCTTCTCTCTTTAGTAGTTTTAGTATAGTCGATTTGTAGTGGATTTGTTTCCATCCGACTATCATACCTTGATACTCATCTTGATATTCAGTTATTTATTTCCATTTATCTATTTATTTGTGTTGTTAATGAGATATAGATTGCGTGTGACTTGTTGACAGTATATTACCACTGGTGGATTGGATATTCATGTACAGTGTACGTGTGTATATAGTTTCCATATATTGGAGTTCGTGTACATACGGCTGGCGTGTTACGTATTCCTAGTCCTACGTATTTTGGGACTGGGGCATGACATATTTTTGTGGTGGCCCATGCAGTTCAAGAATATATTGTCTCGGTTATGTAACTGTACAGAACAAGCCTGCGTATAGGAATAGAGTATGAGGATCTCATCCACGCTTGACTAAAACTCATCTTCCTTTCAACTATCCTATTTAAATGCTTGCATCCTATTTGATTTCTGTACTTCTTCTAATCGTTTCGTACATCACCTGCAGAGAGATGTATATACAAAATGGATGTACTACCGTCGATGGCGACGCACCTTCAGGAGTCAATGGTCAGACTCAAGGAGGGACCTCAACGATTCCTAGACTTCCGGGACCAGATGGACAGACTCGCAATCCAATTCCATCTGATCTTCCCGCTTCACCTAATGGGAACCTTTCAGTTTTCCAGCTCCGCAAGACGGCCAGACACAGCTGTTCCAATTCTTCCAGATGATGATGCAGGAACAGAGACAACAGGCAACCGAGCAGAGGCAAGAATTTCTGGCAGCACTTGAGAGGATGGCTGCACAGGCTACTGTACCAGCTCAAGCACTAGCTCCAGTACCTCGAGCTAGAGTTGATTCAGTAAAGGACTTTATTCAGATGGGTCCGAAGCCGTACAAAGGCACTGAGAGCCCGGAGGAGACTACCAACTAGATCACCCACACTCAGAAGCTATTGGAAGCATCACAGTTACCTACAGAGCTATGGATGACAGGTGTAAGGAAGCTTCTAGATGGTAATGCTCATCACTGGTGGGAATCCATGGAGCGCCAGTTGGGTACATACCAGACATAGGAGCAATTCTTGGAGTGCTTTGAAAGAAAGTACTTTTCGGACACCATCAGAGATGCATTGTACGATCAGTTTCTTCACTTGGAGCAGGGGAACAGAATAATAGACGAGTATGATACCGAGTTTAGTCGTCTCAGTAAATATGGCGTTGCCCTAATACCGAATGACTTGGCCAAGGCTAAGAGGTTTCATCGTGGACTGACTCAGGAGCTCCAATATTACACAAGCTTACAGTCCCAGATCTTTTATGTCGAGTTACTGACAGAAGCCAGATTGTAAGAAACCATCAGCAGAAGAAAATGAGGTTAGCTGAGGACACAACAAGGACCAGCAAGGACACAGCAGGGACCAGCAAGGACACAACAATGAGGGCCTATCAGACGTCCTTTGGCACAGCAACATCAGCAGCATAGAGCAGGACCGTACCAGAATCCGAAAAAGCCCTACTGCAATTATTGTGGGAAACACGGACACATTTTGAAAGATTGTCGGACTCGCTTGGGACAGTGTATGAGATGTGGCTCCGGACAGCACCTGGCGAGAGACTGTCCCATGCAACAGGCATTGGCACTTCCACCGCCAGTTCAGAGACTAGCGCTTCCAGCACCGAAGCCAGCTCAACAGATGGCTAGACCAGGAGCACATCGACCCCCAGCAGCAGGAGGATTTCAGCGAGGACCACCGCTACCTACTCAGGAGGATTAGTACATGAGGTCTAGTCATGGACAGCCACAGAGGAATGGGCAAGCTTTTGCATTGGAAGTGGATGACATGGATCAGGAGGTTGATGTCACAGCAGGTATTACTCTTGTTTTTACTTTTCCTGCTATGACATTGTTTGATACGGGAGCCACCCACTCATTCATATCATCTAATTTTATTGCCAAACATAACATTGCCTCTACACCTTTACCTAGTTGTGTTAGAATTCTCACCGGAGGAGGAGTTGTACCTGTTAGTCGGACTTGTAGATCGTATCCTATAGTGATACGTGGCAGAGAGATGAACGCCCGACTCTTAGTCCTTCCTATGCCATCTTTTGATATTGTGCTTGGAATGGACTGGCTAAGCAAGTACCATGCTTTCTTCGATTATTTTTGCGGAAGCATTCTTTTTAAGGTACCAGGCCAGCCTAAAATTGAGTTTGCACGAGGTTATACAGAAATCCTTGATGGTATGAAGCTCGCAATGGACGATGTTGTCTATTATCCTATTATTTCACAATTTCTAGACGTCTTTCCAAAGGAGTTGCCAAGACTACCCCCAGACAGAGACGTAGAGTTTTTAATTGAACTAGCACCCAGAGCAGCACCTATAGCATCACATGTTTACAGACTAGCGAAGAAGGAAATGGATGAGCTGAAGGCGCAGTTAAAAAACTAGAAGAGAAAGGTTTCATCCGACCAAGTGCATCACCCTGGGGAGCACCAGTGTTGTTTGTACCAAAGAAGGATGGGTCAGTGCGTATGTGCATTGACTACAGAGCCTTGAATGCAGTGACAATAAAGAACAAATATCCATTGCCACGCATTGATGACCTATTTGATCAACTCAGTGGAGCCAAGGTATTCTCGAAGATAGATTTGAGATCAGAATATCACCAGGTGAAGGTACGAAAGCAGGACATTCCGAAGACCGCATTCAGAACAAGATATGGGCACTACGAGTTTTTGGTCATGCCATTTGGATTGACCAATGCTCCAGCGATCTTTATGGAGTTGATGAATCGAGTCTTCCACCAGTACTTGGACCAGTTCGTGGTCGTCTTCATAGATGATATACTTGTCTATTCGAAGAGCCAATAGGAGCACGAGAAGCATCTGCGGATTGTTCTAGAGACTTTGAGGAGAGAGCAGTTATATGCAAAGCTCAGCAAATGTGAGTTCTTCTTGGACAGAGTCTCATTTTCTTGGGTATATTGTTACAGGAGATGGTATTTCTGTTGATCCAGAGAAGATCTTCGCAGTTGAGACATGGCATATTCCTAAATCAGCAGTAGAGGTGAGGAGTTTCCTTGGACTTGTGGGATATTACCGACGGTTCATGGAAAACTTGTAAACTCCCTCGACCAGATTTCAATATTTAATAATAAATTAGGATTATTTTTACCAAATTAGGATTTATTATAACTTTTTAAATTTATTTTGCTTACATATCCTATTGATTTGTGCACCTGTCCATCACACAAATAATTAGAGCATTACACTGACTGTTATCCCCAAACAAAGTTCACATACCTCTCCTAGAGATGCTAGTCTATTTTTCTGAACTTTGTGCAACTCCCAGATACCCTGTTTTGTGCTTCATTTTAGTCGCACAAATATCGTTACAAACGTCCGTATTTATTTTTAATTAATTTCCAGACTTGTACCCATCTCTGTTCCAATAGAAATTAGAGGCCCAACAGGCACCTGTTTTGCCCAAACAAAAATACGTTATTATTCTACTTTGAGTATACTACATTTAGTATATTTACACCGTATTAAAATTATGGCCCTACCTATTTTAAATAATTAGAAATCATCGTGCGCATTAATTATTAATTAATTAATACGGTGACCCACATCATCCAAAAACCAGGCCCAGCCCCTGCCCAGACTCACCCCCACCCCCTCAGGGCCCTCACACAGCATTCCACCTCAGTTCTGTGCATTTCAGCATTTTTAGGAATAAGGTGTTTTTCTCAGACAATTGCGTAATTGCACAATTTCCCAATTAATAGGACCTCTATACAAATTATAAAATTATAGGGGTTTTTCTACAAATTTTTAGAGTGAGGTGTCAACCTCCCATTGGAGGATGAACCTACACCGTCCATTTAAAAGTGGGCCCCACTCCATAAATATCTACATAAATATCTAGATAAATATCTAAGATATTTATTGCTTAAATACCTAAAATACCCCTACCGCTAACCCTAATTACTAAATTGCCACTAAACCCAAACCTGTCACGACCCGCACCCAAAAAATTGGGCATGAGTCGTGGGTACGCCCAGCCTACGCCGTAGCATCGACGGTAGAACGCTGTCTAGGTCAACTATCTAGATAATAATTTCACACAAAAATCGGCCATGACCTCTCCAAAAGGAGGGCAACCACACAATCAATATAAACCTGTCAAGATCTCAACTCCAAACGGAGGAGCAATATCATAATGATAATCACAATATACTCAATCACGAATCTAAGCACGATAAGATAACACAGAGAAGACTAACAACTATAAAGTCTAACCAATAACAACTACTACAACAAGCACAACATCAATAATAATAATACATCAACCAAAATAATATACAAACAAGGTCTCAAACCAAAACCGGAGACAAATCCGGTGCTAAAGCTAATAAAACAACAACAAGGTCTCAGTGATCCCGGCTACCAACCCGGAAATCACCCCTAAACAAGAGGGTCCCTGTCTGAACCATCGACAGGCTCAGGTCCATAAAACGTCGGACACCACTCCTCCGGATACTCTGAAAAATATGTTCAGTCAGGACTGGAGCAAGTACATCTCTAACAGCAGTTCCATTTAAATGATAAAAACTATAAAACAATTATAGCAAGTAGCAAGAAGAATGAAGCAAGTATGAAGCAAGAAATATATATGTATCACTGGTGCATAAAGGTAAAGATACATGGATATCAGAAACAAGATAGAAATAACTGTAAGATACAAGAAATCTAAACTAAGAGTAAGTCTGTGCACATGAACGTGTAGTGAGTCCAGCATGAAATACATGTAGTGAGTCAAGTCCAGAAACATGTAAGTGAGACAAGTCAAGAAATGCATGAGAGTCCAGACTATAAAGAATGAACTCGGTGTCTTTGAAATACTTGTTTCGACATATAAACGGCTAGGGATAAGTACGGCTCACCGCGCACTGGGTGCACGGCTGCTATCATTCCAGATTAGACCAGAGGGAGTGATTCCTGATGATGCCAGATAGGAATGTTTACATGTCTACTCGAGTATTTCCCCTCCCCGACTAATACAAGTGGATCCAAGACCCGACACGCAAATCAAGATGAGTCCAGCCTGAACATGAATGATGCCTGTAGTGATGCATGTAGGTGATGCCAGTAGTGATTCCAGAATAGAGGCCAGAAATATGAAATGTACGTGTCGCAAGTAAATGAATCCAGAAATATCAGTCAGTGTCCCGTGTTGTGCCAGAATAATCATATGATACTATACTAGAAGCTGAATCATAATAATCATCAGATAATGAAAACTATCAGAGAATGTACTCGCCTGACGTCCTGAGCAACTGGCGATCCGAACCGGTGTCGCAAGGACCTAATGCAAAAAGCAAGGTTAAACAGGGTTCTAATAAGTTAAACAGATATAAAATAACTAAAAATAGGCTTCTAGGTCAAACGGGTCAAACCGGTGAAATCTTGGTCAAAAAGTCAACTTTAGGTCCAAAAAGTCAACTCTGGGTCAAAACTAGGTCAAAAGTTGACTTTGGCGGTCAACCGAGTCAACTACGGTCAAGTCTGGGTCAAACTATGGTGCTCCTGAAATTCTGGGTCAAACCGAGGTCATTAAGCTAGAAAACTCACAAACTCGCCTCCTTGAGATACCGGGATACCCTCGGTATCCGATACCTCAACCTACGCTATATACCCCGCCTATACCCTCTAAAACCTATGCTAGCACGCGTAAATATATACACATAAGCATATAAAAATCACTCCAATACTATTCCTAGGCTATTGCTCAAATACCCCGCTCGAAACTCAATACCTTGGTTATCTTAAGGTATTGAGATACCTCGGTATCTCAAGGTATTGAGATACCGCTCTAAACTCAACCCGACTACCCCTCTAGCTAGCTAACTATGCATAAACATATATATATCTAGCTATAATCTAGGCTAAAATATAGATATCTAATACATATAGGCATATACCTATATATCTATATATATATATCTCACAACACACATACCTTATGTATCTTACCTTACCTATACATACATATATATCTATATCTAGGTATCTAACTATCTATCTAGCTATGTATATATCTATATATATAGATCTATATATCTAGCTATCCCTCTACCTATCCATCTACCTATCTAGTATCAACCTATCTAGTTATCTATCTAACTATCTAACTAGTATCTAGCTATCAATCAATCTATTTATCTAACTATCCAATACCTATCTATCTATTCAAATAACTATCTAACTATCTATCAATCTATTCTATCTATCTAAACATTTACCTATCTATGTATATGTCTATCTATCAATCTAAGTATCTAACTATCAATCCATCTAATTATCTATCTATGTATCTATTTATCTATTTACCTTGTTATCTATCTATCTATCTAAATATCTATATATCTATCTATCAACTATCTATCTATTTATCTATCTATCATATACGTATCTATCTAACTACCTATTATCCCTCTATCTATCATTCTATCTAACTATCTAACTATCATCTATCTACCTAACTATCTAGATATATGTATCTATATATATACTTATATATTACCTATCCATCTAAGTATTAATCCAACTATCTACTAACCTATCTATCTATATATATATATATATGTATCTATCAATCTAATCTATTTATCTATGTATCTATCTCTCTAATCTATCTACGTATCTATTTATCTATTTATATCTAGGCATCTAGATATCTAATATCTATTGATCTAGATATCTACCTATCTATGAACCTATCTATCTATCTAATTATCTATCTTACCTATTTATCTATCTATTGATATATCTATCTATCTATCAACATATATATATATATATATATATATATATATATATATATATATATATATATATATATATATATATATCAATCTCTCTTCCTCCCTCACTAGCTACTACCCGCTGCTACTGCTGGAGCTTCTTATTCCTGCTGCTGCTGCTCCTGCATGTACTGCTACTGCTGCTGCTGTGCTGCTGCTGCAGTGCAGCAGCAGCTGCTGTACCTCGCTGCGGCTGTTGGCTGCCTCCCCCCTCCATCACAAACACACACACACACACGCCTATATACTTATATATATATCACCCTATATATATATATATATATATATATATATATATATATATATATATACACACATATATAACTATATATATATACTACTAGATATATATATATATACACACTCACAAACACACTAATACACACACACTCACTTAAACACATAACCACACACACACATATAAATATACATAGCTATATATATATATATATATATATATATATATATATATATATATATATATATATATATATATATATATATATACCCTCAAACATATAGATATACACATACACCTATAAATATATATATACATATACACACACAAGCACACTTACACATATACATATATATATATATACACATAAACATATAGACACACAAGCACATAGATATAAATACACACATATATATATAAATATATATACATATACATAAATACACATACATATAAATATATACATATATATATATATAGACACATATACACTAACACAACACAACACACAACAACACACAAACCACACGCCCCACTCACGCCCAACGACCCCGACACTCACCAATACCCTAAAATATATAAAATATAACCCAAAAACTCTAGCACACACTCTCCGATACTAACCCAACGCGTGCACAAGCCCGAAACGAGGAACCCAAGTCGAAATGGCCGTTCGGTCATTTCGACGAACACGTGGTGCGCGGCTCGGAAAATCTCCTGAAACGCACACCAAACGAACTCGGAATCGGCCCAAAATTTACCCACATGCTCTAAATGATGCCTAGATCCTATAAAAAGTGCTCCCACGTCGATTCTAGGCCCATGACGGAAATGCGCACGCACTTAGAATCGGCGACGACGAAAAGCCCCAAATTCGTCCGAAACGCCCGTTTCTCCGTGACACGGCTTCCCGTGCCCAAACAGAGACACGCACTCACCTTCAAGACACCCGACAATGTCTACCTATGTCCGTCTAACCTAGGGCATCATCCAAAATTGGGCCAATTTTGGATTCCACCCGAAATCGACACAAAACCTAATGTTAAAGTCTCCAAACCCAACCAAATTAGTTTCAACTTCCTCCCACGGGTAGCCTAAGGGTCTAGAAAGGTTCTAAACTATTAATTACACTACATAAAAATAATTATAAGGGGAAATTAGGGTTTACCTCTTGGGAGTTGGAATACCAAGCCAAAATCTCCAAAATGCTCCAAATCCTCCAAACCAAGCTTCCAAGCTCCCAAATCTAGCTCCAACACCAAATCTAAGCTCTACCCACCTAGGTTGGGGAAGAATGTAGGTTAGGGTTGAATTAAGTAGAAGAAATGGAAGAAGGAAGGAGAAAAAATGGAGAAACTTACTTGTGAAGGAGAAAGGAAGAAGAAGATGTAGTGGAGAAGAAGGAGAAGAAGAAGAAGAAGAGAATGGGAGAAGGGGGCTGCTGTCCACACGGGTCTGGGAGTGAGGAGGGGGCCGGCCATAACACACATAAGGGTTTACAAGTTCCAAAATACCCAAAATGCCCCTACTTGACTTGGTTTCGGGTTCCAAAAGCACTCAAACTAGCTCCAAATCTCTTCCACTAACGTTCTAAAAAAATAAAATAAATATTTCTAAGCTCCAAAATAATTCTCACAAGGGTGTGGGCTGGGTCGGACATGGGTCCACTAGGGTCTGACATGGGTCCAGGCTAGCCAAAATCCTAAAACAACCAATATAAAAATAATACAATCATTAATTAAATATAAATATAATTAAATATAAATAATACACAAATTACTAAATTAAAAAAAATTACCCGGCTCAGAAAATTGGGTAGTGACAAGCCTATCCTCCTTAGAAAATTTTGTCCTCGAAATTTAAAGTCAATCACACTCCCTCTAGGTCAAACCCCCAACAATCACAGTCAAGAAATTCTACCTATACAACATACAAGATCAGGGTCCTACTGGTCGTGTTATCACAGTCTCAATCAGGGTCACTACACTATCTACCACAGCACAAAAGAAAATCTAACAGGTACTAATGAAGCACACCACAAGGAATGAAAAAGGACAGGAAGAAGAACAAAGAGACAGACCTGCTAACCCGACACTCGTAGCATCGGCCTCCTCGACCGTCAACGCATAAGCCCTGCCCTGCTGGGGTGTATCCCTCTGCTGGTGCGGGGCATGATGCTGTGCCACAGGTGGCCTAACTCTAACTCTCTGATCCTGTGCTCCACCCAACGGAGGTGCAGTAGGGCAATCTCGCATCTGGTGAGCAGCGGATCCACAGAACAAACATACCTTCAACCTTCTCCTACAAACATTCCAAGTGTGTCCTGCCTTCCTGTAGTAGGCACAAGTGGGCACCCTCTGATCCTGACCCTACTGTGCTGCCTTCTGCACATAGGGACGCTTAGCCGGTCCCGCACTACCACTGGCACTGCCTGAATCATCCCTGCCTCTCTTGGACTTGAGCTCCAAGTCATCCTCTGCTCTCTGAGCATCTCCTACTATCTGCTCAAAAGTTGCCTTGCGGTCGCTCCTGGTCAAAGACTTGACCGCCATAACCAAGCCCTTGCGAAACTTTCTCGCCTTAGCTGCCTCACTCAAGCCATCTACAAATCTGCACAGACGGCATAACTCTGCTGCGTACTCGTCCACCGTCATGCTCCCTTGGACGAGTGCCTCAAACTGGCTCTCCAAAGCACTGAGCTCCACATCTGGGAAAAACTTCTCCTTAAAAAGCCTCTTGAAAGCTTCCCAAGTAAGCCCTGGCACCGCGATCCTCGTATCTGTATGATACCATGTCAAAGCGAGGTCGAACATCTGACTGCCCACTGCCTCTATCTGCATGCTGTCTGGAATCTGCGCTAGCCTGAAGATGCCCTCAATCTGCTCTATCCAGTCATTCGCGTACAGGATCCCTTCTGTACCACAGAACTCCTTGGGTCGCATCCTCTGAAAGTCGATAATACTACCCGGCCTCTGATGCTTAATCTCATCTGCCTGTGGCTGAATCTGTGCCACCCTATCCACTGCCGTCATGGCCACCTGGTGGGCGTTCTCAATGCCCAGCCTCATCACATCCACCTGACGGTGCTGCACGTCCATCATCTCCCTGAAGAACGCAAACAACTGCGCGGCATCTACTGGAGCAGGAAGTGGTGGAGGAACCACCGTAACGACTGGGGTAGTCCTCGGATCGATAGGCGGAGGAGGATCCCCGAGAGAAACAGATGCTCCCTCGACCGCAGGAGTGGTGAGTGGAGCGGTAGCAGCTGCCTGAATACGAGCTGGACGAGAGGTAGCAGACCTCTCAGTAGCAACTGCTGGAACGGTACGATGGGGTCGTATCTTCGGAGGCATCCTGAACACAGATCAAAAGAAGTCAATACGGCGCAAGATACGATATCATCAAAGAAGGACAGTAATATTTCAAAAAAAACAATTTCAGAATAATTAGATTGGAATTGTTCCTAGTCGTGATTGAGTATACTCTCATCCTAGATCCTAGATCCTATAGCAGGCTCGCAGCAGTACAACTAAGTTGTTGTACCACCATGATATCGCACTAATTGCGAATCGAGACCTGCATGGGGCCGCCACAAAAAACGTGTCACGACCCGCACCCAGAAAATCGGGCATGAATCGTGGGTACGCCCAGCCTACGCCGCAGCATCGGCGGTAGAACGCTATCTAGGTCAACTATCTAGATAATAATTTCACACAAAAATTGGCCATGACCTCTCCAAAAGGAGGGCAACCACACAATCAATATAAAACTGTCAAGATCTCAACTCCAAACGGAGGAGCAATATCATAATGATAATCACAATATACTCAATCACGAATCTAAGCACGATAAGATAACATAGAGAAGACTAACAACTATAAAGTCTAACCAACAACAACTACTACAACAACCACAACATCAATAATAATAATACATCAACCAAAATAATATACAAACAAGGTCTCAAACCAAAACCGGAGACAAATTCGGTGCTAAAGCTAATAAAACAACAACAATGTCTCAGTGATCCCGGCTACCAACCCAGAAATCATCCCTAAACTAGAGGGTCCCTGTCTGCACCATCGACAGGCTCAGGTCCATAAAACGTCGGACACCACTCCTCCGGATACTCTGAAAAATATGTCCAGTCAGGACTAGAGCAAGTACATCTCTAACAGCAGTTCTATTTAAATAATAAAAACTATAAAACAGTTATAGCAAGTAGCAAGAAGAATAAAGCAAGTATGGAGCAAGAAATATATATGTATCACTGGTGCATAAAGGTAAAGATGCATGGATATCAGAAACAAGATAGAAATAACTGTAAGATACAAGAAATCTAAACTAAGAGTAAGTCTGTGCACATGAACGTGTAGTGAGTCTAGCATGAAATACATGTAGTGAGTCAAGTCCAGAAACATGTAAGTGAGACAAGTCAAGAAATGCATGAGAGTCCAGACTATAAAGAATGAACTCGGTGTCTTTGAAATACTTGTTTCGACATGTAAACGGCTAGGGGTAAGTACGGCTCACCGCGCACTGGGTGCGCGGCTGCTATCATTCCAGATTAGACCAGAGGGAGTGATTCCTGATGATGCCAGATATGAATGTTTACATGTCTACTCGAGTATTTCTCCTCTCCGACTAATACAAGTAGATCCAAGACCCGACACGCAAATCAAGATGAGTCCAGCCTGAACATGAATGATGCCTGTAGTGATGCATGTAGGTGATGCCAGTAGTGATTCCAGAATAGAGGCCAGAAACATGAAATGTACGTGTCGCAAGTAAATGAATCCAGAAATATCAGTCAGTGTCCCGTGTTGTGCCAGAATAATCATATGATACTATACTAGAAGCTGAATCATAATAATCATCAGATAATGAAAACTATCAGAGAATGTACTCGCCTGACGTCCTGAGCAACTGGCGATCCGAACCGGTGTCGCAAGGACCTAATGCAAAAAGCAAGGTTAAATAGGGTTCTAAAAAGTTAAACAGATATAAAATAACTAAAAATAGGCTTCTAGGGTCGTTCTAGGTCAAACGGGTCAAACCGGTAAAATCTTGGTCAAAAAGTCAACTATGGGTCCAAAAAGTCAACTCTGGGTCAAAACTAGGTCAAAAGTTGACTTTGGTGGTCAACCGAGTCAACTACGGTCAAGTCTGGGTCAAACTATGGTGCTCCTGAAATTCTGGATCAAACCGAGGTCATTAAGCTAGAAAACTCACAAACTCGCCTCCTTGAGATACCGGGATACCCTCGGTATCCGATACCTCAACCTACGCTATATACCCCGTCTATACCCTCTAAAACCTATGCTAGCACGCGTAAATATATACACATAAGCATATAAAAATTACTTCAATACTATTCCTAGGCTATTGCTCAAATACCCCGCTCGAAACTCAATACCTTGGTTATCTTAAGGTATTGAGATACCTCGGTATCTCAAGGTATTGAGATACCGCTCTAAACTCAACCCGACTACCCCTCTAGCTAGCTAACTATGCATAAACATATATATCTAGCTATAATCTAGGCTAAAATATAGATATCTAATACATATAGGCATATACCTATATATCTATATATATATCTCACAACACACATACCTTATGTATCTTACCTTACCTATACATACATATATATCTATATCTAGGTATCTAACTATCTATCTAGCTATGTATATATCTATATATATAGATCTATATATCTAGCTATCCCTCTACCTATCCATCTACCTATCTAGTATCAACCTATCTAGTTATCTATCTAACTATCTAACTAGTATCTAGCTATCAATCAATCTATTTATCTAACTATCCAATACCTATCTATCTATTTAAATAACTATCTAACTATCTATAAATCTATTCTATCTATCTAAATATTTACCTATCTATGTATATGTCTATCTATCAATCTAAGTATCTAACTATTAATCCATCTAATTATCTATCTATGTATCTATTTATCTATTTACCTTGTTATCTATCTATCTATCTAAATATCTATATATCTATCTATCAACAATCTATCTATTTATCTATCTATCATATACGTATCTATCTAACTACCTATTATCCCTCTATCTATCATTCTATCTAACTATCTAACTATCATCTATCTACCTAACTATCTAGATATATGTATCTATATATATACTTATCTATTACCTATCCATCTAAGTATTAATCCAACTATCTACTAACCTATCTATCTATATATATATGTATCTATCAATCTAATCTATTTATCTATGTATCTATCTCTCTAATCTATCTACGTATCTATTTATCTATTTATATCTAGGCATCTAGATATCTAATATCTATCGATCTAGAACCTATCTATCTATCTTACCTATTTATCTATCTATTGATATATCTATCTATCTATCTATCTATCAACATATATATATATATATATATATATATATATATATATATATATATATATATATATATATATCAATCTCTCTTCCTCCCTCACTAGCTACTACCCGCTGCTACTGCTGGAGCTTCTTATTCCTGCTGCTGCTGCTCCTGCATGTACTGCTACTGCTGCTGCTGTGCTTCGCATTGCTGCTGCTACTGCTCTTTGCTGCTGCTGCTACAGTGCAGCAGCAGCTGCTGCACCTCGCTGCGGCTGTTGGCTGCCTCCCCCCTTCATCACAAACACACACACACACACGCCTATATACTTATATATATATCACCCTATATATATACACATATATAACTATATATATATACTACTAGATAGATATATATATATACACACTCTAAACACACTCTAACACACACACCTACACACTCACAAACACACTAATACACACACTCACTTAAACACATAACCACATACACACATATAAATATACATAGCTATATGTATATATATCAACACCTATATATATATATATATATATATATATATATATATATATATACCCTAAAATATATAAAATATAACCCGAAAACTCTAGCACACACTCACCGATACTAACCCAACGCGCGCACAAGCCCAAAACGAGGAACCCAAGTCGAAATGGCCGTTCGGTCATTTCGACGAACACGTGGTGCGCGGCTCGGAAAACCTCCTGAAACGTACACCAAACAAACTCGAAATCGGCCCAAAATTTACCCACGCGCTCTAAAGGATGCCTAGATCCTAGAAAAAGTGCTCCCACGTCGATTCTAGGCCCGTGGCGGAAACGCGCACGCACTTAGAATCAGCGACAACGAAAAGCCCCAAATTCGCCCGAAATGCCCGTTTCTCCGTGACACGGATTCCCGTGCGCAAACGGAGACACGCACTCACCCTCAAGACACCCGACAACGTCTACCTATGTCCGTCTAACCTAGGGCATCACCCAAAATTGGGCCAATTTTGGATTCCACCCGAAATCGACACAAAACCTAATGTTAAAGTCTCCAAACCCAACCAAACTAGTTCCAACTTCCTCCCACGGGTAGCCTAAGGGTTTAGGAAGGTTCTAAACTATTAATTACACTACATAAAAATAATTACAAGGAAAAAATTAGGGTTTACCTCTTGGGAGTTAGAATCCCAAGCCAAAATCTCCAAAATGCTCCAAATCCTCCAAACCAAGCTCCCAAATCTAGCTCCAACACCAAATCTAAGCTCTACCCACCTAGGTTGGGGAAGAATGTAGGTTAGGGTTCAATTAAGTAGAAGAAATGAAAGGAAGGAGAAAAAATGGAGAAACTTACTTGTGAAGGAGAAAGGAAGAAGAAGATGTAGTGGAGAAGAAGAAGAAGAAGAAGAAGAAGAGAATGGGAGAAGGGGGCTGCTGTCCACACGGGTCTGGGAGTGAGGAGGGGGCCGGCCACAACACACATAAGGGTTTACAAGTTCCAAAATACCCAAAATGCCCCTACTTGACTTGGTTTCGGGTTTCGGGTTCCAAAAGCACTCAAACTAGCTCCAAATCTCTCCCACTAACCTTCTAAAAAAATAAAATAAATATTTCTAAGCCCCAAAATAATTCTCACAAGGGTGTGGGCTGGGTCGGACATGGGTCCACTAGGGTCTGACATGGGTCCAAGCTAGCCAAAATCCTAAAACAACCAATATAAAAATAATACAATCATTAATTAAATATAAATAATACATAATTAACTAAATTAAAAATAAATAAAAATTACCCGGCTCAGGAAATTGGGTAGTGACAAAACCCTATATAATTCCCCCCTCCCCTCAACCGAACACCATTCCTCCTCCCTCAGCCACCCTCCGCCCACCGGACCTCCGCCCCCTGCTTCGCCACCCCCTGGCCTCCCTTCAGGCCGCCGCACCATCTCCCTGGCCGCCGCAGCCACCGCCGGCAGCCACCGCAGCGCCCCAACCCCCAACTCCACCCACACAGCCCCCGATAACCCGAGCCACCCCAGCCACCGCCCCGGCCACCTCAGACCACCGCCACAGCCCCTATCCCCTTCGCCTCGACCCCCTCTACCGGACCACCACCTTTCCTCTGCCCCACGACCACCGCCGCTTCCGCCATCTCCGCCACAACGCCACGCCAACCTTCCCCGACCACAGCACCCGAGCCACCCCGACCCCCTCGACCCGCCACCACCACCACCACTGACCACCGCCACCACCACCGACCTCTTCGCCACCACCTTCCCCGCCGCCCCGACGCCCTGCACCGCCGCCTCCGCCGCTGCAACTGCTGCAAGCTGCTGTTGTTGCTGACTGCCGACGACGAGGGAAGGTGGCTGGGGTTGTTGCTGCTGCAAGCTGCTGTTGTTGCTGACTGCCGGCTCCGCCGGTCCTCCCGCCGACGACGAGGCGTGGGCCCCCCCTCCACGTGGCAGGTATAAAATACCCCCTTCCTATACGTATATAAATAGTTATATATATATGTATGTATATAAGTATATATATATATATTTATATATATATGTTTATATATATATATATATTATAATATATAATATATATTATATAATTATATTACTGTATATATACAATATATATATATAGTATATAAGTGTATTATATTATATATTATATAAATATGTATTTAATATATTTTATGTATATATATATATATATATATATATATATATATATATATATATATATATCTATATTTATATATATGGTATTATATATATTTATATATATTATATATGGTATTTTATATATTTATATATATTATATATAATTATTATTATATTATTATTACAGTATATATATACAGTATATATATATTATATTATATTATATATTATAAATAAGTATATGTATATGTATTTTTGTATTTCTTTTAATATATATATATATATATATATATGTAAATTGTAATATATATAATTATATGTATATTATAAATTATAATATAATTTATTATATGTATATATATACAATATATATATATAGTATACTATTATATATTATATTATATGTATATATATATTTACAGTACATATGTAATATATATCTATATATGTATTTTATTTTTATTTTTATTTATATATATATATGTATATATATATCTATTGTATTATATATATTTATGCATATTATTTATATATAATTATATTATATCTATTTAAATACACATAATATATATATTTTTAATATATATATATATATATATATATATATATATACTATGTACTATACATATATTACTAAAATATTATGCTATATATATAACTTTATTATATATAATTATTATTATAAATACATATATCATTATATGTATATATATGTATATTTATATATGTATATGTATATACATATTTACCACTATTTATATATGTATATGTATATATATATTTATATAAGTACTATTATATATATGTATATATGTATATTTACATATGCTATTATATATAGATAAAGTATATGTATTATATATCTATATAGATATATACATATATTTATTATGTATATAAATATTATGTTTATATATTTATATGCTCTAAAAATATATATATATGTATTATATATGTATTAATTATAAATATATATATTATATCTTTTATTTATACTTAAGTAAATATATACTATATTATGTACTGTACGTTATTATTAAATGTTAAATTCACGAACCCTGTACGTTTTGAACAGAGTGCACCTACGACGCAGTCAGTGACCCCAGGTCACAGGACCCCTCAGACTTGACTGCGAGAACAGGTTTTTGGCACTTCCAGCACAGAGACGTAGGCAAGTATACCTTGCCAAGATTTACTGTTTAATTCCCCTTTATTGTATGTTAATTCCAGTAAGCTTACAAATGACTGTGAGTGTCCGAGATTGCCTCGGGTACCGTCAACAAATACGTTGACACGTAGTATAACTAACTTAGACTTTAGCAGACTTACCAACAACTGCGAGGGTATCCTAATATCCTCCTAGACCCTAACACTTGTACACGCAACAAGGTTGTACTTCATTTTGGGATGCAAGTTGCGTACTCGATTAGCTACCAGTATGTGTGACGTGCATCACGGCTTAGCACGAAGTCAGGAATACTCAGAAAAGTTATGACTTGGCATATAGCTACATTGGGCGGGAAAGACAACTAGTAGGCGTATGGGACACCCACCTCCTTGAATGTTATACCTTCGGATACCATGCTCCTCGGAGATGGCCGATTGTAGAGTGCCCATGTGTCTGGGGGCATATGTGTCATATATTAGCCAATCACGACGATTGGTGAATTAAGTTAGCATATGTCTAGCCTACACTTTCCCATACGTACTACAAGGTCTTTACATTGTATTCACATAGATGGTTAGCACACCCAGTATTTATTTATTCAGTATTTACATTCATGGCATATTTTTATGTATATTGTTATGTCCCACTGAGGACCTGGTTCCCTTCCAGATTTAGATGAGGCATTCTACCCCACAGTGTACGGTCCCGGACAGAAGACGAGGTATGCCACTGAGGAGGAATTAGAGGAACTGCCATCAGAGTCTGCCTAAGTACACCTGAAGCTGGAGCATCTTCTCCCTGATCTCTAGTAGCTTGTTCACCAGGAGCTGGAGCTACTACCTAGATAGACGATACTCCAGTCTATCTTATTCAGCACTTTCACTATCTTTTGTAGTGGGTTTGTTCCCACCAGATGTCTGATTGTACTATGACACTACAAGCTTAGTACTTATATATATTTGAGCACTTTTTTAGTATTTCTTGATATTTTGTGGATGAGATTAGACTTTACCTATATCAAACTTGTAAGTATTTTAGGACAGCATAGCATGTCTCTTTGGGTCCATTAAATTGGGTAATCCCTTAGTGACGTGTTAGCTGGCCAATGCCACGTGGCTGATTCCGTATATTTTGGGACTGGAGCGTGACATAGTTTTAGTGGTGGCCCATGCAGGTCTAGTTAATTGCTAGTGGTATGATTATATGCCCAACAAGCCTGCTATAGGATAGGAATAGTAGGTCTCATCCACACTGACTTATCCTTAAATTTTTACATCCTGTGTCACGACCCGCACCCGATATAGGGGTACGAGACCGTGGGTACGTCCAGCCTACGCCGCAGCATCGGCGGTAGAACGCTGTCTAGGTCATGTAACTATCTAATCAATCTCACATGAATACCCAACTCCATAAGGAGACGTGGATATCATAAAATAATGCTAGAAGTACTCAATCACATAAACTAAAGCACGATGAGATATTAAGGCAAGCAAGAAATACAAGACAAGTCTAATGACAAAATAGTCATACCTGTAATCAGTAACATCCAATCCCCAAGTGTCAGAAACAAGTCCACTAAGGTCACAGTCTGGAAAATGTTTTCCAGTCAGGAAGGAGCAAAGTACATCTCTAAATAGCAGTTCTATATTAATGATATAAACTATGTAGCAGTTCTAGATGGAAATATACGAGATGCATGTATAGGTACGAGAAATATACAATAAAAGAAATACTGAAAATACTGTAAGTAAATGCAGGAAAAGAACAATATGTCAATGAGCAAGAAACCTATGACTAAGTGTGTGAGTACTAGCTTTAACATGTGATCGGCTTGGGAACTTGATTAGGCTGGTTACATGTGATTAGCTATGATTCATGTAAAGTCAGGCTAACCGTTGGTTAGCTATGATGCATGTAGAGGTCAGGCTAATCACATGTAACAGCTATGAAGCATGTAAATGGTCAGGCCGCACCCGACGTGAGATGTGGGGTGAGCTATGATGCATGTAGAGTTGGTTATGATCACATATCTATACTAAAATACTCCCCTCCCCCGACTGGTATAGTAGATCCAATCATGGTACGCTATGGCACGGGATTCCCTAGGGAGGTAGCAAGTCTCCCCGGGAATCAGTATCTGTACATCCATAAGATAACAAGGAAACAAGTCTTGTACAAGCTACACCATGAATAAGGAATAACATCTCATGACGAGATCCGTGTATACCAATCCGTGTAACCAATGTGTCAAGAGCATGGATATCTACACTAGATACAGTGAACATAGGAGATATCATAAATTAGAAACTAATCAGAGAATGTACTCGCCTTGGGTCCTTAGCTGGTAAATACCAATGTCCTGTCCCTGAGTATCGTCTGGAGGATCCAACAGTCCTATACACATATAATAATATCACTTGTATCAGATGCTACACTAACACACAATAGAAATACACTGGCCTCAGGGCTATGCCAGGCATGGCTCTAGTCAACTAGGGTCATCTAGTAGGGATACGTATATAAATACACATTTTACACTCAGAGTATATACAAATAAAAACGTATATAATATATATATATAAGTGTCTCTTAGTAATTATACAAAATACGTATATGTGTATATACACTAAATAGATGCATATAAATATATATATTTATATACCAAAATACATATTTGTATATATATATATCAATCAAATATTTATATATATATATATATATATATATAACTAATCAGAGAATGTACATAATGCCACACTTCTCAAGGTGATCCCAAATGAAGTAGCAGTTAGTTCCAATGAGTCCGGAGCAGTCCAAATAGCTAGAAACTATATAAAGAAGTCCAAGATCGAAGTTCGGCACGAAAATCGAGATAAGGATACCAGGCTAAAGAGAAAAGGGTCAATTGTTCGTAATTAAGATAACACCTTAGTTTATGAAAATTATTTCGAAATTATTTTGAACAATAATTACAAGTAAAAGTTTATTTATAAAATTTAGAATTTATGTAAAAGCCAATATATTTTTATATCTATGGTAAAAATCGGTCACCAGTCCAAATAAACAAATTTGAACTAATTTTTTTATTATTGAACTATTTCTTAAATAATAATATAAACCCCAACAATTTATTATATTTTTGCATAATCAAAAACCCTTATAATTATTACATAACTAAACTAAATAAAAACTAAACAATTTAAATATTACTAAACTGATTAATAATTAACTATCTGATTAATAATTAACTATCTGATTAATAATTAACTAACTAATCTAATTATATATAATTAATAAACTAATTATATGCTAATTATAAACTAATCTAATTCTCTTTACACTCTCTCCCAACACTCTGAGAAATCGAAAGGAAAGCAGAGAAAGGGGAGGCTCACATTGGGGGGTTTTCCGGCGTCGGCGCGGTGGGGGTTCCGTCGAGGTGCGACTTCGGTGCAGCTTTGGTCGGGATCTTGGCGGTGGAAACTCGAGAGCGGCGGCGGTGGAAACCCGAGAGCGGCGGCGGTGGTTCGAGGAACCGGTCGAAGACCTAGGCGGTGGATCTGGCGCTCGTCTCGAGGAGGCGGCAGCGAAGCTCAGCGGCGGCAGCGGAGCTCGACGACGTTTAGATCTAGGGTTAGGGTTTGCTCTGTATGAGTCGGGTGGATCGTGTCCGAGGCTGGACACGATGGGTGATGTACGGTGGTGGATGTGTCCGAGGCTGGACACGAGGATTGAAGTCTGCACAGTGGTGGATGTGTCCAGATGGTGTCGGACACAATCCTATATAATATTGTAATAACTGGACACAAGAAATGAATGGATACGATAGGACACCCGGGGTCGGACCCGAGGCCAACACGGCTGACACGGTAATGCTGGACACACGGACACGAGCACACAAAACAATGGTGATGGCTTGTGGGAATTTGTGAGGGCTAGCTAATAATTTTGGGATTTAGGGTTTCTTGGGAATGGTGTGGGTGAGAGACTTTAAATAGGGAGAGAGGGTGTGGGATAAAGGGTGAGGATTGGCCCAATTAATGAATGGCCAAGATTAGATATGAATGAGTTCTTCATGTGGGAATGAGGGTGTGTTGGCTAGTTACTGGGAGATGGCAAACTTGTAAAATTTTTAAAAGAAAAAAAAAGATTATAATTTAAGAAAATATTTTAAGAGGCTTCCAAGGCTAACTGATTCCCAATTAGCTACTAATTAAACCCATATTTCAAAACCTAGAAAGTATGTAATTTATTTATTTACTATCCCAAATGGATTTCAAAATTTATTATGAAGAAAACAACTAGTCCTTTAAATAATTTTATGATTTCAAGCCAATAAATATTTGAAGCTAGAGAAATATATATATCATTATTAATTTATAATAACTCGACATTTAGGAAAAATGATTTTTATAAAAGATTTCAAATCACCTTCTAAAATCAAACATTGCTCAAAAATCTAATACTAAAACTCAAGGAGAAAATATTTTATAAACTTGATATTTTAAAATAAAAAAAATCTAAATATTTTGGAAATTTGGAAATCGGAGGTTACGAGTCTATCCACCTTAGAAAAATTTTGTCCTCGAAATTTAAGATCCTCAATAATTGCATTTACACATTGTATTATTTCTATCAAAATTTAAATTTCAAACCAAATAATCATGAAGTAATTCCATATTGTTATTTCACAACCTTTCAAAATTCTATAATATCATATTGCTGAAAATCTTCAAGTTTAAAATCAAATTCAAATTTTTATCTTAATCTCCTCCAAAATTTTTAAGTTCGTATCTAAATACTCCAGGATTTTAATATCCAATCCTCCAATTGGAATCCAATCAATGCATATTTATAAAAATCGTATCCCAAATTTAAATTTTGAACACTAATCCATCAATCATCTTACTCCTCTAACTCAAATTCAATCTAAATCCTCATCCCGAGAATTGAATTCGACACTATTCCAATAACGATTTTTTTTTCTGATTTCCTTTTCCTCAAAATACTCAACAATGCGATATTTACGGAATCTTCAATGCAACATTCATAGTATAAAATTTCTACCTTGCAATCAATTAGATATAATGATAATTTCCCAAATTTTCTCAAATTTTTAATAACCAATTCAATCATATCAATACCTTCCTAAAATTAATAAATCCTCAAATTTTTGCCCTGTGAATTTCTTACTTCTCCATTTAGGTTAATGTTTATCCTCGAATTTCAATCACACCTCGATCTTTGTAAAACCAATGATCCATCAATTCTGTTATATCAACTCATGAATGCTTATCCTTGAATTTCTAATCATCTTGTCCCATTTGTCAAGTCATAACCTTTTCATAAATCTTTGTTATGGTCAAAACCCCAACAACCATGGTCTAAGAAATTTTTTTACCTACAGTCATACAACAAACAACATAGAGGAAACATGCATGGTTATGGTCTGTCTTATCATGGTATTGCATTCTCTGTCAGGGTGTACTACTAACTATATCCTAACAAGAAAAATCATGTATATGAACTACAGTACTAGGGAAAATTCAGTTAAAAGACGAAAAAGAACATTAGGAAAGAAAAGAAAGAACGTGTTAACATATTTCCTGCAGTATCCCTTATCTCTAACATACACTTAACTCTAGCATATTCACTAACTAATTCCTATTCCTGTATACTGATATCCCTATCAACTAACCTTTGGTCCACAACATCCATGATTACATCCTCATTGCATACACCTGCTTATTAATACTTAAATCTGATACCAAGAACCTCTAACATAATTATAGGTCAATTGTGCATGTAAAGTTTGATACCTCTATCTCTTTAGGTATCCCTGTTCTACTTCAGTACACTCACTGCTAGTTCTCGTTCCTACTACAATTGTCCATACTATTTGTTCTTATCACTCAAGTGCACACCAAGTGTAACACACCATACTAAGTGCTAAACCCTTTCCAATACAACTCTAGATGGACACCCAAGTCAGTCTGCGGTGCCATCTCAACCATGCTCAAGTCATCAAATCCTCACACATGTATATCATCTACTCATATATTAATATTCATATTTCTCATCTACCATAAAAATTAATCCTCAAAATAATCATCAAGGTTTAACTTCTCGATCAACTTAAAAATAAATTGCGTATACCTCCTCAAAGTCAGATACTCAACATCGAAATAAAAATTTTAATCACTTCTAAAATCTTTGTAGCCTTGACCATGTTTATTGAATCAATTTTTGAAATACTCAAAAATTTTAATGACACAATCTCAACTTCTCAATAATTCTCAAAGTAAAAATTCATTTCCACTCTTAAATTTATAAATCCACCAATTTACATATAAGTGCTCGTAGTCTCTAATACTCGAGGTGCACTCAATACCTCTATTGTCTACAACTGTGTACTAAATTATATTGCCCGAATCACTTGTACTATTACCTCCAATGATCAAAGTTATCATCACCTGTATTTTCTTTCATGATTTCAATTTATGTCAACTAGTATATCATCCGATTATCATCACGCAGAGTGCTTACTATTTTGAGCGTCGTTCTCGACTAATCCTCGATATAGAACCATTAGCACTCTTGGTATTATATTACTAGTTCCATTAATGGTTTATCTCATCAAGCTCATTAGAACTCATGATCACCTGAATCCTCTATTACACTCATGTTTCTTTACTCTCATGGGTATGTGTACGGTTCCTCATCTCGATTGTTGTATATGTATTTCCTTTTAACCTTTTATAGCCTGGTAAACTAGTCCGTGATACGCTTCAGCATTTTTATTACTAATTCCGATATTTCTCTACTCATGACACCTCATTATAACTCCTCATGCATATAAATTTCTTTACCTTTAACACACCCGATATCAATCAAATATTGAACATTATGCTCCATTAATCCTTAACACAATTCTTTGATACCTAATTGTTTACATAGATCACTTAATTATATAATCATGATTATCCAGGACGGGTAATTGGCTCTGATACTAACTCTGAGAACTATCACTGATACTCTATACTCTCCTCTACTTATAGTCTCTAATGACACTTATCCTAGAACCATTGGTACAAGGTACTATGCTAAGGGCTACTCTGGATTAAAGCCTACTGCTCACCTGTCCAACTAGAAAATACTTACAACTTACTAGCAACACTCAGTTAATGCTAATACTCAAGACACAGACAAAATCACAAGTCACTAATTATCATACTTAATAAGGAATCCTCAAAGAATAGGAGCTCAAAAAGTCTGGATTGAGGACTGAAGGTGTTTCTACTGTTAACAACCAAAAGGACGATGGAATAAAGTTTTGTATAACAGAAACAGATAAGTATTGAGATGATACTTTAAGAACAAATTTTTTTTTTTTTTAGACACAACCTGATAATCATACATGTCGGTCAGAAATCATGACGCTGAGGATCCTCGCCATGCCAGTAAGCATAGGTGCGATAACGACAGGTTCCGTAACTAAAGTACGCAACCCTACAGTCATGTCATCTAGAATCTTCGCTAACCGGTATGGCTGCGAGAAATTCTAAATTTCATAACTAAAGTATGTACATCCTAGTCAGGTTCCTACGTTCTCGTCATGACAGCTAATATGGCTGCGATAAACTCTAGGTTCCATAACCAAAGTAGACGTTTTACCTTTCTCACTGTCCTCATCAACCTATGTCATTAGATAATACCGTAAAGTTCAGTCCGTAAAATTTATCTCGATATGAAATCAAAACTCAACAACGATACCAAGAATTAAATTTAACAATTGGTCAACAAGAATCAAACTCAATATCAACAAGTGAGAACGGACAAAAATAAGGGGGAAGGATTTAAATTGGAATTTATAATGAGATTCTCAAGGGTCGTCCCAGAAATCTCTCAAAAATTATGATTGAGTATCCTCTCTCATCCTAGTATCCTATGTCCTATATTCTATAGTAGGCACGTAGTAGTACAACTATGATGTCGCACTACTACGACATCGCACAACTAGCGAAGTCTGACCTGCATGGGCCACCAATAAAAACGTGTCACGACCCGCACCCGATATAGGGGTACGAGAGCGTGGGTACGTCCAGCCTACGCCGCAGCATCGGCGGTAGAACGCTGTCTAGGTCATGTAACTATCTAATCAATCTCACATGAATACCCAACTCCATAAGGAGATGTGGATATCATAAAATAATGCTAGAAATACTCAATCACATAAACTAAAGCACGATAAGATATTAAGGCAAGCAAGAAATACAAGACAAGTCTAACGACAAAATAGTCATACCTGTAATCAGTAACATCCAATCCCCAAGTGTCGGAAACAAGTCCACTAAGGTCACAGTATGGAAAATATTTTCCAGTCAGGAAGGAGCAAAGTACATATCTAAATAGCAGTTCTATATTAATGATATAAACTATGTAGCAGTTCTAGATGGAAATATACGAGATGCATGTATAGGTACGAGAAATGTACAATAAAAGAAATACTGGAAATACTGTAAGTAAATGCAGAAAAAGAACAATATGTCAATGAGCAAGAAACCTATGACTAAGTGTGTGAGTACTAGCTTTAACATGTGATCGACTTAGGAACTTGATCAGGCTGGTTACATATGATTAGCTATAATTCATGTAAAGTCAGGCTAACCGTTGGTTAGCTATAATGCATGTAGAGGTCAGGCTAATCACACGTAACAGCTATGAAGCATGTAAATGGTCAGGCCGCACCCGACGTGAGATGTGGGGTGAGCTATGATGCATGTAGAGTTGGGTATGATCACATATCTATACTAAAATACTCCCCTCCCCTGACTGGTATAGTAGATCCAATCATGGTACGCTATGGCACGGGATTCCCTAGGGAGGTAGCAAGTCTCCCCGGGAATCAGTGTCTGTACATGCACAAGATAACAAGGAAACAAGTCTTGTACAAGCTACACCATGAATAAGGAATAACATCTCATGCCGAGATCCGTGTATACCAATCCGTGTAACAAACGTGTCAAGAGCATGGATATCTACACTAGATACAGTGAACATAGGAGATATCATAAATTAGAAACTAATCAGAGAATGTACTCTCCTTGGGTCCTTAGCTGGTAAATACCGATGTCCTGTCCCTGAGTATCGTCCGGAGGATCCAACAGTCCTATACACATATAATAATATCACTTGTATCAGATGCTACACTAACACACAATAGAAATACACTGGCCTCAGGGCTATGCCAGGCATGGCTCTAGTCAACTAGGGTCATCTAGTAGGGATACGTATATAAATACACATTTTACACTCAGAGTATATACCAATAAAAACGTATATAATATATATATATAAGTGTCTCTTAGTAATTATACAAAATACGTATATGTGTATATACACTAAATAAATGCATATAAATATATATTTATATACCAAAATACATATTTGTATATATATATATCAATCAAATATTTATATATATATATATATATATATATATAAAACTAATCAGAGAATGTACATAATGCCACACTTCTCAAGGTGATCCCAAATGAAGTAGCAGTTAGTTCCAATGAGTCCGGAGCAGTCCAAATAGCTAGAAACTATATAAAGAAGTCCAAGATCGGAGTTTGACACGAAAATCGAGATAAGGATACCAGGCTAAAGAGAAAAGGGTCGATTGTTCGTAATTAAGGTAACACCTTAGTTTATGAAAATCATTTCAAAATTATTTTAAACAATAATTACAAGTAAAAGTTTATTTATAAAATTTAGAATTTATGTAAAAGCCAATATATTTTTATATCTATGGTAAAAATCGGTCACCAGTCCAAATAAACAAATTTGAACTAATTTTTTTATTATTAAAACTATTTCTTAAATAATAATATAAACCCCAACAATTTATTATATTTTTGCATAATCAAAAACCCTTATAATTATTACATAACTAAACTAAATAAAAACTAAACAATTTAAATATTACTAAACTAATTATATACTAACTAACTGATTAATAATTAACTATCTGATTAATAATTAACTAACTAATCTAATTATATATAATTAATAAACTAATTATAAACTAATCTAATTCTCTTTACACTCTCTCCCAACACTCTGAGAAATCGAAAGGAAAGTAGAGAAAGGGGAGGCTCACATTGGGGGGTTTTTCCGGCGTCGGCATGGTGGGGGTTCCGTCGAGGCGCGACTTCGGTGCAGCTTTAGTCGGGATCTTGGCAGTGGAAACTCGAGAGCGGCGGCGGTGGAAACCCGAGAGCGGCGGCGGTGGTTCGATGAACCGGTCGAAGACCTAGGCGGTGGATCTGGCGCTCGTCTCGAGGAGGCGGCAGCGAAGCTCGGCGGCAGCAGCGGAGCTCGACGACGTTTAGATCTAGGGTTAGGGTTTGCTCTGTATGAGTCGGGTGGATCGTGTCCGAGGCTGGACACGATGGATGATGTACGGTGGTGGATGTGTCCGAGGCTGGATACGAGGATTGAAGTCTGCACAGTGGTAGATGTGTCCAGATGGTGTCGGACACAATCCTATATAATATTGTAATAACTGGACACAAAAAATGAATGGATACGATAGGACACCCGGGGTCGGACCCGAGGCCAACACGGCTGACACGGTAATGCTGGACACACGGTCACGAGCACACAAAACAATGGTGATGGCTTGTGGGAATTTGTGAGGGCTAGCTAATAATTTTGGGATTTAGGGTTTCTTGGGAATGGTATGGGTGAGAGACTTTAAATAGGGAGAGAGGGTGTGGGATAAAGGGTGAGGATTGGCCCAATTAATGAATGGCCAAGATTAGATATGAATGAGTTCTTCATGTGGGACTGAGGGTGTGTTGGCTAGTTACTGGGAGATGGCAAACTTGTAAAATTTTTAAAAGAAAAAAAAGATTATAATTTTAAAAAATATTTTAAGAGGCTTCCAAGGCTAACTGATTCCCAATTAGCTACTAATTAAACCCATATTTCAAAACCTAGAAAGTATGTAATTTATTTATTTACTATCCCAAATGGATTTCAAAATTTATTATGAAGAAAACAACTAGTCCTTTAAATAATTTTATGATTTCAAGCCAATAAATATTTGAAGCTAGAGAAATATATATATCATTATTAATTTATAATAACTCGACATTTAGGAAAAATAATTTTTATAAAAGATTTCAAATCACCTTCTAAAATCAAACATTGCTCAAAAATCTAATACTAAAACTCAAGGAGAAAATATTTTATAAACTTGATATTTTAAAATAAATAAAAATCTAAATATTTCAGAAATTTGGAAATCGGAGGTTACATCCTGCTTGATTATTATATCATTATTTCCTTCGTACTTTTCTAATTATTCTATCTTCTTCAGAAATATGGACATACCCAGTGGACACGTGACTGATGGGGCTGATTAAGCAACAAACCCCTCGCTAGATGTCCAAAGGACCCCAACCACCCCGAGAGACCAGTCCCCGAGAAGGATGCTGGTCTATCCGACAACCCCGTACATTCATCAGAATCCTACCCAGGAAGCCACACCAGCCCAGCAAGGAGGGCAAGCTTTCCAGGCACCGACACCGCAGGCAGAGACACCTTTGCCTCCACCTCCAGTCCTTCCAGCCCTGATGCCACAACTTGAGGGACAACCTCAAATGTTCCAGTTCTTCCAAGCCATGTTGCAAGCACAGTGGCAACAGACAGACACCCTGAGGCAGAGCTTGATGATGGCTCTGGAGAGAACAACTGCCCCGGCACCAGCACCTGTCCAACCAGCTGGCACTGTCCGAGGCTTTCGCCAAATGGGCCCGAGTACCTTTTCTGGCAGCGAAACTCCGGAGGAGATCTCCGACTGGATCTCTAACACGGAAATACTGCTAGAAGGTTCACAACTTCAACCAGACTTATGGATGACCGCCGTGAGGGCCCAACTCTTAGGCAACGCCCATCACTAGTGGGATTCCATCGAACGCAGCGTCGGCAAGACCCAGACTTGGGAACAATTTCTGGAGTACTTCAATGCAAAGTACTTCCCAGCCACGGTCAGAAATGACTTGTACTCCCAGTTCCTACATCTGGAATAAGAGAATATGACCGTCGACGCCTATGACGCAGAGTTCAGTCGACTGAGTCGATTCGGTGCCATCCTGATACCGAACGAGCTGGAGAAGGCCATGAGGTTCCATCACGGCCTTACCTTCGAGCTCCAACGGTATACTACGACGTAGTCGAGGATCTCCTACGAGGAGGTTCTTTCAGAAGCAAGGATACAAGAAGCCATTGGCCGAGGAGCAAGACGCTCTAACCCAACCATACCGGCCAGAAATCAGCCCAGAGCAGGAGGACCAATCCGTCGCCTGGAAAACTAGACACAACACAAAACGGGGCCCTATCAGAATAAAGAGCTTCCGACTTGTCACTATTGTGGTAAGAAGGGACATTATGTCCGAGACTACAGAAAGAAGCAGGGACTATGCCTGATATGTGGAGCTAGTCAACATATGGCAAGAGACTGCACACAACACAGAGATGCAACCCCCCAGAACGGGCAAAGATCAGGAGCACCAGCCCAGAGGATGCTACCCTCAACTGGAGGTCAACATCCCTCAATATCTGGAGGATATCAGAGGGGAGCTCCCCTGGCCACACAAGAGACCCAGTTCAACAAGGCCAGACAGCAGTCCGGAGGACAAAGGCACGGGCAGGCCTTTGCACTAGCTGTAGTTGCAGAGGAACCGGAAGGTGAAACTATTACAGGTACCATTATAGTTGCATCATTACCTGCAACCGTATTATTTGATTTTGGCGCTACACTGTCTTTCATATCTAGTAGTTTCGTAGCCATGCACAAACTAGCCACTTTCCCATTGCCTAAATGTTGGAAAATTCTTACCGGAGGATGCATCGTGCCGGTTACCAGCATTATTGAAACATGCTCGGTAATCGTTTGTAGTAGAGAGCTGGGAGCACAATTTTTAGTACTTCCAATGCCAAACTTCGACGTTGTCTTAGGCATGGACTAGTTAAGCCAGTACAATGCTATACTAGACTGCGGAAAGGGAAGCGTCATATTTAGACCCCCAGGTCACCCGGAGTTCGAGTACATACGGGGCACCATCGTGCAAGGAGTAGGCCAGACACCTAGAGCTTACATGGCGATGGAGACAGCACCCCCAGCAATTGTAGTAGAGTTCGAAGACATATTTCCAGAGGAATTGCCAAGCCTACCATCTGACAGAGAAGTGGAGTTCACTATTGAGTTGATACCCAGAGCTGCACCAGTATCCTCAAATGTATACCGATTGGCGAAGAAGGAGCTTGACAAACTAAAGCTACAGCTAGAAGAATTGCAGATCAAGAAATTTGTTCGTCCTAGTGCATCACCCTGGGGAGCACCAGTGTTGTTTGTACCAAAGAAGGACGGAACATACCGGATGTGTATTGATTACAGAGCCCTTAATGCTTTGACAATAAAAAATAAGTACCCCCTGCTGCGGATTGATGATCTATTCGACAAACTGACAGGAGCAGTGGTGTTCTCAAAGATAGATTTAAGATCAGGCTATCATCAGGTAAAAGTACAGAAAAAAGATATTCCAAGGACAGCATTCCGGACTCGTTATGGTCACTACGAGTTCCTGGTAATGCCTTTTGGACTGACAAATGCACCTACCGTATTTATGAACCTGATGAACCAAGTCTTCTACCAGTATCTGGACCAGTTCGTGGTAGCCTTCATCGACGACATCTTGGTGTATTCGAAGAGCCACGAGGAGCATGAAGAACACTTGAGACTGGTGTTAGAAACGCTAAGACGGGAGAGCCTTTATGCTAAGCTGAGCAAGTGCGAGTTCTTCCTTGATCGTGTTGCTTTTCTTAGGCACGTGATCACAGGAGATGGCATCTCGGTGGACCCAGCAAAGATCTCATCTGTAGAGACGTGGCCAACCCCTACCAAAGTCTCAGAGGTGAGAAGTTTTCTAGGACTTGTCGGATATTACCGGAGGTTCGTAGAGAACTTTGCAAAGATCGCAGAGCCGATAACCCGTCTAACCCGCAAGGAGCAGGAGTTTATCTGGTCTGAGGAATGTCAGATAGCTTTCGAGGAGCTGAAAAAGCGTCTGACTACAGCCCCCATCTTGACCATACCATCTGGATCCGGAGGATTCGTAATATATAGCGATGCATCCGAAAAAGGATTAGGTTGTGTCTTAATACAATATGGGAAAGTTGTAGCCTATGCTTCAAGACAACTGAGGACCCATGAGAAGAATTACCCCACACATGACTTGGTGCTTGTCGCAGTCATCTTCGTCCTGAAGCTTTGGAGACATTATCTATACGGCGAACGAATGGAGAAATTCATGGATCACAAGAGCCTGAAGTATGTCTACACCCAGAAGGACTTGAACCTGAGACAAAGACGCTGGCTCGAAGTGATGACAGACTTCGAGATCGACCTGCAGTACCATCCAGGAAAGGCTAATATAGTAGCTGATGCTCTAAGCAGAAGACCCACGGCATTCTTCCTGAACACCCAACCAGATCTATTAAGAGATCTAGAAAAATTGGGTATAAAGGTCGTTATGCCAGAAGTTGACGGCCAATTGTCAAACTACCAGTTATAATCAACATTGGTCGAAAGAATCAAAGCTCCACTGCCAACTGATGCAAGATTTCAGAGACTTCGACAAAGAACAGAGGTTGGAATCTAGACAGGATGTCACATACACATGTTTGTGGTATTAAACGAAAGAATAAAAGTGTATTTCAATGACAGGGTTTATGCGAAACCCGTGCCCTTTGGTTTACAAATAAACTTGTACAATGTAATTATATACGAGGATGTGGGAGTACAATTTATTTAATCTGGGTATAAATTGCTATAGGTGTCTGATCTGCAGTCGATCACTTTAGCCCTTGGACCACACGATGTTGAAGAAGTGCCGTGGAAGACAGGTAGCAGCTTCGAAGGTTGCAGGAGAGGGTGGATGCACGATGCCAAAGTCGTCGATCCCTGCTCTTTGCCTGAGCTCCGGTCTCTCTCTCTCTCTCTCTCTCTTGACCTTCGGTTCGATCTTTCTGGGAAGTTCGACCTTGTTCGATCTTCAAGTTTGAAGTTTTTCGACCTTGTTCCCCATTATTGATAGGGGTCTCTATTTATAGAGTTTTGGTGACAGTGACCACTCCGTCGGTATAAAAATCGAGGAGTGGGAAGTACAGCACCCCTTTACACAATGGTTAAGATAACCAATGCCTGCGTATAGATGACCTTTTGAGTGAGCATGTGACGCGTGTCCAACTAAGGGGACAAAACGTGTATATTTGCTGCGAAGATCACGGCGTAGAAGCCACGTAGGTTGGTATCCCTTGTGTAGAAGAGGTTGGCGTAGAAGCCAAATGACTGTCACCCTGGCGTAGAAGCCAAGTAGGCATAGAAGCCGAACAGGCATAGAAGTCGAACAGGCATAGAAGCCGAACAGGCGTAGAAGCCGAATAGGCATAGAAGCCGAATAGGCATAGAAGCCGAATAGTTATAGAGGCCGAGTGGTCGTAGAGACTGAGTGGTCGTAGAGACTGAGTGGGCGTAGAAGCCGCGTGAGCACAGATCCTGAATGGGCGTAGAAGCCGCTGCGTATCGTGCTAGAGTGCTGATGTGGACGTCTTAGCCGGAATTACGGCTTTTGAAGATATAATCAAATCTCTTGCAGAGATTTGCCACCATCTTATACATTAAATACGGAGGCGTGTTTTGAAGGTCTGCAGCCCTTCTGTGCATCCGTCGCAGAGACGTGCCTTGAGAGAAACTGTCACCGCTCTGTGCAATTAGACGTGGAGACGTGCCTCGAGTCCCGTACGAAGTGCAGCTTTTGACGTGGCAGGCGGTTTGTCTACTGCGGAGCGTAAAACAGCTCATATTTGCCTGTGTAAAACAAGGTAGCGTATTCCCTTGTACGCGAAAGAGCGGTTTACGCTGAAGGGACTTTAGTAAACGACGGTTCGGTGATGTTTTAACCAAATCCTCTGCATTAAATACAAAGATCCGCCATCATACTGTGGGGCGCGTCCCGAGGGGTCTGCCATCGTTTCCAGCCGTCGTCTGGGTAGCCGTGCAGCATTTTTTGTCAGGAGTTAGAGGTCAGATTCACTGCGTGACTTGACAGGTTCATTTCGGGGAAGACGAAGCGTTCCTCGTACGCTTTAACGCTGCTTTGAGAGCGAATGAGTTTTACGCCATGGAGGCGATGAAGAACCTTGTTTACGCTGGAGCAGCCTGGACGTACTGTACTTATGTGGATGGTCCTTTGAGCTTTATTCTTCACGCTGTGTTTGAGCAAAAAAAGCTCTGTTGTACGCTTGATGGCTCTGAAGGCCTCTATTTACGCTGCTCTGCATCAAGAGGCTGCGTAGGTCCTCCCAGCGTATTTTTCATGCTTCTACAAGACCCCCTTCAAAGCTTTTAAATTCCTCGGAATTTGAAACGCTTTGAATGAAGCATGAACGGCCCCTCGCAACTCAAAACGTTTCTGAATGGAGCATTGAAACGGTCGATGTTGACTTTATGGCGGATTTATTGGGGACCGCTGTGATCTCTTTCGCCTATAAAAAGGCTGGGGGAGTTAGCCTGTTCTCCCCATATTTTCTATTACCATGCCGAGATGATCACCGGAGTTCGTCGGGTCGACCTGAGGAAGAAGGAGATCATGTTCTTCCAGCATGTAGGAAGCCAAAAAAGATGGCATCTTCGAGCAAGTGTCCACTGCAACGATGGATCATGGAAGGATATCTTAGCCTCCCTTGCTCGGGATAATCAGCAACTTTGTATGGCTGTTCTTCCAGGAGAAAGGAAGGGTCGTCTTTGACCACACAGCTTGCAAGTGCTGTCTTCTCTCGTTGCCTTCGGTGACGAGACTCAGACAGACTCACTCTGTCCCGGCTTGAGCGGCGCACGGAGCATGGGATCTGCAAAATCTATGCAGGCCCAGCTCTGTATCCTCCCGCCAGCGATCTTCTTGTTCACGACCGTGGTGGTCGATGAACTTCCATGGAAGAAGAGGAAGACCTGCACCGATGCGAGAACCCTGTAGAATGGATTCTGGGGGCGATCTTCAGACGACGAGGGGGTATCTCCTTTGTAGACGGAGTTTTCCTCAGATGTAATCATAAAAAATAAAAAGAAAACCCTTGTAGATTGGATTTCCCTCATATGTAATCATGACTTTAATCTTTAATAAGATCGTCTTGCTTCTTCATATGATCATCTTGCCATATGTTGCTGTGAAGTCTGAATATGTGTAGCTTTGTCACGTCTGAATCTTTACGCCGTCTCTGATAGAAAGAGTATTAGGCCCTGTCCTTTACGCATAACGAATAGTCCATAGAACGCTGTTTAAGCCTTTTGAACATTTAGAACTGTTCTGTTGCTAGGATTGAGGGACCGCGTAGAGCTCTGAACTGCTGCTTCTGATGAGCAAAAATTTTGTTCAGACTTCGTCTTCAAGAATGATCTCTCGAAACTCCCTTGGAACAGGGTCAAGGTTTTGGCTGTCAAACTGATTTTGCTATCTTGATAGACGAGATGTTCAGACTGGAGTCTGGATGAACCTCCAATTTTTGAACTCTGTATGCTTCGTGCACTTGGGATGCTCTGGGTCAAGAACGAGTATCTTCTGTGTGAACTCTTGGCAATTGACCGCTTTGGGGACTGTTTCGAATATGCAAAAAGTCGTGGAGCGTGAAATCATCAGTCTGTAGCCTCTGGACGTAAAACACCATCGAGCGTGAAATCGTAGACTTGTGGTTCCTGAGCATGAAGTCGTAGGTTTGTAGCCTCTCGAGCATAAAAGCTACCGAGCACAAAGGCATCCGGGCATAAAACCATAGACTTATAGCTGTCGAACGTAAAGCTGTAGATTCGTAGCTGTCGAGCGTAGAAAGCTCCTTTAGCGTAGGACTAGAGATCTGTAGCCTGTGAGCGTAGAACACCATCGAGCGTAAAATCGTAGACTTGTGGTTCCTGAGCGTGAAGTCGTAGGTTTGTGGCCTCTCGAGCATTAAAGCTACCGAGCACAAAGGCATCCGTGCGTAAAACCATAGACTTATAGATGTCGAACTGTCACTACCCAATTCTAGAAAATAGAGTATTTTTTTTTTATTTGATAAATAGTGGTTTGTATTTAATTAATTAATTATATTTATATTTATTTAGTTTTGACCTAGAGTTGACTTTTTGGACCCCGGGTTGACTTTTTGACCCGATTTTCACCGGTTTGACCCGTTCGACCTAGAATAGCCCTAAAAGCCTATTTTTAATTATTTTATATCAGTTTAAATGCTTAGAATCCTGTTTAATTCTACTTTTCGCATTAGGTCCTTGTGACACCGGTCCGGATCTCGATCCTCATCAGTTGCTCAGGACATCAGGCGAGTACCTACCTCTGATAGTTTCCATTTCATGATAGCGTTTATATCACCTGTTCTAGAACTGTAATACTTGATTCTGACACATTGTTACACGAGATGGTACTAGTGGATCCCGTCATGAGATGCTATCCCCCTTACCGTGTTCAGCGGGTACTCTATCACGTGTATTTCATCATGTGCTTCAGGTATTGATTCTCATGTGCTATCATGTGCTTATTGTGCTCTCGCCTTCGTGTGCGCGAGATATTATCATGTACGTAGCGTGTTGTGGTTGGATCCAATGGTATTAGTGGGGGGGAGTAGTGAGTTGGTTATGTGATCAAAGCCAAACAGTATTCATGTGTATGTCGGTTATGCAACTCATGCATAACGGAGTTATCTTAGTGTTTTTTATGTGCAACCTAAGCCGATCACATAACGAACTTGTGCTCAAGGCACTTAGCTAGTATTCATGTTTCTCACCTGCAGTTACTTTTTTACTACTTGTATCGTTCTCCAGTTTACATTGCAGCTACTTATTGTGCTCCAGCATATATTTATTTCCTGTGCGTCTTGATTACTTTTCTATTGCTCGTCATATACACCTTACCATGCATTTGGAGTTGCTTTCAGAGTTATGTACTTCGCTCCAGTCCTGACTGGGCATATTTTTCCAGAGGATCCTGAGGACTATTGCCCGACGTTCTACGGGCCGGGTGTTGCCGACTGTTGTGACCCCGTGATCGAGGAGGAGTGCGCCGAGGAGACGCCGATAGCATCCTAGTTAGCTAGGTGGGTTTTCTGGGTTGTTCCCAGTATTTTATTTTGGATGACTGTACTTATTCTTTTGTTGCTTGAGATGTTGTAGCTATTTGTAGACTTGGACTGTATTATTTTGGATTGTCTTGCTCTCTTGGTTCTGTTTCCTTGTTTATATCATATCGTGCTTTATTTCTTTCCCTAGATTTTGTGATTGAGAGTTCATATATATATATTGCGTGGTTGCCTCCTTTGGGAGAGGATTTTATATATATATTGTGTGGTTTTGCCCTCCTTTTGGAGAGGTCATGCCAGATTTTTCTGTAAGATATAGATAGATATGGTTGACCTAGAACGGACCTTTACAGCGTTCTACCGCCGATTCTGCGGCGTAGGCTGGTCGTACCCACGGCTCATGCCCGATTTTTGGGTGCGGGTCATGACACATTTTTGGTGGTGGCCCATGCAGGCCTGCTTTTTAGGGTTACCTGCAATAGGATAAAGGAGATAGGCTGAGAGAGAGTGTGCTCAATCACAATTAGGACCCTTCCTACTTCCTTTTGCTATCTTTAATTTTTCTGAAATTGTTTCTTTTGTAATATTACTGTCCTTCATTGATGTTATCGTTTCATGCACTATATTGACTTTTTTTGATCTGTGTTCAGGATGCCTCCGAAGACCAGATCTCAGCGCACCGTCCCGCAGCTGCCACCGAGAGGTCTGCCACCTCTCGACCTGCTCGACTTCCGGCAGCCGCTACCGCTCCACTCGCCACTCCTGCGGTTGAGGGAGCGTCAGTTTCTCTCGGAGATCCCCTTACTCCCATTGATCCGAGAGCCACCCCAGTTGTTCCGGTGGTACCTCCTCCACCACCGCCTGCGCCAGTGGATGCTACGCAGTTGTTCGCATTCTTTCGAGAGATGATGGATGCGCAGCACCGCCAGGCAGATGTTATGAGGATGGGCATTGAGAATGCTCATCAGGTGGCTATGACAGCGGTCGACAGAGTGGCTCAGATCCAGCCACAGCCAGAGCAGGCTCAGTATCCTAGGCCGGGTACTATCATCAATTTTCAGAGGATGCGGCCTAAGGAGTTCCGCGGCACAGAGGGGATCCTGTACGCCGACGACTGGATCGAGCATATAGAGGGCATTTTCAGGCTGGCGATGATCCCAGCCAGCATGCAGATAGAGGCAGCGGGCAGCCAGATGTTCGACCTTGCCCTTACTTGGTTCCGCACGGATACGCGGATAGCAGTTCCGGGATTGACTTGGGAGGCTTTCAAGAAGCTTTTCAAGGAGAAGTTCTTTCCGGACGTGGCTCTCAGTGCCTTAGTCAGTTCGAGGCACTCGTCCAGGGGAGTATGCTAGTGGATGAGTATGCAGCGGAGTTCTGCCGTCTGGGCAGATTTGTTGAGGGGTTGTCTGAGGCAGCGAAGGCGCGGAAGTTCCGCAAGGGCTTGGTCATGGCGGTCAAGTCCTTGACTAGGAGCGACCACGAGGCGACCTTCGAGCAGATTGTCAGCGACGCTCAGAGGGCTGAGCATGATTTGGAACTGAAGACGAAGAGGAGCAGAGATGCTTCAGGAGCAGGTAGCAGTGCAGGCCCAGCCAAGAGGCCATTCCAGCAGACCCAGCAGCACCAGGGTCAGGGTCGGGCGCCCTTCCGGCAGGCGCCCCAGCAGCAGAGGCAGGGTCAGCAGCAGGGCCAGAGGCAGCCCATCGTTTGCCCTTTCTGTAGGAAGCCAGGGCACGGATAGGACATATGCAGAAAGAGGCTGGGCAGATGTTTATTGTGTGGCGCAGCAGATCACCAGCTGAAGGATTGTCCTTCAGCACTTGCCCGTCCAGCTCAGGGCGGAGGAGCCGCTCAGAGGGCACCAGCCAGAGCACCTGCAGCGCAACAGAGAGGACAGCTTTTGCAGACTCAGCAGCAGAGGTTCGCCCAGCACCAGCAGCAGCACCGAGGAGGACAGCAGGGGCGAGCTTTTGCCCTGACAGTGGACGAGGCTGAGCCAGTTGGTGACGTTATCTCAGGTTCTGTTCTCCTTGATTCCATTCCAGCACTTGCTTTATTTGATTCCGGTGCTTCCCATAGCTTTGTGTCTGTATCTTTTGCTGTTAGATACCATCTTGTTGCTGAACCTTTAGCTAGACTCTGCAAGATCACGACCGGGGGTGGTATCATCCTAGTCCGTGATGTTTGCAGAGACCGGAGAGTTACCTTGGGAGGCCGGGAGTTGAGTGTATGCCTACTCGTAATGCCACTTCCGAGCTACGATATTGTACTCGGGATGGATTGATTGAGTACGCATTGTGCTAGTATAGATTGTCGTGGAGGCAGAGTTTTGTTTAGTCCGCCAGGTGAGCCAGAGTTTCAGTTTGCCAGAGGAGCAGCGGAGCAGACCGAGGGAGTCTTCTGCGGAGCCCTGGTGGTAGAGCCGAGGTCGCTACATCCACTGATAGAGGAGTATATGGATGTCTTTCCGGAGGAGTTGCCAGGGTTACCTCCGGACAGAGATGTGGAGTTCTCTATAGACTTGGTGCCAGGCGTGGAGCCGATATCCCAGCACGTCTATAGAGTCAGCAACAGTGAGCTGGTAGAGTTGAAGAAGCAGGTGGATGAGCTTCAGGACAAGGGATTTATCAGATCTAGTTCTTCTCCGTGGGGTGCTCCGGTACTTTTTGTGCCGAAGAAGGATGGGTCGATACGGATGTGTATCGACTACAGGGCTCTGAACAGCCTCACAATCAAGAACAAGTATCCGCTGCCGCGTATTTATGATCTATTTGATCAGTTGAGCGGAGCGAGGGTGTTTTCCAGGATTGATCTGAGGACAGGCTACCACCAGGTGAAGGTCAGGAAGGAGGATATTCCGAAGACAACTTTTCGGACCAGATATGGACAGTATGAGTTATTGGTGATGCCGTTTGGGTTGACTAATGCCCCGACAGTGTTCATGAATCTGATAAACAAGGTGTTCCATCAGCATCTGGACAGGTTTGTGGTGGTGTTTATAGATGATATCTTGGTGTATTCGAAGACCCCAGAGGACCACGAGGAGCATCTGAGGATAGTGCTGGAGACTCTCAGGAGGGAGAAGCTTTATGGAAAGCTCTCGAAGTGTGAGTTCTTCCTTGACAAGGTTGAATTCCTTGGTCATATGGTGACTGGAGAGGGTATCTCGGTGGATCCGAGAAAGATCAGGGCAGTAGAGGCATGGAGTGCTCCGAGTTCAGTAGCCGAGGTCAGGAGTTTCCTGGGACTGGCAGGTTACTACAGAAGATTTGTTCAGGATTTTTTCCGGATTGCAGAGCCGTTGTCCAGGCTGACTCGGAAGGACGTGGAGTTTGTTTGGTCAGAGGAGTGCCAGATCGCCTTTGATGAGCTGAAGAGGAGGTTGACGACAGCTCCAGTGTTGACGTTGCCATCAGGTTCTGGAGGTTTCACTATCTATAGTGATGCATCGGGGAAGGGACTGGGTTGTGTGTTGCAGCAGAATAGGAGGGTGATTGCCTATGCTTCCAGGCAATTACGTCCTCATGAGAAGAATTACCCTACCCACGACTTGGAGTTGGCAGCGGTCATTTTTGCTCTGAAGTTGTGGAAATACTATTTATACGGAGAGCGTATGGAGATCTTCACAGACCACAAGAGCTTGAAGTATGTGTTTACCCAAAAAGAGCTGAACATGAGGCAGAGGAGATGGTTGGAGTTGATGAAAGACTTCGACATATCATTGCAGTATCATCCAGGGAAGGCAAACGTAGTTGCGGATGCATTGAGCAGGTATCCGGTAGCTATGTGCCTGACTACAGATCGTTATCTTCTGGCAGATCTAGAGAGCTTGGGCATTGAGGTGATAGTGCCTGGAGTTGAGATACAGATGTGGGGACTGCAGATTCAGTCAGAGTTGGTAGACCGGATCAGGGCTACACAGTTTGAGGATGAGTCCCTGAGGAGCATCAGGGAGCAGGTTCAGATGGGTTTAGCAGACGACTTCACCATTACTGATGATGGTTCATTGCGGCACGGTACCAGGTTGTGTGTGCCGAGTGGGTCGTTGCGCGAGGAGGTTCTCCAGGAGGCGCATCGATCCCAGTACTCTATGCATCCCGGTGCCAACAAGATGTATAGAGATCTGAGACAGCATGTATGGTGGTACGGGATGAAGCGAGAGGTAGCGCACTTCGTATCCCGATGCTTAGTGTGCCAGCAGGTGAAGGCGGAGAGGCAGAGGCCAGGAGGATTACTCCAGCCGTTACCCATTCCGGAGTGGAAATGGGAGCATGTGACCATGGATTTTGTTTCTGGACTTCCCCGTTCTCCAGGCGGGAAGGATGCGATTTGGGTCATCGTGGACAGGTTAACCAAATCGGCCCACTTTCTACCATTCAAAGTGGATACGTCTACAGAGAGACTAGCAGAGATGTATGTGCGCCAGATAGTCAGACTACATGGAGTTCCAGTGAGCATAGTATCAGATCGGGACAGTCGCTTTACTTCACATTTCTGGAGGAGCCTGCAGGCTAGCTTGGGCACCCAGCTCAAGTTTAGTAGTGCGTATCACCTGCAGACAGATGGTCAGTCAGAGAGGACCATTCAGACACTTGAGGACATACTTCGCACTTGTGTTTTGGATTTCAGAGGCTCTTGGGAGGATCATTTGCACTTGGTAGAGTTTGCTTACAACAACAGCTACCAAGCCAGTATCGAGATGTCACCTTTTGAGGCATTGTATGGACGGAGGTGTCGCACTCCGTTGTCATGGGATGATGTAGGTGAGAGAGCTTTGCTTGGCCCGGAGATGGTGGTTGATGCAGCGGAGAAGGTCAAGCTCATTAGAGATAGACTTCGGGTGGCGCAGAACAGGCAGCGGCATTGGGCCGATAGCCACCGGAGACCTTTGGAGTTTGAGGTATAGCTTAGAATCTTGATTTTGTTCTTGTATTTGTTTGTGATTGCTTGTTTTAGACTAAGTGCAGAGACCTTGTTTGTGCTAGGTTGGAGATCTGGTGTTCCTGAGGATTTCTCCGACGCGGGGCACTATTCGCTTCGGTGGAGGCGGGAAGCTTAGCCCACGTTTCGTCGGACCCTTCCGTGTCCTCGAGAGGGTCGGCGCCGTGGCATATAGGCTTGAGTTGCCGCCTACGCTGGAGGGAGTTCATGATGTGTTCCACGTGTCGCAGTTGAGACGGTACGTGGCGGATCCCAGTCACGTATTGGATCACTCGGAGATCGCAGTGGACCCTACTCTTAGCTATCCAGAGCAGCCGGTTGAGATTCTGGATCGGCGGGAGAAGGTGTTGAGGAACCAGACTATTCCCTTGGTTCGCGTCGCGTGGAGGCATCACTCTCCAGGGGAGTCGACCTGGGAGAGGGAGGATGAAATACGCGAGCGATACCCCTATCTCTTCGAGCCCTGAGGTATGGTTCTTTCTTTGCATTCCTGTCCTAGTTTCGTCTTTTAATTTCGAGGACGAAATTATTTTAAGGAGGGTAGACTTGTCACTACCCAATTCTAGAAAATAGAGTATTTTTTTTATTTTTATTTGATAAATAGTGGTTTGTATTTAATTAATTATATTTATATTTATTTAGTGCTTATTTTATTTTTTTAATGATTGTTTTAGGGTTTTGGCTAGCCTGGACCCATGTCATACCCTAGTGGACCCATGTCCGACCCAGCCCACACCCTTATGAGAATTATTTTGGGGCTTAGATTTATTTATTATATTTTTAGAAGGTTAGTGGAAGAGATTTGGAGTTAGTTTGAGTGTTTTTGGACCCCGGAACCCAAAACCGAGTTTCGGAGGGGCATTTTGGACATTTGCCACTTTGGAGACCCCTTTAATTGACTTGTGGCCGGCCCCTACCTACCCATTCCCGATTCCAGCAGCAGCCCCCCCCTCTTTGTATTCTTCTTTATTTTCCATTTCTTCTTCTTCATTTCTTCTTCTCCACTTCTTCTTCCTTCTTCCTTCTTCTCCAAGGTGAGTTCCCTCTTCACTTTTCTTCTTTCTTCTTTCATTCCTTCTTCCTTAAGCTAACCCTAACCTTACATTTTCTCTAACCTAGATGTGTGGAGCCTAGACTTTGTGTGGAGGCTAGTTTTTGTGGCTTGGAGCTTGAGGGAGGTGATTTCTAGGGGTTGTGAGACTTTGGCCTTGGGATTCCAACTCCCAAGAGGTAAAACCTAACTTTTTCCTTCCTAATTATTTTTGTGTAGTGTAATTAGTGTTGTAGAACCTTCATAGACCCTAACCCTACCCGTAGGAGGAAGTTGGAACTAGTTTGGGTGAGTTTAGAGACTTTGACATTAGGTTTTGTGTCGAATTCGGGTGGAATCCGAATTTGGCCCAATTTTGGGTGATGTCCTAGGTTATATGGACCTAGGTAGACGTTGTCGGGTGTCTAGAGGGTGAGTGCGTGTCTCCGTTCGGACACGGGAAGCCGCGTCGCGGAGAAACGGATATTTCGGGCGAAATTGGGGCTTTTCGTCGTCGCCGATTCTAAGTGCGTGTGCGTTTCCACCACGGACCTAGAATCAACGCGGGAGCACATTTTCTAGGATCTAGATATCGTGTAGAGCGTGTGGGTAAATTTTGGGCCGATTTCGAGTTCGTTTGGTGTGCGTTTCAGGAGGTTTTCCGAGCCGCGCACCACGTGTTCGTCGAAATGACCGAACGGCCATTTCGACTTGGTTTCCTCGTTTCAGGCTTGTGCGCGCGTTGGGTTAGTATCGGGGAGTGTGTGCTAGAGTTTTCGAGTTATATTTTATATATTTTAGGGTATTGGTGAGTGTCGGGGTCGTTGGGCGTGAGTGGGGCGTGTGGTTTGGGTGTTGTTGTGTGTTGTGTTGTGTTAGTGTATATGTATCTATATATATATATTTATATATATATGTATGTGTGTTTATATATATATATATATATATATTTATATATGTATGTGTGTATTTAGATCTATGTGCTTGTGTGTGTATATGTCTATATATATATATATATATATATATATATATATATATATATATATATATATATATATATATATATATATGTGTAAGTGTGCTTGTGTGTGTGTATATGTATATATATATTTTGGGTGTATGTATATATATATATATATATAGTTGAGAGTGTGTGTAGATATATATATATATATTAAGTGTATATATATATATGTAGCTATGTATATATATATATGTGTGTGTGTGTTGTTAGTGTTGTGAGTGTGTGTGTGTATTAGTGTGTTTGTGAGTGTGTAGGTGTGTGTGTTAGTGAGTGTGTTAGAATAGATATAAGTGTATATATATATATATGTATCTAGTTATATATATATAGATATATATGTATGTATATATATATATAGATAGTGATATATATATATATATATGTATATAGGTATGTGTGTGTGATTGGGTGTTAGAGAGGGGGGGAACCAACAGAGCAGTGGCTGCAGCTGCTGCTGCACTGCAGCAGCAGCACAGCAGCAGCAGGGAGCTGCAGCAGCAGCAGTACCAAGAGGAGCAGCAGCAGCGCAGCAATAACAGCAGCCAGCAGCAGCATCATCAGCATGTAGAGCCAGCAGCAGCAGCGCGTTGGCGAGGCTAGTAGCAGCGGGTAGTGTTAGCGAGGGATAGGTAATAGATAATAGTTAGAGTATATGTTAGATAGATAAGTTAATAGATAGATAACTATATAGATATTAGTATTATAGATAGATAAGATATTAGATACATAGATAGATGGCTAGATTAATAGATAGATAGCTAGGTATTTAGATAGATAGATACTAGATAGGTAGATAACTAGATACTTAGATATACCTATCTAAGATATAGATATCTATATACCTATAAGTTATATTTGTATATATGTGTATAGGTAAGGTAAAGGGTATATATGCATATGTGTGTGGATAGCTATATACATAGGTATAACCTACTTAGATATATATAAATATGATAGATATCTATATTACCTAGCCTAGATTAATAACTAGGTTCATAATCAATAGCTAGATAGCTAGTTAGAGGGTTTTAGAGCGAAACCTCAATACCTTGAGATACCGAGGTATCTCGATACCTTGAGATATTCAAGGTATTGAGTTTCGAGCGGGGTATTTGAGCATTAGCCTAGGAAATGCTTTGGAGTGATTTTTGTATGTTTATATATATATAATTACGCGTGCTAGCCTAGGTTTTAGCGGGTTTAGGCGGGGTGCGTGGCCTAAAGCGAGGTATCGGATACCGAGGGTATCCCGATATCTCGATTAGGCGAGTTTGTGAGTTTAGTAGCTTAATGAGCTCGGTTTGACCTAGAATTTCAGGGGCACCCTAGTTTGACCTAGCTTTGACCATAATTGTCCCCGTTGACTGTAAAAGTCAACGTTTGACCTAGTTTTGACCTAGAGTTGACTTTTTGGACCCCGGGTTGACTTTTTGACCCGATTTTCACCGGTTTGACCCGTTCGACCTAGAATAGCCCTAGAAGCCTGTTTTTAATTATTTTATATCAGTTTAAATGCTTAGAACCCTGTTTAATTCTGCTTTTCGCATTAGGTCCTTGCGACACCGGTCCGGATCTCGATCCTCATCAGTTGCTCAGGACATCAGGCGAGTACCTACCTCTGATAGTTTCCATTTCATGATAGCGTTTATATCACCTGTTCTAGAACTGTAATACTTGATTCTGACACATTGTTACACGAGCTGGTACTAGTGGATCCCGTCATGAGATGCTATCCCCCTTACCGTGTTCAGCGGGTACTCTATCACGTGTATTTCATCATGTGCTTCGGGTATTGATTCTCATGTGCTATCATGTGCTTATTGTGCTCTCGCCTTCGTGTGCGCGAGCTATTATCATGTACGTAGCGTGTTGTGGTTGGATCCAATGGTATTAGTGGGGGGGAGTAGTGAGTTGGTTATGTGATCAAAGCCAAACAGTATTCATGTGTATGTCGGTTATGCAACTCATACATAACGGAGTTATCTTAGTGTTTTTCATGTGCAACCTAAGCCGATCACATAACGAACTTGTGCTCAAGGCACTTAGCTAGTATTCATGTTTCTCACCTGCAGTTACTTTTTTACTACTTGTATCGTTCTCCAGTTTACATTGCAGCTACTTATTGTGCTCCAGCATATATTTATTTCCTGTGCGTCTTGATTACTTTTCTATTGCTCGTCATATACACCTTACCATGCATTTGGAGTTGCTTTCAGAGTTATGTACTTCGCTCCAGTCCTGACTGGGCATATTTTTCCAGAGGATCCTGAGGACTATTGCCCGACGTTCTACGGGCCGGGTGTTGCCGACTGTTGTGACCCCGTGATCAAGGAGGAGTGCGCCGAGGAGACGCCGATAGCATCCTAGTTAGCTAGGTGGGTTTCCTGGGTTGTTTCCAGTGTTTTATTTTGGATGACTGTACTTATTCTTTTGTTGCTTGAGATGTTGTAGCTATTTGTAGACTTGGACTGTATTATTTTGGATTGTCTTGCTCTCTTGGTTCTGTTTCCTTGTTTATATCATATCGTGCTTTATTTCTTTCCCTAGATTTTGTGATTGAGAGTTCATATATATATATTGCGTGGTTGCCTCCTTTGGGAGAGGATTTTATATATATATTGCGTGGTTTTGCCCTCCTTTTGGAGAGGTCATGCCAGATTTTTCTGTGAGATATAGATAGATATGGTTGACCTAGAACGGACCTTTACAGCGTTCTGCCGCCGATTCTGCGGCGTAGGCTGGACGTACCCACGGCTCATGCCCGATTTTTGGGTGCGGGTCGTGACACATTTTTGGTGGTGGCCCATGCAGGCCTGCTTTTTAGAGTTACCTGCAATAGGATATAGGAGATAGGCTGAGAGAGAGTGTGCTCAATCACAACTAGGACCCTTCCTACTTCCTTTTGCTATCTTTAATTTTTCTGAAATTGTTTCTTTTGTAATATTACTGTCCTTCATTGATGTTATCGTTTCATGCACTATATTGACTTCTTTTGATCTGTGTTCAGGATGCCTCCGAAGACCAGATCTCAGCGCACCGCCCCGCAGCTGCCACCGAGAGGTCTGCCACCTCTCGACCTGCTCGACTTCCGGCAGCCGCTACCGCTCCACTCGCCACTCCTGCGGTTGAGGGAGCGTCAGTTTCTCTCGGAGATCCCCTTACTCCCATTAATCCGAGAGCCACCCCAGTTGTTCCGGTGGTACCTCCTCCACCACCGCCTGCGCCAGTGGATGCTACGCAGTTGTTCGCATTCTTTCGAGAGATGATGGATGCGCAGCACCGCCAGGCAGATGTTATGAGGATGGGCATTGAGAATGCTCATCAGGTGGCTATGACAGCGGTCGACAGAGTGGCTCAGATCCAGCCACAGCCAGAGCAGGCTCAGTATCCTAGGCCGGGTACTATCATCAATTTTTAGAGGATGCGGCCTAAGGAGTTCCGCGGCACAAAGGGGATCCTGTACGCCGACGACTGGATCGAGCATATAGAGGGCATTTTCAGGCTGGCGATGATCCCAGCCAGCATGCAGATAGAGGCAGCGGGCAGCCAGATGTTCGACCTTGCCCTTACTTGGTTCCGCACGGATACGCGGATAGCAGTTCCGGGATTGACTTGGGAGGCTTTCAAGAAGCTTTTCAAGGAGAAGTTCTTCCCGGACGTGGCTCTCAGTGCCTTAGTCAGTTCGAGGCGCTCGTCCAGGGGAGTATGCTAGTGGATGAGTATGCAGCGAAGTTCTGCCGTCTGGGCAGATTTGTTGAGGGGTTGTCTGAGGCAGCGAAGACGCGGAAGTTCCGTAAGGGCTTGGTCATGGCGGTCAAGTCCTTGACTAGGAGCGACCGCGAGGCGACCTTCGAGCAGATTGTCAGCGACGCTCAGAGGGCTGAGGATGATTTGGAACTGAAGACGAAGAGGAGCAGAGATGCTTCAGGAGCAGGTAGCAGTGCAGGCCCAGCCAAGAGGCCATTCCAGCAGACCCAGCGGCACCAGGGTCAGGGTCGGGCGCCCTTCCGGCAGGCGCCCCAGCAGCAGAGGCAGGGTCAGCAGCAGGGCCAGAGGCAGCCCATCGTTTGCCCTTTCTGTAGGAAGCCAGGGCACGGATGGGACATATGCAGAAAGAGGCTGGGCAGATGTTTATTGTGTGGCGCAGCAGATCACCAGCTGAAGGATTGTCCTTCAGCACTTGCCCGTCCAGCTCAGGGCGGAGGAGCCGCTCAGAGGGCACCAGCCAGAGCACCTGCAGCGCAACAGAGAGGACAGCTTTTACAGACTCAGCAGCAGAGGTTCGCCCAGCACCAGCAGTAGCACCGAGGAGGACAGCAGGGGCGAGCTTTTGCCCTGACAGTGGACGAGGCCGAGCCAGTTGGTGACGTTATCTCAGGTTCTGTTCTCCTTGATTCCATTCCAGCACTTGCTTTATTTGATTCCGGTGCTTCCCATAGCTTTGTGTCTTTATCTTTTGCTGTTAGACACCATCTTGTTGCTGAACCTTTAGCTAGACTCTGCAAGATCACGACCGGGGGTGGTATCATCCTAGTCCGTGATATTTACAGAGACCGGAGAGTTACCTTGGGAGGCCGGAAGTTGAGTGTATGCCTACTCGTAATGCCACTTCCGAGCTACGATATTGTACTCGGGATGGATTGGTTGAGTACGCATTGTGCTAGTATAGATTGTCGTGGAGGCAGAGTTTTGTTTAGTCCGACAGGTGAGCCAGAGTTTCAGTTTGCCAGAGGAGCAGCGGAGCAGACCGAGGGAGTCTTCTGCGGAGCCCTGGTGGTAGAGCCGAGGTCGCTACATCCACTGATAGAGGAGTATATGGATGTCTTTCCGGAGGAGTTGCCAGGGTTACCTCCGGACAGAGATGTGGAGTTCTCTATAGACTTGGTGCCAGGCGTGGAGCCGATATCCCAGCACGTCTATAGAGTCAGCAACAGTGAGCTGGTAGAGTTGAAGAAGCAGATGGATGAGCTTCAGGACAAGGGATTTATCAGATCTAGTTCTTCTCCGTGGGGTGCTCCGGTACTTTTTGTGCCGAAGAAGGATGGGTCGATACGGATGTGTATCGACTACAGGGCTCTGAACAGCCTCACAATCAAGAACAAGTATCCGCTGCCGCGTATTGATGATCTATTTGATCAGTTGAGCGGAGCGAGGGTGTTTTCCAGGATTGATCTGAGGACAGGCTACCACCAGGTGAAGGTCAGGAAGGAGGATATTCCGAAGACAGCTTTTCGGACCAGATATGGACAGTATGAGTTATTGGTGATGCCGTTTGGGTTGACTAATGCCCTGACAGTGTTCATGAATCTGATGAACAAGGTGTTCCATCAGCATCTGGACAGGTTTATGGTGGTGTTTATAGATGATATCTTGGTGTATTCGAAGACCCCAGAGGACCACGAGGAGCATCTGAGGATAGTGCTGGAGACTCTCAGGAGGGAGAAGCTTTATGGAAAGCTCTCGAAGTGTGAGTTCTTCCTTGACAAGGTTGAATTCCTTGGTCATGTGGTGACTGGAGAGGGTATCTCGGTGGATCCGAGAAAGATCAGGGCAGTAGAGGCATGGAGTGCTCCGAGTTCAGTAGCCGAGGTCAGGAGTTTCCTGGGACTGGCAGGTTACTACAGAAGATTTGTTCAGGATTTTTTCCGGATTGCAGAGCCGTTGTCCAGGCTGACTCGGAAGGACGTGGAGTTTGTTTGGTCAGAGGAGTGTCAGATCGCCTTTGATGAGCTGAAGAGGAGGTTGACGACAGCTCTAGTGTTGACGTTGCCATCAAGTTCTGGAGGTTTCACTATCTATAGTGATGCATCGGGGAAGGGACTGGGTTGTGTGTTGCAGCAGAATGGGAGGGTGATTGCCTATGCTTCCAGGCAATTACGTCCTCAAGAGAAGAATTACCCTACCCATGACTTGGAGTTGGCAGCGATCATTTTTGCTCTGAAGTTGTGGAAACACTATTTATACGGAGAGCGTGTGGAGATCTTCACAGACCACAAGAGCTTGAAGTATGTGTTTACCCAAAAAGAGCTGAACATGAGGCAGAGGAGATGGTTGGAGTTGATGAAAGACTTCGACATATCATTGCAGTATCATCCAGGGAAGGCAAACGTAGTTGCGGATGCATTGAGCAGGTATCCGGTAGCTATGTGCCTGACTACAGATCATTATCTTCTGGCAGATCTAGAGAGCTTGGGCATTGAGGTGATAGTGCCTGGAGTTGAGATGCAGATGTGGGGACTGCAGATTCAGTCAGAGTTGGTAGACCGGATCAGGGCTACACAGTTTGAGGATGAGTCCCTGAGGAGCATCAGGGAGCAGGTTCAGATGGGTTTAGCAGACGACTTCACCATTGCTGATGATGGTTCATTGCGGCACGGTACCAGGTTGTGTGTGCCGAGTGGGTCGTTGCGCGAGGAGGTTCTCCAGGAGGCGCATCGATCCCAGTACTCTATGCATCCCGGTGCCAACAAGATGTATAGAGATCTGAGACAGCATGTATAATGGTACAGGATGAAGCGAGAGGTAGCGCGCTTCGTATCCCGATGCTTAGTGTGCCAGCAGGTGAAGGCGGAGAGGCAGAGGCCAGGAGGATTACTCCAGCCGTTACCCATTCCGGAGTAGAAATGGGAGCATGTGACCATGGATTTTGTTTCTGAACTTCCCCGTTCTCCAGGCGGGAAGGATGCGATTTGGGTCATCGTGGACAGGTTAACCAAATCGGCCCACTTTCTACCATTCAAAGTGGGTACGTCTACAGAGAGACTAGCAGAGATGTATGTGCGCCAGATAGTCAGACTGCATGGAGTTCCAGTGAGCATAGTATCACATCGGGACAGTCGCTTTACTTCGCATTTCTGGAGGAGCCTGCAGGCTAGCTTGGGCACCCAGCTCAAGTTTAGTAGTGCGTATCACCCGCAGACAGATGGTCAGTCAGAGAGGACCATTCAGACACTTGAGGACATACTTCGCACTTGTGTTTTGGATTTCAGAGGCTCTTGGGAGGATCATTTGCACTTGGTAGGGTTTGCTTACAACAACAGCTACCAAGCCAGTATCGAGATGTCACCTTTTGAGGCGTTGTATAGACGGAGGTGTCGCACTCCGTTGTCATGGGATGATGTAGGTGAGAGAGCTTTGCTTGGCCCGGAGATGGTGGTTGATGTAGCGGAGAAGGTCAAGCTCATTAGAGATAGACTTCGGGTGGCGCAGGACAGGCAGCGGCATTGGACCGATAGCCACCGGAGACCTTTGGAGTTTGAGGTATAGCTTAGAATCTTGATTTTGTTCTTGTATTTGTTTGTGATTGCTTGTTTTAGACTAAGTGCAGAGACCTTGTTTGTGCTAGGTTGGAGATCTGGTGTTCCTGAGGATTTCTCCGACGCGAGGCACTATTCGCTTCGGTGGAGGCGGGAAGCTTAGCCCACGTTTCGTCGGACCCTTCCGTGTCCTCGAGAGGGTCGGCACCGTGGCATATAGGCTTGAGTTGCCGCCTACGCTGGAGGGAGTTCATGATGTGTTCCACGTGTCGCAGTTGAGACGGTACGTGGCGGATCCCAGTCACGTATTGGATCACTCGGAGATCGCAGTGGGCCCTACTCTTAGCTATCCAGAGCAGCCGGTTGAGATTCTGGATCGGCGGGAGAAGGTGTTGAGGAACCAGACTATTCTCTTGGTTCACGTCGCGTGGAGGCATCACTCTCCAGGGGAGTCGACCTGGGAGAGGGAGGATGAAATGCGCGAGCGATACTCCTATCTCTTCGAGCCCTGAGGTATGGTTCTTTCTTTGCATTCCTGTCCTAGTTTCGTCTTTTAATTTCGAGGATGAAATTATTTTAAGGAGGGTAGACTTGTCACTACCCAATTCTAGAAAATAGAGTATTTTTTTTTATTTTTATTTGATAAATAGTGGTTTGTATTTAATTAATTATATTTATATTTATTTAGTGCTTATTTTATTTTTTTAATGATTGTTTTAGGGTTTTGGCTAGCCTGGACCCATGTCATACCCTAGTGGACCCATGTCCGACCTAGCCCACACCCTTGTGAGAATTATTTTGGGGCTTAGATTTATTTATTATATTTTTAGAAGGTTAGTGGGAGAGATTTGGAGTTAGTTTGAGTGTTTTTGGACCCCGGAACCCAAAACCGAGTTTCGGAGGGGCATTTTGGACATTTGCCACTTTGGAGACCCCTTTAATTAACTTGTGGCCGGCCCCTACCTACCCATTCCCGATTCCAGCAGCAGCCCCCCCCCCTCTTTGTATTCTTCTTCATTTTCCATTTCTTCTTCTTCATTTCTTCTTCTCCACTTCTTCTTCCTTCTTCCTTCTTCTCCAAGGTGAGTTCCCTCTTCACTTTTCTTCTTTCTTCTTTCATTCCTTCTTCCTTAAGCTAACCCTAACCTTACATTTTCTTAAACCTAGATGTGTGGAGCCTAGACTTTGTGTGGAGGCTAGTTTTTGTGGCTTGGAGCTTGAGGGAGGTGATTTCTAGGGGTTGTAAGACTTTGGCGTTGGGATTCCAACTCCCAAGAGGTAAAACCTAACTTTTCCCTTCCTAATTATTTTTGTGTAGTGTAATTAGTGTTGTAGAACCTTCATAGACTCTAACCCTACCCGTAGGAGGAAGTTGGAACTAGTTTGGGTGAGTTTAGAGACTTTGACATTAGGTTTTGTGTCGAATTCGGGTGGAATCCGAATTTGGCCCAATTTTGGGTGATGTCCTAGATTATATGGACCTAGGTAGACGTTGTCGGGTGTCTAGAGGGTGAGTGCGTGTCTCCGTTCGGACACGGGAAGCCGCGTCGCGGAGAAACGGATATTTCGGGCAAAATTGGGGCTTTTCGTCGTCGCCGATTCTAAGTGCGTGTGCGTTTCCACCACGGACCTAGAATCGACGCGGGAGCATATTTTCTAGGATCTAGACATCGTGTAGAGCGCGTGGGTAAATTTTGGGCCGATTTCGAGTTCGTTTGGTGTGTGTTTCAGGAGGTTTTCCGAGCCGCGTACCACGTGTTCGTCGAAATGATCGAACGGCCATTTCGACTTGGTTTCCTCGTTTCAGGCTTGTGCGCGCGTTGGGTTAGTATCGGGGAGTATGTGCTAGAGTTTTCGAGTTATATTTTATATATTTTAGGGTATTGGTGAGTGTCGGGGTCATTGGGCGTGAGTGGGGCGTGTGGTTTGGGTGTTGTTGTGTGTTGTGTTGTGTTAGTGTATATGTATCTATATATATATATTTATATATATATGTATGTGTGTTTATATATATATATATATATATTTATATATGTATGTGTGTATTTAGATCTATGTGCTTGTGTGTGTATATGTCTATATATATATATATATATATATATATATATATATATATATATATATATATATATATATATATATATATATGTGTAAGTGTGCTTGTGTGTGTGTATATGTATATATATATTTTGGGTGTATGTATATATATATATATAGTTGAGAGTGTGTGTAGATATATATATATATATTAAGTGTATATATATATATGTAGCTATGTATATATATTTATGTGTGTGTGTGTTGTTAGTGTTGTGAGTGTGTGTGTGTATTAGTGTGTTTGTGAGTGTGTAGGTGTGTGTGTTAGTGAGTGTGTTAGAATAGATATAAGTGTATATATATATATGTATCTAGTTATATATATATAGATATATATGTATGTATATATATATATAGATAGTGATATATATATATATATATGTATATAGGTATGTGTGTGTGATTGGGTGTTAGAGAGGGGGGGGAACCAACAGAGCAGTGGCTGCAGCTGCTGCTGCACTGCAGCAGCAGCACAGCAGCAGCAGGGAGCTGCAGCAGCAGTAGTACCAAGAGGAGCAGCAGCAGCGCAGCAATAACAGCAGCCAGCAGCAGCATCATCAGCATGTAGAGCCAGCAGCAGCAGCGCGTTGGCGAGGCTAGTAGCAGCGGGTAGTGTTAGCGAGGGATAGGTAATAGATAATAGTTAGAGTATATGTTAGATAGATAAGTTAATAGATAGATAACTATATAGATATTAGTATTATAGATAGATAAGATATTAGATACATAGATAGATGGCTAGATTAATAGATAGATAGCTAGGTATTTAGATAGATAGATACTAGATAGGTAGATAACTAGATACTTAGATATACCTATCTAAGATATAGATATCTATATACCTATAAGTTATATATGTATATATGTGTATAGGTAAGGTAAAGGGTATATATGCATATGTGTGTGGATAGCTATATACATAGGTATAACCTACTTAGATATATATAAATATGATAGATATCTATATTACCTAGCCTAGATTAATAACTAGGTGCATAATCAATAGCTAGATAGCTAGTTAGAGGGTTTTAGAGCGAAATCTCAATACCTTGAGATACCGAGGTATCTCGATACCTTGAGATATTCAAGGTATTGAGTTTCGAGCGGGGTATTTGAGCATTAGCCTAGGAAATGCTTTGGAGTGATTTTTGTATGTTTATATATATATAATTATGCGTGCTAGCCTAGGTTTTAGCGGGTTTAGGCGGGGTGCGTGGCCTAGGGCGAGGTATCGGATACCGAGGGTATCCCGGTATCTCGATTAGGCGAGTTTGTGAGTTTAGTAGCTTAATGAGCTCGGTTTGACCTAGAATTTCAGGGGCACCCTAGTTTGACCTAGCTTTGACCATAATTGTCCCCGTTGACCGTAAAAGTCAACGTTTGACCTAGTTTTGACCTAGAGTTGACTTTTTGGACCCCGGGTTGACTTTTTGACCCGATTTTCACCGGTTTGACCCGTTCGACCTAGAATAGCCCTAGAAGCCTGTTTTAATTATTTTATATCAGTTTAAATGCTTAGAACCCTGTTTAATTCTGTTTTTCGCATTAGGTCCTTGCGACACCGGTCCGAATCTCGATCCTTATCAGTTGCTCAGGACATCAGGCGAGTACCTACCTCTGATAGTTTCCATTTCATGATAGCGTTTATATCACCTGTTCTAAAACTGTAATACTTGATTCTGACACATTGTTACATGAGCTGGTACTAGTGGATCCCGTCATGAGATGCTATCCCCCTTACCGTGTTCAGCGGGTACTCTATCACGTGTATTTCATCATGTGCTTCGGGTATTGATTCTCATGTGCTATCATGTGCTTATTGTGCTCTCGCCTTCGTGTGCGTGAGCTATTATCATGTATGTAGCGTGTTGTGGTTGGATCCAATGGTATTAGTGGGGGGAGTAGTGAGTTGGTTATGTGATCAAAGCCAAACAGTATTCATGTGTATGTCGGTTATGCAACTCATGCATAACGGAGTTATCTTAGTATTTTTCATGTGCAACCTAAGCCGATCACATAACGAACTTGTGCTCAAGACACTTAGCTAGTATTCATGTTTCTCACCTGCAGTTACTTTTTTACTACTTGTATCGTTCTCCAGTTTACATTGCAGCTACTTATTGTGCTCCAGCATATATTTATTTCCTGTGCGTCTTGATTACTTTTCTATTGCTCGTCATATACACCTTACCATGCATTTGGAGTTGCTTTCAGAGTTATGTACTTCGCTCCAGTCCTGACTGGGCATATTTTTCTAGAGGATCCTGAGGACTATTGCCCGACGTTCTACGGGCCGGGTGTTGCCGACTGTTGTGACCCCGTGATCGAGGTGGAGTGCGCCGAGGAGACGCCGATAGCATCCTAGTTAGCTAGGTGGGTTTCCTGGGTTGTTCCCAGTGTTTTATTTTGGATGACTGTACTTATTCTTTTGTTGCTTGAGATGTTGTAGCTATTTGTAGACTTGGACTGTATTATTTTGGATTGTCTTGCTCTCTTGGTTCTGTTTCCTTGTTTATATCATATCGTGCTTTATTTCTTTTCCTAGATTTTGTGATTGAGAGTTCATATATATATATTGCGTGGTTTCCTCCTTTGGGAGAGGATTTTATATATATATTGCGTGGTTTTGCCCTCCTTTTGGAGAGGTCATGCCAGATTTTTCTGTGAGATATAGATAGATATGGTTGACCTAGAACGGACCTTTACAGCGTTCTACCGCCGATTCTGCGGCGTAGGCTGGACGTACCCACGGCTCATGCCCGATTTTTGGGTGCGGGTCGTGACACGAACGTAAAGCTGTAGATTCGTAGATGTCGAGCGTAGAAAGCTCCTTTAGCGTAGAACTGTATATCTGTAGCTCCTGAAAAGAAAATTTCTTCGAGCGTGAAGTTTGCGGATCTGTTGCTTCTGAGCGTAAACTGAGCGCCACCGAGCGTGAGATCATCGATTTGGTATATGCTGAGCGTAAAGTTGTAGGTTTGTAGCCTCTCGAGCATAAAAGCTACCGAGCACAAAGGCATCCGGGCGTAAAACTATAGACTTATAGCTTGCGAGCGTAAAACCGAAGATCTGTTGCTGTCGAGCGTAGAAAGTTCCTTTAGCGTAGAACCTGCTGAACCGTCTTGCACGAAAAACTTTTCGAATTTGTTGACTGTCCGTCTTTCAAGGGTAGTGGGCTGACGTAGCATCCAATCATAACCCACTATTAATTGCGAGATTTGGTTAGGGTCTCGAGGAGTCCGTCCGAGGATTCGAGGAGTCGACCCGAACTCTATATATATCCCAAGCTTTTGAGAGAAAAACTTTTTATCTGTCTTCTGCGAAAGAGAGCTTTCGACTGTTCGAGTTTTTCTTCGTTCCTTCTCCGAGCACCTCGAGTCTTCAGAAATGGCGCCGAAATAAACCCCCTCCCCTAAGGAAAAGAGTATAGGTTCTTCTTCTCATTCTTCTGTCCCAGCGAGGGAGTCTTCGGTCGGGCAAGGCGAACTTCCTTCTAAGCGAAGTATCCCGCCGACGAGCAGCGCACCCTGTCTTAGAGGTAGAGCCTTTGGGGTGACAGAAAACGATGAAAAATTCTTCGCACACGTTGAACGTGACCGCGCTAGGTCGTGTTCTGTGCTGATAGCCTCTTTTGAGAAAGATGATGCACGGAGACGTTTTCATCTTTTATGCCCACATTTCTAATGTGCCAGCGTAAAGACTCCATATTTTCGTAGTTCTGAGCGTAAAAGCTCTGGCTACCGAAAATTGGCATATATCGTAAAATTTGAGTTTTATGCTTGTGGAGGGGATTTTCGGCATAAAATAACCAAATTTGTACAATCCTGCGTAGAGCACAGACTGTCGTTTCTTTGGTCTGTATGTTTGTGCAAGATTTGCAATGACATATTTTTCTTGCACTTTTGCAGTTGATTTGGGTGAGTCTCCACTGGCCGAGGTGATGGGCTCCACTGCCGGGATGCTGCACTCGAACTACCTGGAGGATCTGTCCCACGTGGCATTTCCCATCTCCGGACCCCAGTATCCTGAGGAAAGGGAGTTTTTGATATCGGCTCAGGGCGAGCGGACGCTGCTGAGCATGATCAATGGCGAGCCCTTGACATATGTAGACGGGGAGCAGTACATAAAGCCGGCTTTCCTCTTTGGGGACATGATTGACAAACAGTCCCAGACGAAGCCCAAGAGGGAGCCCTGGGTTTTCCCTGCCGGGAATTTGGTTTTGTACCTGCCAACGATGCCGAGGGATAATCCCATCTCGGCTTTCTTCCATGTGACGCATCCCAGGAAGATATCGTGGACGCTGACTCCTGATCTTCACGGCAAGCCGGAGAAGATCTTTTATCTGAAAGGAGCTGACCAGGGGTCATTTGTCAGTCGCCCTTTCGGCGTTGTGACGTTGTTCAAGGGACTGTGCCCGGGCAGTGTCCCGAGTGAAGATAGCTCAGTGATCCAGCCGGTCCAATTGCCGACCTTCTGTAACGACTTTATGGGATGAGGCAGGGTATATCCCAAGGAGAATCCTCGGTGCAATGGGTGGATCGCTCCAACAAACTCCCGATGGACATGCCTAGTTGACTGGGCCTTGAAGCACTTTCGGAGAGAGCTGGAGGGCATTGAACTGTATGCCGCTGTGAGTGCGACGAGCGTCGGGTTGCCTCCCAATCCTAATTTATTCTTGGCACTGATGGAGCGATATATTTCGCTCACTAGCACCTTCGCCACTCCACTGGGGGAGCTGGGATTGGCCCTCCATGAGATAGCAGTTGTCTCGAGACTGGCGATGGAGGTTACCCCATATGAAGAGTATGTTCCCACCAACCGGGAGTTGGTGGACTTGGACCCTCGGGTGGCGAAAGTGTATCAGAAGCTGATGTGTCAATACTTCGCGTACACCACTTTTTATAACGAGCCTTCTGATTTGGCTCACACCACTAAGTGGATGTCCTACCTCTTCTTCCAACGAGCCAGGGCTGCCAAGTCGAAGAAAGCCTCGGGGGGCAAGAATGAGCCCGTGAACTGTTTGGGCGTGCTTAGTGCCCAGGTCATGGAGGATCTTATGGAGGAGGCTAAAGCTCCGGATCAGATTCTCGTCGAGGGGGTAGGAAAGTACCCTGAAGGCATTAAGGCCTGTAGTTACTTGAGGCGCTGTCGCAGGCCTCTATCTAAGGAAGCCCAGCTGGCTGGTTTCCTCTCCATATGGCTGCGTCGAGTAGTAGTGCCTGGCACTGCGTCCGCGGACCGCATTCACCGGAACATCCTGTGGCCGGCAGTGCGCCTGGTGTTTGGGGCAAGACTGGGCTTGCTTCCTGCCATGATGTGCCGTATACAGGCTGGCCTGAGAGCCATGACTGATGGATTGCTCGTCGATGAAGCTCGGCGTGAGAGTTTTCCTCGGGTGGAATTACCATACCTGTATTTGATGGGATGGTTAATTCTCCACAATCCCCGGGTGATGTCTCCTGGCTCCGGTAGCAGCTCGGGGGGTATATTCTTGCTGAATTACAAGGACTCTCCCTGGAATATGAGCACAGTTTTAGATTGTCGGCTGGTGTTGAACCTCAGCCACGGCTGGAAGCTCCTCTGTACTCCCCCTCGTGTACATCGTAATCAATCAGGGATGAGGCTTGAGGATTCAGGTGGAGAGAAGACCGATCTTTCTTCGGAAGCTTTTAATTGGCTGGTCTGCATTAGGCCCTCCCATCTGCTGTACAGGAGCGAAGACCATTGCTTCTTCGAGCCCTACCTGCCTAGTCGGTTTGCCAAGCAGTTCGGGTACGATCAGTTGCACGTGGGCAACGCCGTCACCAGCTTCAGGTCCAGGGGCGGACTCATTGATGGAGCTAGAGGGTGGCGATATTTTATTATGGGTTGTACGGGAGCAACCTTTATCGTGCCGGTCGTTACAACCTCCACGGAGATCCGTATTCTCCATTCTTACGCCCAATTCTATGTGGCGATTAACACCTTCCATCGCGATTTTGACATGCGTGGAAGCTTCAGGGTGCCTTCTCCTAAGCCTGGGGGGAGAGTCGAAGTCCCCTCGGTTTCTTCGGACGAGGGTGAGGAGTCTGGTACTCTGGATGAGCCTTTGGTGTCGGTGCCGAGGTGTGAAGTGCCTCCGCCTGCGGGGGCTTTGGTAGTCTCTTCTGGGAAGCGACGGGCTTCTGCTCCGAAGGAAGCTTCTCTTCGTAAGAGGAGGAAGGAGACGGTTGCTCGTCCTCTCCGCATTCTTGGTGTTGAGGCTCCTGGGAGTGAGCCTGCATCTCCCCATACCAGGGATAATTCTTTGGCTGGAGGTTCCTCGCCTTTTAGAGAGGGACCTTCTACAGTTCCGGCCGGCGGCGCCGGAGAATCCTCGCTAGAGGTTGCTGTCGTGGCTACTACTCTAGGTAGCGGAGCGAGATTGCCTGTGTGGCCGAGGCAGATGGAAGAATCTTTCCCGAGGTCAGCAGCGGGTAAAACTCCCGCCGTGTCAGCGAGCACGTCTGGCGAGATTCCAGCTGATGAACCTCGACCGCGTCTTGGTGAAGGCTTGACAGAACTCTTGGCGATGTCGGTCGGCCCTCCTCCTTCTCCAGGTATGACAGTTCGCATTGCGTCATTAAGGCGTGGTTTAGCTACATCGGCTGCAGATGCGTCGTATATGTCGTTGGCTCCGGGTAAATATCGTCTTTATGTCTCCCTTTAGAATGATTACCATCATACTGATATCAAATTTCCTGTACTTTTCTCAGGGGATGGCGTCCATGGAGAGCACAGCGTTGAAGCGCCTTCTGGCTCTGCTCCGGCTCCTGGCGATGATGTGGAGGCGCCTGACTTCGTGGAGGAAATATCCTTGGGGGCTAGCTCGTCCAGAGTGGTTTTGTCGTCTCAAGAGGAGGACGAACCCATCATCGTGACCTTGCCCCTCGCGAGTATGCCGATGACTTCGATTGTTGTCGTCGCACATTCTTCGGTTGCGCCACGCATCGAGGCGGCGGCTGTGGCCACCTCGTCTGCAATTATCCCTGGAGAGGGACTTGCTGATCTCGCGGCCACTCCTGGCGTTCAGTCGGATCTAGTTGCGTTGACCGAGCAACATACCAGCCTCTTTTACACCGGTTTAAAAACGATGATATCAATGGTGTTGGCGAAGAGTCTAGATTTCGAGCTCCTGAAGAAGACTTCTCAGTTTTTGATCGGGGCTGTCAGGGAGCTCGGCGATCCTGGGGTAGCTGACGTCCTGGAGGCGGTGGTTAATGGTTTAGAGCAACCCATTAACGAATACTTGCAGCTGACTCGCGGCAGCTTCGATGCTGAGGTCCAGACCAGGTACGACCACATGACTGCGCGGCTCACTACAAAGCTGGAAAGCCTAGACAACTCCATCAAGACACATGAGCTGGAGATGGATAGAAGAAAAGCTGTCGTGGCAGAGGCTCTCGCTCTTGAGCGCGGTGCGACAGGATTTGGACCGTGCGGAAGCTGCCCGCGCGGACTGCCTTCGGGCAAGGGCTGAGCTGTCCTGTATAAATACCCCCGAGGCACGGCTGGAGCGGGCTCGCGCCGATGCCTTGGTTCTTAGGAATGAGAGGATAGCTGCACTGGAGCGGCTGATTCGCAATCTGACTACTCCGCCATCATGATGTATCCTTTCTCTTTCTGCTTCCCCAGATGTAATTTTGCTCTCTTTTGGGAATAAAAGTGACTCTTTTCTGACTTTTGTGGACCCATCATTTCAGAATGTAAATGACAGTTTTTTAGGCGAGAGTGATATCTGATGATAAACTCTCGATAAACTTTTAGCGGGACATATCTGTTCAGAGGTCATACGGACATAATAGAATATAACCCAACTAATTGTGTTCTGGAAGTAGTTTTGTCAGAATTGAGATCCTCGCTATATTCTACTCGAGCAGGGGAGATTAAGCATAGTACCTTTTCAGGAATTTGCCGTTGATAGGAGCCACTAACAGGTCTCCATTAGGCTGGGTATCCTGTAGACGCCGTTCGAGAATGTTGTCTCGATTATATAAGGGCCTTCCCACTTGGGCTGGAATTTGCCTTTACTTCTGTGAGTAAGAATCATCGGCCTTCTTACGGCTAGAACTAGCTCGCCGACTTTGAACACTCTTTCCTTCACTTTGCGATTGAAGATTTTGGAAATGCGTGCTTGGTAGAGCGCAATGTCACGACCCGCACCCGGTTTAGGGGCACGAGTGCGTGGGTACGTCCAGCCTACGCCGCAGCATCGGCGGTAGAACGCTGTCAAGGTCATGATACTATCTAGCTAATCTCACACACGCATCCAATCTCCATAAGGAGGCACGGATGACACAAATAAACGAGCACATACTCAATCACAGGATTACAGCACGATAAGATAACGAACAGAAATTTAATTAAATACAACACAAGTCAAGTAATAATCTAACTCAACAAATAACCAAGTCTCATCAAAAATGCCGGAGACAAATCCGGTACCAAATAGTCTACTTAAAGAACAAACAAAAAAATAGAGATTTCCGGCTAGTCCTCCCGGAATCACAACTAATCTACCAAGTCTCCAGCTACTCACCATATGGTCCATAAAGTGTCGGACAGCGGTCCTCTAAGGCATAGTCTGGAAAAATATTTCCAGTCAGGAAGGAGCAAAGTACAATCTCAAATAACAGTTCCATTTAATTGATAAGGACTATAAAGTAATAAACATGTCATGCTAGCTACTGAGAAGACATTGAAATAAATGCAATGGCAATTAAAGAGAGACAGGCAATGTAAAGAGACAGGCAATATAATACAGTCAGTGCATGTATGAAAATGAAAGAACAAGGAACAGGATCATATACGGGTGATGTAGTATATGATTTAAATAGGGAAACTGTAATCTATTCTAAGTGTTTGAAATAGTAGTTTCAAAATGTGATCGGCTTGGGAACATGTACGATAGCTATAGGGCCTGGCTAATCATGGGTGAAGAGCATGATTAACACTTACAATTTCTACACTGCAATAAGAGGTTATGATAACATTTCTTACTAACTACTTCCCTGCCCCCAACTAGTACTGTGGATCCAACCATGACACGTCACGATACACGAGCAAGTCAAGTCTATCATGTACGATGTCTAATATACATGTCGTGTACAATGTCAATACGATAATCAAGATAACATCTCATGACTGCAGATCCAAGCTATACTAGTCCGTGTAACACAGTGTCAAGGATTCAGTTGTAACATTTCAAGATTATTGAATTTATAGAAATTATCAAGAAATTGGAAATTATCGGAGAATGTACTTGCCTTGGGTCCTTAGCTGGTATTTATGGATGTCCTGTTCCAGAGTATTCCCTGGTGAACCAACAGTCCTAAAGACATAACACAATATAACATTTGCATCAGAAGCTATGCTAACACACAGTCAAAACACTGGCCTCAGGGCCATGCCAGGCAGGGCACTAGTCAACTAGGGTCATCTAGTACATTCACTAATTAACGTTGTATTATTAATAATCAAATATAATACATATATATAGGGTTATACCAAATTCTATACAAAATATGTATAAGTGTATACTCATAATAGAATATGTATTATATATACATAGGTAAAAATATTCATAACACATATACATTTATATGTACAACTACCAAAGTTTTATATATGTATACAAAAGAATATATATCTATATGCTAAATATATATACTAAATTACAATTGTATATACTACATATTTATACATACCACGATAATACATATACCAAGATACACTTTTATATATATACTAATACCAAATTAATTTTATATACTATATATCTACTCATTAAATAATATATACAAATACATGTATATTAACATAGAATACACTAAATATATCTATATACCATACATATAATTAATTATTAATAAATTAGATACTATACATTTACATGTTTAATACACATAGTCTATATGAAAAATAGAATACAATATTTAATATATCTCATTTAAAGGTGTATATACCAATTTATCAAATACATACAATATATTAACATACACTATACTATACACATTAATTAATTTATATACAATACTTATACATTAGTTATATTAACATGCATTAATACATATACTATACATTCTGTTTAATTATTAATTAATTTAAACAATAGACATATACGTATACATATACTGATTAGTATATATATGTATAAGTATATATACTTATACATATATTCTACTCGAGCAGGGGAGATTAAGCATAGTACCTTTTCAGGAATTTGCCGTTGATAGGAGCCACTAACAGGTCTCCATTAGGCTGGGTATCCTGTAGGCGCCGTTCGAGAATGTTGTCTCGATCACATAAGGGCCTTCCCACTTGGGCTGGAATTTGCCTTTACTTCTGTGATTAAGAATCATCGGCCTTCTTACGGCTAGAACTAGCTCGCCGACTTTGAACACTCTTTCCTTCACTTTGCGATTGAAGGTTTTGGAAATGAGTGCTTGGTAGAGCGCAATGCGCTGCTGAGCTTGTAGGCGTTTCTCGTCTAATCCTTCTAGCTCTTGGAGCCTTAACAGGTCATTCTTTTCTCGAGTCAGCTCACTAGTCACGGCTATCCTGAGTGACAGGATCTGGATCTCAATGGGGAGAACAGCTTCGCTCCCGTAGACCAGCGAGAATGGGGTGCAACTTGTCGGTGTTCGTACCGTTGTGCGGTATGCCCAGAGACATTCGCCCAGCTTCTTATTCCAATCTCTCTTGTTTGAAGAGACGAATTTCTTCAAGAGTTTGATAATGATTTTGTTGAAAGCTTCCGCCAAACCATTAGCAGCTGGATAATATGCCGTAGAGGCAATATTGTGTATTCGATTTATATCGCAAAATCGATGAAATGCTTGGCTGATGAACTGAGGTCCATTGTCGTGAATTATCCTCCGGGGTACCCCGAAGCGATAAATGACGTGATGCTTGATGAAGCTGATCACATTAGACGCCTTCACCTCAGCGAGGGGGATCGCCTCTGCCCATTTGGAGAAGTAATCCGTGATGGCCAGTATGAACTGGTGACCGCTGGAAGAAGACGGGTGAACAGGACCAATGATATCCATACCCCATGCTTCGAAAGGCCAGGACGCAACCGTAGGATGTAGATATTCAGACGATTGATGTATGAAGTCTGCATGAACCTGACAGGCTCTGCATTGTCTTGCATACCGTATTGCATCTGCGATCATAGTAGGCCAGTAATAGCCCATTCTCCTGATGCGATCCTGTAGCTTAGGACCGGGTTGATGCGCTCCGCATACACCGTCGTAAGCTTCCCGGATAATCTGCTATGCTTCGTCTTCAGATAGACATCTTAATAGCAGTCCGTCGTAGGTCCGACGATATAGGAATTGTGAAGATGCATCGTAGTAGAAGCGTAATGATCGCCTTTTGACGGATACTGCTTCTTTGGGGCCCTCCGACAAGATTCCGTGTGCGACGAAATCCATAAAGGGACTTCTCCAGTCTCTTCTGGAGGGATCTGCGTTCACAACGTGGCTGCATTCTATGTGAAAGTTGTTCTTCACACAGAATAAATCTCTGTTAAGAAGGATTACCGAATCCTGCCTTCTTATAGGGATGGCTAAATCTGCAGCTAGACTGGCTAGGGCATCAGCTTCTAGATTCTGAGATCGAGGTACATGCTCTAGGAAGAACCCTTTGAATATCATGGCTATCTCGACCGTCGCTCGGTGATAAGGGATGAGGTTTGGATTCCGGACTTCATATATTCCTCTGACTTGATTGACGATAAGCAGAGAATCACCGAATACTTCCAGGGACTCGACCCCCAGCTCTTTGGCGACTTGGAGCCCGATTAGCAGAGCGTTGTACTCTGTCACATTGTTGGAGCAGGGCTCGCTAAGAGAATATGCTCGGTAGATGACGAGCTGATCAGGAGTGACCAGGACGACTCCTACTCCTGAAACGACGTTTCCCCTAGGACCGGTTCTGGAGGCACCATCGAAGAAGAGTTGCCATGCGTCACTTTCCATCGCGGAATTACATTCTGCAACTTCGTCGGGAATGTCCTCGTATAATTTGGAGGCCTCCGGGATCGGATGAGCAGCTAGGAAGTCAGCCAGTGCTTGGCCCTTGATGGACTTCTGCGGTACGTACACCATGTCATATGGTGTTAATAGCATCGCCCAAGTCGCGAGTCAGGAATTAAGAGCACTAGGCTTGCTTATCAGTACTCGAAGAGGGTTGATCCTGGAGATGATATGAATAGTCTGGCCGGCGACATAGTGCCGCGTCTTCTGGATAGCGAACATTAGAGCCAAGCATTCCTTCTCCACTGGGTTGTACCGGTATTCGGCTCCGACCATCTTCCTGCTGAGGTGGTAGATAACCTGTTCATGACCCATGTCGTTCTTCTGTGCGAGAAGAGCTCCTAGGGAATGATCCATCGCTCGAACGTACAGCAAGAATGGTCTTCCCATGACGAGAGGCACCCTAACTGGCGGACTGGTGAGGTAGTGCTTGATGTCTCCGAACGCTTGCTGACAGGCTTCGTCCCATACGAAGGATACACCTTTCTTCATGAGATGAGAAAAGGGCTGACATCTCCCCGAGAGGTTGGATATGAATCGCCGGATGTAAGCCAGACGGCCTTGAAATCCTCGGAGTTCCCTCAGATTACGGGGCGGTCGCATTTCCACGATTGCCTGGACTTTGTCGGGGTCCACCTGGATGCCTTTGGCGGTGATGACAAATCCCAGGAACTTGCCACTGAATACACCCAGAAATGACTTCGTAGGGTTCATCTTGAGTTGATGTTGGCGCATTAACTCGAATACCGTCCTCAAGTCTTGAATGTGATCACCCTTGAGGCGACTCTTGACGGCTATGTCGTCTACGTAACATTCCACTATTTTGCGTAAATGCTCATGGAATATGTTACTCATAGCCCATTGGTATGTAGCCTCGGCATTCTTCAATCCGAAGGGCATGACCGTATAGCAATATACCCCCAATGGTGTCCGGAAGGCAGTGTGCTTCTCGTCTTCAGGATGCATCTTGATCTGATTGTATCCTGAGAATCCGTCCATGAAAGACATGCGTTCGAAGCCGCAGGTATCGTCGATCATGATGTCCATGATAGGAAGAGGGAATTCATCCTTGGGGCAGGCCGCATTCAGATCTCGGTAGTCGATGCAGATACGTACCTTCCCATTTTTCTTTATGACTGGGACAACGTTGGCGACCCAGTCGGGATGTTGTTCTTCCCGGATGAAACCACAGGCTATCAGCTTCTTGACTTCAGCTTCAATGGCGTCCATCATGTCCGGGAGGAACCGACATTGGTGCTGCTTCATAGGCTTTGAGTCGGTCAATATGTTGAGTTTGTGAGTAGCCACCTTCGGGTCTAGGCCCGGCATGTCCCCATAATCCTATGCAAAGACGTCGACGTATTCCTTTATCAGCTGTATGATTTCTTCCCTTTCAGCTGGGGGAAGATTGTCACTGATAAATATCGGCTTTGGCGAAAGTTCACCCCCAACATCGATTTGGATAACTTCGACTTTGGTGAGAGGTTCTCTTTGCTCGAAGCAGAATTCCCACTGCGTATATTGAGCCCAAGAGTCATTCTCAAATGGCTCAGAATCCTGTTCATCTGCTCCTGAAGGATCTGTCACCACCATATTTACTGATAGTGTTTGTTTGAGAGCATCAGGTGAGTCGGGGGGGGCGACGAGCCGTTCTGGGAGGAGGAAAAGATATCCTCGTCTGACTTGGAAGTCGTAAGGGAGGTGGCATACCCTAACCCAAAACGAGTTTGTCGATAGCGGGGGTCGTCGCACGGCGGCGTTCGTCTGCCTCTTCCGTAGTTGAGGCCTGGCTTCCACTTCAAGTCGTAGCCCATGTTTTGCATGATCTTCAGCGCTTGCGGGCTGTATCGGTGAACTTGCATTTTCCCAGTATCGTCATCGAAAGGATCTTCCTGGTTAGCCGGTTGATTGCGCATGCGGCCAAAGAATATTGGACGCTGACTGCTGCAGGTAGGCGGGACAATGAAGATAGAATCCTCATGGGGTCCATACGTTGTGATGATGTTGGATGATGACGCTACTTCCCAGACATACGGACGGTAGGAGTTTATAGCTTCCAAGAATTTTTGTGCTATGGGTTCTACCTCGTCACGGGGAGTGGATTCCAGTTTTGGCATTTGAGCGTCAATATACTAGAAAAGGAGATGTTTATTATCATCTGAAACTCCGTTCCTGGTTGCATTTACATCAGTCGGCTGCCTGTCGCGCCGAAGGTTGATGACCAAGGGTGGGGGCTTTCAGTTCAAAGTGATCACGAGAGGATCACTCCCTTCTCCTGACCTGGTCTTGTTCAGGTGGATAGCTATGGGCTCTATGGTTTTTGGACGAGTGGTTCGTCCTTTCACTCTGATTGACAGCGATAGTGCGGCAGAGGGTTCTCCTGGCTCCCGGTGGGATCCCTTCTCTGCGTCGCCTGACACTTCTTCCGTATGGTCTTGGGAGTATAACACGGCATCGGAATAGTAGGATTCTATTCCTTTGAACGGGTTTAGGTCAGCCACCTCCGTTTGTACCGTTCCTTGTGTGTCTACATATTTAAGGCATTGATGTAGGGTTGAAGGAACGATGTTGTGGTCGTGAATCCACGGTCTTCCCAGCAAAATGTTGTAGGATACCTCTGAATCGATGACGTAACATGTGGCCACCGATCTAAGGTTACCGATCTGGATCCTCAGGCAAATTTTCCCCAATGGCTTACTTCTTCCGGTGTTGAAACCCATGATTGTAGTGGTGGTGTAAGCCAATTCGCTGGTAGGAATTCTCAGCGGTCTAAGCAGACTATGAGGGATGATGCTGATCGACGATCCCGGATCTATTTGAATCCGATCGACCTCCATGGAACCGACGTACCCGGTGTAATAGAGGGGCCTGTCATGCTTGTTATGTTTTAACAGCATGTCGTCTTGGGTGAAAGTGATATTTGGGACCACCTCCATCACACTGTGGCATTGAGGACACGCCGCTGATTCTTCGTCGGGGGACTTGAGCTGGGTCAAGTATGCCTCCGCCTGCATCAGTGCTTCACTCAGGGCTAGACGAGTGTCTTGGGAGAGCCTGAGTAGCTCGAAGATGGACAACCTGGCTGGCGTATTGGCTAGTTGGGCCAGGATATCGAAGTTGTATGGCTTCTCTAAACCTTTGTTTGGAATATTTTTTACCGGTTTATCAAAGCGTACTTCTTTTTGCTTCCCCTTCTCCGCCGGGGTTGGTTTTGAAGGACTGATATCTGGTACGACGGGACCTTGCTCTGAAGGTTTGATTGCTGGAGCGTCCGTCGGGGCACCTTCCTGACTTGCTCCGTAGTCGCTGAGGTAGGCTTTCCCTGAACGGGTTGCAGCAAATACCTTATCTTCGTCCGATGCCGAAGAAGTCGCGATCATATGGTAGGGCCTGTATTTGGAGCTCTTTTTGGATGTAGGCTTAGTAGCCTTAGTTTCTTCCTCGAGCTCTGACACCAGGTCTGGATGAACCCACATAATCTCGCCTTGCCGGGTAGTCAGGGGTACCAGGTCGTGATTTTGATCCCTAGCTGGAGGAAGATTGACGATGTTCATCGTTGTCCGGGAGATAGGTGCAACGCCGTCCGTGATCTCTTAGGGAGGTAGATTGCCAAACTACAGAGAGATCATGTTGGCCGTGACCGTCTTCTCGGTGTTGTGCAGAGTGATGGCCTTAGCATCGATTAACCCCTGGATCTTCTTTTTCAGTATGTAACACACCTTTGTTGGGTGGTGTACGTATCTGTGGAAGACGCAGTATTTGGGGTCGTTAGTATTGCCGACTTCCTGGGGCCGCCTTAGCTCTGGAAGGGTGAACTTGCCGCTTTTGACGAGACACTCGAATATACTTGGGATATCGTCGTCGTCGAAAGAGTAGACTTCGATGGGCCTGGAAGTCCCGGGTTTCGTTTGCGCGGTTGCTGCAATCTTTGGTCTGGCCGTATTGATTGCCAGGGCTTCTTTCTCTTTGGGACCACGAGGATGGTCGCTGCTAGGAGATGACCTCTTGCCTCTGTCAGAGGCAGAGATCATGATTCCATTGTCGCGCGCCTTGCGACCGTTGTCTTCGGCGGCTACTGCCGAGATGATGAACGAGGGCCAATCATGGAACTGATATGGTCCTGTGAACACCGAGACCACGGGAAGGAGGTTCTTCCTGTAAATGTCTACCAATACAGAGTCGGGAACTCCTGGAGGCATCTGTAAGGTGGCCTGACGAAAACGTTCGATGAAGATGCGAACGTCCTCCTTTTCCTTCTGCTTGACTTCGATGAGAGAGGACATAGACATGTCCATTCCTCCCTCATAGAATCGTGTGAAGAATAAAGCTCTGAAGTCCTCGAAGGAAGTAATGCAGTTGTCCGCCAAGCTACGGTACCACTGATAGGCTACTCCTGAGAGACAGCCTTTGAACACCCGAGTGAGGAGGGCGTCGTTCCCTTGTAGCAACACCGTCATCATACTGAAATAGTTCATGTACTGGCTTGGTGATATTTTTCCCTCGAACAGGGCCATAGTCTGAGGTTTGTACCTCGGCGGGAAAGGGACCTCCTCCCAGATAGCAGGGTAGGGCTGGTTGATTCCCAGTTTCTTGAGCTGATCTTTGTGCTTCAAGGCGTCGAACTGGGCTTTCAACTCCCATACTGCCTGCATCAGATTTTCAGTCGGAAGCGGGGCCACGGAGTGGTGCGGAGTTGGTTGTATCGTAACTCCAGCGGGAGGTAAGGCATTCTCTGAGTGAGGAAGCGGAGGAACTGCTAACTCTTGATCTAGCGCAGGCTCTTGGCTCGGGTTAGATGGTGGTAAGTCCACCCTCACACGTATCTGAGTTGGCGGGACTGATGCTTGAGCCATGGCAGTCGCGTGCTGAGTTAGCATCATCTGGTGCATGTTCTCCATAATGGATTGCATTTGTTTCAGAGATGTCTCCAGTATAGTGATGCGTTGTTCCGCGTTCCCTGACGGCGAAGCTTCCTCGCATTCATCTTCAACGGCGTAAACTCCCATCTCCCTGGGCGTCATTGAAGGATTAGTATAGGTCGCTGTAGAAGTCGACTCTACACTTTCTGCCTCTGATTCGGGGGCTTGGCGACCCCCAGCGTCGGAATCAGAAGAGGACGAAGCTGGTTGTCGTGACCTCGCGCGAGTGTTTTGGAATACCCCAGCTTCAGCGTTCCTGAGGAGCTCACTGAACCTCCTTCGGCTCGGGAGCCGGAAGGGATGATGTCTTGAGCTCGACCCTCCTCTACGTATATGTGAAGCCATGTTCACAGATGCATGCGCGGGTTCCTCTTCCTGGAAAGACTGAGAGTAGCTCAATCGGTCAAAAACTGACCGTTTTGCTTTAGAACAGCAGCAGTCAATCATAATTTTATGACTATTACAACATTGCTCGCTAGGGGGCGTAATAGACATGTTGGAAGGTCCCCTTTCCTTACGCTTCTGGATTAGATATGCGCGCAAGTCAGGAGGAGTAGAGGAAGAAGACGAAGGCTTGTTTTTTCTGTTCCCATCAGTGGGCATGCGAAGATTGGGCACCATGGTCTTCCCTACGCCACCTGTGTACAACAGATTGGCCATCTGGGTGGCGGATAATCCCCTGGAGGAATGCCTTTCCGCAATCTGAGCTTGTTTTACGCTGAGGGACTGTGCCTGGCGTAACTTGGAGATTCGCTCAGTCTGGCGTAAAGCTGGAGAGGCCCTCAGTCGGCCATCGGCTTCTCGCATAATTCGGAGGGTAGGCAGATTGTTCCCTTGTTGGCGTAAAGGCCGAGAAGTTGCGTACTCGCCTGCTTGCTTCCCCTCGCGGAGATCACAGCGCTCATCTGGTTTACCGTAGAGGTTAGATGTTGTCTTGCGCGTGGAGCATGATCTGTACGTTCGATTTGGCGTTGAGGCACCATCGGAAGTTTTGTCTGTACCGCACATAGCGGAAGACTGATTTCTGCGCGTAAAGTGCAGTGGATACTCCTGGGTTAGCGCTGAGGCTTTGCCCGAAGTTTTGTCTGTACCGCACGTAGTGGGAGACTGATTCCTACGCGTAGAGCGCAGTGGATACTTCTGGGTTAGCGCTGAGGCTTTGTCCGAAGTTTTGTCTGTACCACGCGTAGCGGGAGACTGATTCCTACGCCTAGAGCGCAGTAGATACTTCTGGGTCAGCGCTGAGGCTTTGTCCGAAGTTTTGTCTGTACCGCGCGTAGCGGGAGACTGAGTTTTATGTGCAGGGCACGGAGGGAGCAATGCTACCACCTCATTGGTCGGAGAGATCGGAGAGTCCACAGGAATGGTAGAGGATGTCTTGGGCATCTACACTTTGCGCAGCTACCTGTTATCTTGGACGGAGAGAGAGTGAGAGCTACCCCCGGTTCGAAGCATGTCTTCGTAGGCAGACTGGTCGAATTGGACGACCAGTGTCTTCTTCACGGATCCCACGGATACCGCATCGTATTGAGCAATTGCTTCCTCATCAGAAGAGAAAGATGTTCCCAGCAGAGTCACCATCTTGTTTGTGGTATTAAACGAAAGAATGAAAGTGTATTTCAATGACAGGGTTTATGCGAAACCCGCGCCCTTTGGTTTACAAACAAACTTGTATAATATAATCCTATACGAGGATGTGGGAGTACAATTTATTTAATCTGGGTATAAATTACTATAGGTGTCTGATCTGCAGTCGATCACTTTAGCCCTTGGACCACACGATGTTGAAGAAGTACCGTGGAAGACAGGTAGCAGCTTCGAAGGTTGCAAGAGAGGGTGGATGCACGATGCCAAAGTCGTCGATCCCTGCTCTTTTCCTGAGCTCTGGTCTCTCTCTCTCTCTTGACCTTCGGTTCGATCTTTCTGGGAAGTTCGACCTTGTTCGATCTTCAAGTTTGAAGTTTTTCGACCTTGTTCCCCATTGATAGGGGTCTCTATTTATAGAGTTTTGGTGACAGTGACCACTTCGTCGGTGTAAAAACCGAGGAGTGGGAAGTACAGCACCCCTTTACACAACGGTTAAGATAACCAATGCCTGTGTATAGATGACCTTTTGAGTGAGCATGTGACGCGTGTCCAACTAAGGGGACAAAATACGTATATTTGCTGCGAAGATCACGGCGTAGAAGCCACATAGGTAGGTATCCCTTGTGTAGAAGAGGTTGGCTTAGAAGCCAAATGACTGTCACCCTGGCGTAGAAGCCAAGTGGGTATAGAAGCCGAACAGGCATAGAAGCCGAACAGGCGTAGAAGCCGAATAGGCATAGAAGCCGAATAGGCATAGAAGCCGAATAGTCGTAGAGGCCGAGTGGTCGTAGAGACTGAGTGGTCATAGAGACTGAGTGGGCGTAGAAGCCACGTGAGCACAGATCCTGAATGGGCGTAGAAGCCGCTGCGTACCATGCCAGAGTGCTGATGTGGACGTCTTAGCCGGAATTACGGCTTTTGAAGATATAATCAAATCTCTTGCAGAGATTTGCCACCATCCTATGCATTAAATGCGGAGGCATGTTTTGAAGGTCTGCAGCCCTTCTGTGCATCCGTCGCAGAGACGTGCCTTGAGAGAAACTGTCACCGCTCTGTGCAATTAGATATGGAGATGTGCCTCGAGTCCCGTACGAAGTGCAGCTTTTGACGTGGCAGGCGGTTTGTCTACTGCGGAGCGTAAAACAGCTCATGTTTGCCTGTGTAAAATAAGGCAGCGTATTCCCTTGTACGCGAAAGAGTGGTTTACGCTGAGGGGACTTTAGTAAACGATGGTTCGGTGATGTTTTAACCAAATCCTCTGCATTAAATGCAAAGATCTGCCATCATACTGTGGGGCGCATCCCGAGGGGTCTGCCATCGTTTCTAGCCGTCGTCTGGGTAGCCGTGCAGCACTTTTTGTCAAGAGTCAGAGGTCAGATTCACTGCGTGACTTGACAGATTCATTTCGGGGAAGACGAAGCGTTCCTCGTATGCTTTAACGCTGCTTTGAGAGCGGATGAGTTTTACGCCATGGAGGCGATGAAGAACCCTGTTTACGCTGGAGCGGCCTGGACGTACTGCACTTACGTGGATGGTCCTTTGAGCTTTATTCTTCACGCTGTGTTTGAGCGAAAAAAGCTCTGTTGTACGCTTGATAGCTCTGAAGGCCTCTGTTTACGCTGCTCTGCATCAAGAGGCTGCGTAGATCCTCCCAGCGTATTTTTCATGCTTCTACAACACGAAGATGGGACTTTAAGATGTGGAGAATTTTTTTATGTTCCAAATGGAGAACTTCGTGAAGAGCTGATGTCAGAAGCTCACAGCTCAACATACTCTATACATCCAGGTGGCACAAAGATGTACAGAGACCTGAGGCAATACTACTGGTGGCATGGAATGAAGAGAGAGATAGCATGCTTTATGGCAAAATGTCTGGTGTGTCAGCAAGTTAAGGCTGAACATCAAAGGTCCGCAGGTCTACTTCAACCCCTCCCAATACCTGAGTGGAAATGGGAACACATTACTATGGACTTCGTTACGGGCTTCCCAAGAAGTCCCAGTGGTCGTAATGCTGTATGGGTGATCGTATATAGACTCACCAAGGCTGCTCATTTCTTACCTTTCAGAGTCGGACAATCTACAGAAGTCTTGGCAGACATGTATATGAAGGAGATCGTACGTCTACACGGAGTACCAGTCAGCATAGTGTCTGACAGGGATACGAGGTTTATATCTTACTTTTGGCAAAGTATGCAAGAGAGTCTTGGTACCCGCCTAAAGTTCAGCACCTCGTATCATCCACAGACAGATGGCCAGTCAGAGCGCACCATTCAGACCCTAGAAGATATGCTGAGAGCGTGTATGCTTGATTTCAGTGGATCATGGGAAGATCATTTACATCTGGTGGAATTCTCCTACAACAATAGCTATCAAGCGAGCATTCAAATGGCTCCCTTTGAAGCATTGTATGATAGAAAATGTCGTTCCCCAGTATGTTGGAACGATATAGGCGAAAGGCAGATCTTGGGACCAGAATTGGTCGTTCGTACGGTGGAGAAAGTAAAGAAGATCCAAGGGCACCTGCGAGCAGCGCAGGACAGACAAAAGCACTGGGCAAACGTACATCGACGACCTCTAGAATTCCAAGTGGGAGAACATATGTTCTTGAAGATCTCACCTACCCGAGGGACTATCAGATTTGGAGGAAAAGGCAAACTGAGTCCGAGGTACATCGGACCCTTCGATGTGTTAGAACGCATTGGAGAAGTTGCTTACAAGCTAGCCTTACCCCAGACATTGGAAGGAGTACATGACGTCTTCTACGTATCTCAACTACGGAGGTACATTCCAGATCCAAGTCATGTGCTGGACCACTCGGAGATCACTGTCGGCCCGAGTTTATCATACCAGGAGGAGCCTGTAGAGATCCTAGACAGAAGCGAGAAGGTGTTGCGAGGCCAAACTATCCCTCTAGTTCGTATTGCATGGAGACATCATGCACCAGGCGAGTCAACCTGGGAACGAGAAGAGGATATTCGACAACGTTTCCCCCATCTATTCCCAGACCAGGGTATGTCCTAATATTTCAAATCAATCTATATTTCTCATTATATGTCTGTTTTAATTTCGAGGACGAAATGCTCTAAGGAGGGTAGGTTGTAAACTCCCTCGACCAGATTTTAGTATTTAATAATAAATTAGGATTATTTTTACCAAATTAGGATTTATTACAACTTTTTAAATTTATTTTGCTTACATATCCTATTGATTTGTGCACCTGTCCATCACACAAATAATTAGAGCATTACACTGACTGTTATCCCCAAACAAAGTTTACATACCTCTCCTAGACATGCTAGTCTATTTTTCTGAACTTTGTGCAACTCCCAGATACTCTGTTTTGTGCTTCGTTTTAGTCGCACAAATATCGTTAAAAACGTTAGTATTTATTTTTAATTAATTTCCAGACTTGTACCCATCTCTGTTCCAATAGAAATTAGAGGCCCAACAGGCATCTGTTTTGCCCAAACAAAAATATGTTATTATTCTACTTTGAGTATACTACATTTAGTATATTTACACCGTATTAAATTTATGGCCCTACCTATTTTAAATAATTAGAAATCACCGTGCGCATTAATTATTAATTAATTAATATGGTGACCCGCATCACCCAAAATCCAGGCCCAGCCCCTGCCCAGACTCACCCCCACCCCCTCAGGGGCCTCATACAGCATTCTCCCTCAGTGATGTGCATTTCAGTATTTTTAGGAATAAGGTATTTTTCTCAGACAATTGCGTAATTGTGCAATTTCCTAATTAATAGGACCTCTGTGCAAATTATGAAATTACAGGAGTTTTTCTGCAAATTTCTAGTGTGAGGTGTCAACCTCCCATTGGAGGGTGAACCTACACCGTCCATTTAAAAGTGGGCCCCACCCCATAAATATCTACATAAATATCTAGATAAATATCTAAGATATTTATTGTTAAATACCTAAAATACCCCTACCCCTAACCCTAATTACTAAATTGCCACTAAACCCAAACCCTATATAATTTTCCCCCTCCCCTCAACCGAACACCATTCCTCCTCCCTCAGCCACCCTCCGCCCACCGGACCTTCGCCCCCTGCTTCGCCACCCCCTGGCCTCCCTTCAGGCCGCCGCACCACCTCCCTGGCCGCCGCAGCCACCGCCGGTAGCCCCCGCAGCGCCCCAACCCCCAACTCCACCCACACAGCGCCCGACAACCCGAGCCACCCCAGCCACCGCCCCGGCCACCTCAGACCACCGCCAACGCCTCCTGTCCCCTTCGCCTCGACCCCCTCTACCGGACCACCACCTTCCCTCCGCCCCACGACTACCGCCGCTCCCGCCAGCTCCGCCACAGCGCCCCGCCGACCTTCCCCGACCACAGCACCCGAGCCACCCTGACCCCCTCGACCCGCCACCACCACCACCACCGACCACCGCCACCACCACCGACCTCTTCGCCACCACCTCCCCCGCCGCCCCGACGCCCTACACCGCCGCCTCCGCCGCAGCCGCCGCTGCAGCTGCTGCTGTTGTTGCTGACTACAACTGCTGCTATAGTCGCCGTTCCGACCAGCCACCGCCGGAGCTCCGCCGGTCCTCCCGCCGGCGACGAGGCGAGGGCCCCCCCTCCACGTGGCAGGTATAAAATACCCCCTTCCTATACGTATATACATAGTTATATATATATATGTATGTATATATATATATAAATATATATATATGTATATATATATATTTATATATATATGTTTTTATATATATATTATAATATATAATATATATTATATTATTATATAATTATATTACTGTATATATACAGTATCTATATATAGTATATAAGTGTATTATATTATATGTTATATAAATATGTATTTAGTATATTTTAAGTATATATATATATATATATATATGTATATTTATATATATGGTATTATATATATTTATATATATTATATATGGTATTTTATATATTTATATATATTATATATAATTATTATTATATTATTATTACAGTATATATATACAGTATATATATATAATATAATATTATATATTATAAATAAGTATATATATATGTAATTTTGTATTTCTTTTAATATATATATATATATATATATATATATATATATATATATATATATATATATATATATTTATGTAAATTGTAATATATATATAATTATATGTATATTATAAATTATATTATAATTTATTATATGTATATATAGATATATACAGTATATATATAGTATACTATTATATATTGTATTTTATGTATATATATATATATATATATATATATATATATATATATATATATATATATATATATATATATATATATATATATATATATATATATATATATATATATATATATATATATATTTACAGTACATATGTAATATATATCTATATATGTATTTTTTATTTTTATTTTTATTTTTATTTATATATATATGTATATATATATCTCTATTGTATTATATATATTTATGCATATTATTTATATATAATTATATTTTATCTATTTAAATACACATAATATATATATATATTTTTAATATATATATATATGTGTGAATATATATATATATATATATATATATATATATATATATATATATATATATATATATATATATATATATATATATATATATATATATAATATACATATATTACTAAAATATTATTCTATATATATAACTATATTATATATACTATTATTATTATAAATACATATATCATTATATGTATATATATGTATATTTATATATGTATATGTATATACATATTTACCACTATTTATATATGTATATGTATATGTATATATATATTTATATAAGTACTATTATATATATGTATATATGTATATTTACATATGCTATTATATATAGATAAAGTATATGTATTATATATCTATATAGATATATACATATATTTATTAAGTATATAGATATTATGTTTATATATTTATATGCTCTAAAAATGTATATATGTATTATATATGTATTAATTATAAATATATATATTATGTCTTTTATTTATACTTAAGTAAATATATACTATATTAAGTACTGTACGTTATTATTAAATGTTAAATTCACGAACCCTGTACGTTTTGAAGAGAGTGCACCTACGATGCAGTCAGTGACCCCAGGTCACAGGACCCCTCAGACTTGACTGCGAGAACAGGTTTTTGGCACTTCCAGCACAGAGACGTAGGCAAGTATACCTTACCAAGATTTACTGTTTAATTCCCCTTTAACTGTTGTATGTTAATTCCAGTAAGCTTACAAATGACTGTGAGTGTCCGAGATTGCCTCGGGTACCGTCAACAAATACGTTGACACATAGTATAACTAACTTAGACTTTAGCAGACTTATCAACAACTATGAGGGTATCCTAATATCCTCCTAGACCCTAACACTTGTACACGCAACAAGGTTGTACTTCATTTTGGGATGTAAGTTGCGTACTCGATTAGCTACCAGTACGTGTGACGTGCATCACGGCTTAGCACGAAGTCAGGAATACTCAGAAAAGTTATGACTTGGCATATAGCTACATTGGACGGGGAAGACAACTAGTAGGCGTATGGGACACCCACCTCCTTGAATGTTATACCTTCGGATACCATGCTCCTCGGAGATGGCCGATTGCAGAGTGCCTATGTGTCTGGGGACATATGTGTCATATATTAGCCAATCACGACGATTGGTGAATTAAGTCAGCATATGTCTAGCCTACACTTTCCCATACGTACTACAAGGTCTTTATATTGCATTCACATAGATGGTTAGCACACCCTGTATTTATTTATTCAGTATTTACATTCATGGCATATTTTTATGTATCTTGTTATGTCCCACTAAGGACCTGGTTCCCTTCCAGATTTAGATAAGGCATTCTACCCCACAGTGTACGGTCCCGGACAGGAGACGAGGTATGCCACTGAGGAGGAATTAGAGGAACTGCCATCAGAGTCTGCCTAAGTACACCTGAAGCTGGAGCATCTTTTCCCTGATCTCTAGTAGCTTGTTCACCTGGAGCTTGAGCTACTACCTAGATAGACGATACTCCAGTCTATCTTATTCAGCACTTTCACTATCTTTTGTAGTGGGTTTGTTTCCACCAGATGTCTGATTGTACTATGACACTACAAGCTTAGTACTTATATATATTTCAGCACTTTTCCAGTATTCCTTGATATTTTGTAGATGAGATTAGACTTTACCTATATTAAACTTGTTAGTATTTTAGAACAGCGTAGCATGTCTCTTTGGGTGCATTAAATTGGGTAATCCCTTAGTGACGTGTCAGCTGGCCAATGCCACGTGGCCTGGTTCCGTATATTTTGGGACTGGGGCGTGACAAAACTTCTCGAGGATAGCGGCACCTATGACTCATTTGACTTGTAAGGATCAAGAATTTATATGGACCGACGAGTGTCAAGCCGCCTTTGAAGAGTTGAAGAAGCGACTAACTACAGCACCCGTATTGTCTATTCCGTCAGGATCAGGAGGTTATGTGATCTACAGTGACGCATCAGGGAAAGGCTTGGGATGCGTATTGATGCAGCATGGCAAGGTGATTGCATATGCATCTAGGCAGTTACGAGTGCATGAGAAGAATTATCCGACTCATGACTTGGAACTTGCAGCCGTTGTATTTGCTCTGAAGCTATGGAGACATTACTTATATGGGGAATGAGTGAAGATCTATACAGACCACAAAAGCCTCAAGTACGTCTTCACGCAGAAGGAGTTAAATATGAGGCAACGTCGATGGCTCGAGTTGATAAAAGATTTTGAGATGGAGCTACATTATCATCCAGGCAAGGCTAACGTTGTAGCAGACACGTTAAGCCGGAAACCAGCAGCTTACTTCTTGACAGCACAGAGGAAACTATTGGAGGACTTGCAAGAGCTTGGCATCGAAGTGATATTACCCGGAGCAGATGGGACACTAGCCAACTTGCAAGTACAATCATCATTAGTAGAGAGGATTAAGACAGCTTTGCCTATAGACGCCAGATTCAGAAAACTGAAGGAAAGGACAGAGGCCGAAGAGCAGACAAGATTGCGCATTCGTGAGGATGAGACATTACGGTGTGGTGATCGTCTTTATGTTCCAAATGGAGAGATTCGACAGGAGCTGATGACAGAAGCTCATAGTTCGATTTATTCTATTCATCCTGGAGGCACCAAGATATATCGTGACTTACGACAGCACTTTTGGTGGCATGAAATGAAGAGAGAAATAGCTCGCTTTGTAGCTAAATGTCTGATATGTCAACAAGTAAAGACGGAGCACCAGAGGAAAGTAGGATTATTGCAACCACTTCCGATTCCAGAGTGGAAGTGGGAGCACATCACTATGGACTTCGTCACGGGCTTTCCCAAGAGTCCAAGTGGAAGAGATGCAGTGTGGGTAATAGTGGACCGACTCACTAAGTCAGCCCATTTCATACCTTTTAGAGTGGGTCAGTCTACAGAAGCTTTGGCTGACTTATATATGAGGCAGATTATGAGATTGTAGGGCATACCAGTCAGCATTATATTAGACAGAGATTCGCGCTTTACATCACACTTTTGGAAGAGCATGCAAGAGAGTCTTGGAACTCGTCTGAAGTTCAGTACATCTTACCACCCACAGGAAGATAGGCAGTCGGAGCGTACTATTCAGACATTGGAGGATATGTTGAGGGCTTGTATGTTAGACTTCGGAGTATCATGGGAGGACCACCTACATCTTGTGCAGTTTTCTTACAACAATAGCTATCAAGCGAGTATTCAGATGGCTCCGTTTGAAGCATTGTATGGAAGAAAATGTAGGTCTCCTGTGTGTTCGAGTGGCGTGGAAGAACGTCATATTCTAGGACCTGAGTTGGTGGTCAACACTGTAGAGATAGTTAAGAAGATTCAAGTGCACTTGCGAGCAGCGCAAGACAGACAGAAGCAGTGGGCAGACCTTCATCGTCGTCCCTTGGAGTTCAAAGAGGGCGATCATGTCTTCTTGAGGATATCACCGACCAGAGACACTATTCGATTCGGAGGGCGCGGCAAGTTGAGTCCAAGGTATATTGGACCATTTGACGTGCTAGAGAGAGTGGGAGAAGTGGCATATCGACTTGCGCTACCACCTTCACTGGAGGGAGTACATGACGTATTTTATGTGTCGCAGCTCAGGCGATATGTGGCGGACAGCAGTCATGTTCTCGACCATTCAGAGATCACCATTAGGCCGAGCTTGTCATACCAAGAGCAACCCGTGGGAATCCTTGATCGTCGAGAGAAAGTGTTGAGGAACCAGTCTATTCCCTTGGTTCGTGTAGCATGGAGGCATGGTGCGCAAGGAGAATCAACTTGGGAGCGCGAGGACGACATGTACAAGCATTTTCCCAACCTATTCTCAGACCGAGGTATGAATTTACTTTGTTAATTTATATCTTATACCATCCTTGACATTCTATCGTGGCTTAATTTTAATTTCGAGGACAAAATTTTTATAAGTTGGGTAGAATGTAAAACTCCTATTCCTAGAAATCGTATATACCATTTTTATTATTAATTTAATGGTAGTAATTAGTGGCTAATTAGGAAAAATAGATTTTTATTAATTTTTATTTTAGGTGTTGGTGAACTTAGGGAATTTATGGGGCCATTAGAAATTTTTCCGAATTTATTCCATGTATGAGACCCTTTGAGCAGTTGTTAGCTTAATGGTATGTATTAATATAATTTTAGATTTTTCTATGAGTATATATATATATATATATATATATATATATATATATATATATATATTTAAAAGAAAATATAAAAAGAAAAGAAAAGAAAAGAAAAACTATTAATAACCATATATTATCCTACCCAAACCATTACTAACCCATTCCTACCAAGCCGCTGGCCCTTGCCAGCAAACCATCCGCCCACTTCCCTTTATGAAGCAGCCACCCCCTTTAGCATAGGCCACAACAACCCTTTAGTTGCAAATTTTCAACAGAGCCCACCAAATACCCGTGACCCCGCGAACGGATTCCCCTCTCATTCTCTCTCTTACACACACACACACACACACACACACACATATATATATATATTCTATTTCGACTAAAATCCTAACCCTAGATCATCCAAACTCTTTCTCTTCCCATCTAGACCTAGAGAGCGCCGCCACCGCAGCCGAAGAACCCCGTCAGGCCGTCCAAACCAATCCCGACGACCGCGACCCAGCGCACCCCGCGCACTGCAGATTTCCGTAGCGAGATACATGTGTTCCAGAGTTATTTTTCGTCGTCTCGCTCAACCAAACGCCACCCCATATTCATCGGTATGCTCACCCCTTAACCCTCTTCCATATATGTGTGATAGTAGACCTCGAACAACGCGTAACCATAGACGAAAATAACGCCAAAGTTGGCAGAAATAGACCAAATTCTGGGATCACAGAAAACTGCGGTTATCATCCATGTTCCCGAGTTCGTATCTCCCACCACAGAGATCCGAATTCGATGATTCTTTTTGGTATGCGAAGACCACTTGACCTAGTTTAATTTTTGTTAAATAACCCTAGATTATTAACTACTTTAGACAGAATTAAATTCGTTGAAAAATCCCGCAAATATATTTTTTTCCAGATTTTCAAAAGTTGTGAAACGGAGCGCGTTCCGCCAAACGGGTCCGCCCCGCCGTGTACCAAGTATACTAAACGGTGCGCGTAGCATAACCGGACATGTGAGAGTTCACGAAAACTGATTCAGACGCGTGTGCGCGTCAGAATCGGCCTGTATCCACGGACAAACCCCGTGTCGCAACTTTGGCGAAGGCCGCGCGTATTTTGTGCACGCTCGTCAGATTATGACGAAACTTGTGCCACTGGACTCGTGGTAACGCGCTGGTCCTGTGACCCAATTTTCACGCAATTCTGAGACAGTTGACCAAATTGCCAATTGGTGGGCCCTACGGTTGATTTTTTTGGCGAAATTGTGTTCGGCTCATCAGAATCTACATTTGGACATACCGTTGGGTTCGTATTGACATTTAGAGTTTGTTTGACCTATAATTTATCCTATTTAGAGACTGTTATCCTTGGCACATTTTTTGGTGCAAAGTGGGCCACGCGTGGACCCCACTTTTGCCCGAAATTACCGTTTTGCCCCTTTGTCCAAATTGGACGAAAGGGAAGTGCTTTTTAGCTATTTTGCTGATTTCGTGTCCTTGACATTTGGGCGCGTACACTTTACAGATTTCTTGCCAGGCAAGTATATTTTGCCATTGTACTGTATTTATATTCCATATGATGCATGCATGTTTATTCAGTTTATTTAGTTCATTTATTTTAACTGCTATATAAAATTGTGCGTCCAAGGAAACTTGGGTGTAGCGAAGGTATCGTCGTGATATATTTTTATTTATGTATTTGCATTGACCTTGTTTATGAGACTACCCCATTTTCATAAGGCAGCATTAGATTCATTGACTGTGACACATTTTTATACGAGTTGTGAGTCTCATATAGATCACGGACTTACGTATTGACTGATCAGCGATACGTGTAGGACGTGCGCTAGGGATAACTGCCGTAGAAACTTTGTATGCTAGCAGACCTGGCAGTTATTAGAGGTATTATCGTGTTATGGATATGACATGCTTAGAGCATGGGGTGGGGAGAACAACAAGTACCGCATTTGAGCTCCTTTGCACTTTTCTATTGTGCGCCCGGATTCTCCGTCGGAGATACGGGTGGTGATGACCACTATATATTATATATTATCAGGCGGGCTACCGACGTTCAAAAGACGACGTGTCGTTTAGGCCCCTGGATCTCCAATAGAGAACCATGCCAAATTCCAGTTTTCAGCCAAATAGCCCACTTGTGGGAAAAGTCGTTCTTAACTGCATTCACTTAGATGATTAGGCGACCCCATTGGATGTTTATATTTCAGTACTTTATTGGCATGTTTATATGTATCTTGTTACGTCCCTCTGAGGACCTGGTCCCTTTCCAGATATAGATGAGCAGGAATATCCGCAGGAGTATGGACCTGGACCTGACGCTACCTATCAGACTGAGGAGGTCTTACCTTCGGATTATATGTGATTCATTGCAGCTGTTTAGATATTCTAGTTGCTATTCTTTTCGAGACATTTATTCATATATTGGAGTTTATTCTTTCTCTCTTCAGTAGTTTATTATAGTCGATTTGCAGTGGATTTGTTTTCATCCGACTATCATACTTTGAGACTGCTTATTTGATATTCAGTTATTGATTTTCATTTATCTATTATTTGTGCTGTGGATGAGATATAGATTGTGTGTGACTTGTTGTGATAGTATATTATCACTGTGGATTGGATATTCATGTACAGCGTACGTGTGTATATGGTTTCCATATATTGGAGTTCGTATATATGCGACTGACGTGTTACGTATTCCTAGTCCTACGTATTTTGCGACTGGGGTGTGACACCTTTCCTGCTGAGATAAGATTTTGCATATTCTCTAGGAATAGGTCATCATTCTGAGCGGACTTTAACTTTCTCTAATAAGTCCGGTTTGAGGCATACTTGTGCCACCTGCGCCCCCTTTTTGTATCTGACTTGGAGTGCAATGCCCAAAGTTTTAAGATATCTTCACAGCCCGTCATCGATAGCTAAGCTCCCAACAAATATCCGACTCAGTGCATCAGCTACAACGTTGCCCTTGCCCGGTATATATCTGATCATCAAGTTAAAGTCGCTAAGGATTTCAAGCCAACGTAGTTGCGTAGATTCGAATCCTTTTGGGTATATAGATACTTGATGCTTTTGTGATCCGTGAAGATTTCATACGGTACGCCATAGAGGTAATGTCGCCATAACTTCAGCGCGAATACCACCGCTACAAGTTCCAGGTCGTGCGTTGGATAGTTCCTTTCGTGAGGCTTTAACTGCCACGATGCAAAGGCTATCACTTTGTTTCTCTGCATAAGGACACATCCCAAACCCTTTCCTGAAGCGTCGCTATAGATCTTAAAATCATCGGGACCGTCCGAAAGAGTAAGTATCGGTGCTGAGACGAGTCGTTGCTTTAATTCTATAAATGAAGTTTCACAGTCGTCCGACCATACAAACGTTACTCCTTTCCGAGTGAGATGAGTCAGAGGAAAAATGATCCTTGAAAAATCTTTTATGAATCTCCTGTAGCAGCCTGCTAGACCATGAAAGCTCTGAATGTTGCTGGCCGACTCATGTCTCTTCCACTTCACGATAGCTTCAACTTACTTTGGGCCGACTGAGAAGCCCTTCGCGAAAATGATGTACCCAAGGAAAGATATGTTATCCAACCAGAAATCGCACTTACTCAGCTTCGCGTATAACTTATTGTCTCGAAGGGTTTGTATTTTAAAAAGATAAAAATATATTGATAGCCAACAAATTTATATTATTAAATTTTGCTTTAAAGAAAAAATATTTTTTGCTCTTAAAAATTGAAGCCCCCAATATACTCTTCCAATTTTCAATCCCAAACTGACAACAAAACAACATGACAGTTGTGAAACTGCCCTTGTACTTTCTTTTTCCATCCACATATATATATATATATATATATATATATATATATATTCCATGTCTAATATTTTAAAAAGATAAAAATATATTGATTACCAACAAATTTATATTATTAATTTTGCTTTAAAGAAAAATATTTTTTGCTCTTTTTTCCTCAAACAATACAAAAAAAACAAAAACCAAAAAAACTGCCATAATCAGATCGCATCTCTTACAATAAGCCAAATTAACATTCATCTCTCTCCCATCCAACCATCATGACATAATGGAACCTTTATTTGTTAAATCTGAAGCTATTCATAATAAAATTTAAGATATTTGAATGAAAATTAACCCAAGTTTAAATAGCTATGTTTCTAAAGCTATGAACATGAAAAACATCAAGATAATCAACTCTCGGAGTTTTAGTTCCACTACTATTACTAGAAAAATAAAGATGTAGAACTACAATGTGCAAAAGTCTTGCTTGATAGTTGAGTAGTCCAAAACCACAAGAAAGACAGATAGATAGATAGATAGATAGGTCATAATTAAGATGTAAACTACATTGCATAACCAAGTTTTCCTTCCAAAACCCAAAAAAAAATATTTCCGCATATATTGGTCGTAGGCTAGCTAGTGCTGGAAACTAAAGTTCCAACTTATTTAACCGCAAGAAAAACCTCCAACTTAATAATGGCTATCATAAGCCCAAAGCCTCCAACCTAATAATTAATGGCTTCTTGGAACAGCTTTGCAAAGCAAAGGTTTCTTCATCTCAAGTGACATCTTCAAGCACTCATCCAAGTCCACGCCACCGCCGGCCGACGGAGCCCACTCGTAGCTCTGAAGCAGCTGAGCCAGCCAGAGGTGGACGGTGGCCAATCCCAGGGCCTTGCCGGGGCACACCCTCCTCCCCGAACCGAACGGCGCCAGCCTCAGATCAGAGCCCATAATGCTGACATCCTCCTCGGTGGCAAAACGTTCCGGCTTGAACTCGTCCGCCTCGGGCCAAATCTCCTCGTCGTGCGTTATCGCCCACATGTTCACCATCGCGGTGGTGCCCGCGGGGACGAAGTGCCCTCCGACATGGACGTCGTGGACCGCGAGGCGAGCCCAGGAGAGGAGCGGGCCGGGAGGGTGCATGCGGAGGGTCTCCTTCACGATTGCCCGGAGGTAAGGGAGGTTGGGGATGTCGTGGTCCGATACTGTTCTGGAGCTCCCGACGACGGCGTCGATCTCCGACCGAGCCCCCTTTTGGATCTCTGGATGCAGCACCATCCTGGCCATGATCCACTCCAAGAGGATGGCCACCGTGTCGGTTCCTCGGAATATCATTTCCTGAATTAGCAAGAGAGAGCGAGGCATGCATGCAAATGCAAAGGTGGCTGGCTGTTAGTAATTAGCTAGCACTAACCAACAAATGAAACAACAAATAGACCAAAGAAGTAAGTAATTATGACATTATAGAGGATGCATGCATAGAAGTAACGAACTCACCCAGAGAACAGCAACCATGTCGGAATCGGAGAGCCCCTCCTCCTCCTCGAGACCAAGCAGCACATCCACAAAGTCACCGTGATCAACTACAGTACTAGTAGTACTCTTCCTGATCCTGTGCTCCTCTATGATCTTCCCCACGAACACATTCACTCTTTCCACGAGGCCCCTGCACCTCCTCCTCACCCCCTGCAGGTCTAGCCACCCCAGCAGCGGGAAGTGGTCGCCCCAGTTGAACGTGCCGAGCAGCTCGTACCCCTCCCTCACCATCTCCTCCAGCTCGGCCCCTTCCTCGCTCCCGAAGTCGAACCTCTTCCCGAACACGCTCCCCATAACATTGTTCAGCGAAGCAAAATGCAACACCCTCTTGATCGCAACCTCGCCGTCCTTCCCCCTCGACTCGCTGATATCCCGAATCATGTCAAGGCCAATGTCCTTGCGGTGCGTGCCGAACGCGGCGATGCGCTTCGGGCTGAATAAGTAGGTCGCGGAGATACGCCTGAGGCTGCGCCAGTACTCGCCAAAGGGGGCAAAGCCCATGGCGCGGTGGAAGAGGAGCTCGTAGGCCGACTCCTTGATCGGCCTGTCGGCGAAGGCCGAGCTGCCGAGTATTTCTTTCGCGGTGTCAGGATGGCTCGACACGATGAATCGGGTAGAGCCGACCGAGAAGGCCATGAGTTTGATCGCGCGGAAGGAGACGGAGAGTTTGGCGAGCACGCGGTGGGCGAGGGAGTCGGAGAGAGCGAGAGAAAAGCCGGCGGGGCCGGGGATGCCGCCTGGGGAGCGGGAGAAGGCCCAGGCGATGCCGCCGGGGGAGAACCAGAGGAAGGAGAGGACGATGAATAGAAAGGCGAGGAGAGGGGAAGTGATGGTGAGTGGGAGGAGGAAGTCGACTTTCGAAAGAGACATTTTCTTTCAAGGGTTTGGGGGGAACTGATGAACGTCAAAGTGTAAGTTGCAGGAGAGAGGAATTTAATTGGAATGTGGATTGGAAGCGGAAATAGCCGCAGTTATATAGCACCCGTAGGGGGGCTTTTGGGGATTATTGCTCAGCCAGGTGGCGAAGTCCGGAAATTATTATTCATTGCTTTATTTGATTTGTTTCATAACACAGCCAGTGATTCATTAATTTGTTTCATAACACTTGTCAATAATTCATTGGATCCGACTCACCATTTACCTTAGCCAGTTGGTGAGTTCGGATCGTCTACTAATTTTTCCGTATTCAAAAATTTGACGCTAATTATGATTGCATTCGACGAATAGTAAATCATTAACAAAAAAAGTTATTTATTTGGCAAGTTAATGCAAAAGGAAAGGACATAATTTTTATTTATTTGACACTAATTATGATTGCATTCGACGAATATTTGACGAACCTCCAGAGTTCCACAGCTGGATGGCACGTGACATCAGCTGTCCGAGGGCACTGCCGATACCTAGGGCCAGGTAACCGCGATGTACGGACCGAACGAGGACCCCCTTCGCTGGCTGGCTGGCTCGGTCGTAACGTGTTGCTTCTCTGCTTGAACCGCATAGGAATTTCTATGATGAATTATGATGCACTATAGTGACTATACTCTAATTTATTGTTATATTATTAAATAAAAATTTATGGATGCTAAGAATTATTTAAGGCTAAATTTGGTAGTTTATGAATATAAGTAGTATTTCTAATTTTCTATGCATGCGTTTTGTGTTAGTTGGTTCTCGTGATTGTATTTAACAAATAGTCAAACATTACTAATATTAATTATTTTGCGAGTAAATACAAAAGGCAGAGACATGACTTTTACTTACATTCTCCATCATCTATGCAATACATGTTAATTAAAAAATTATGATCCAAAATATATAAAATTATAACATTTGAGTATTTTTGGCGTGAGTGCAAATTGATCACAACTAAGTTTTCATCACCACAAATATTTTAATTCAAAAACAAATTCTTAAAAAGAGTAATGGGACACAAAATTCCCACTGAATTTTAAAATAAAATTAATTTATAGATATATTTAAATATACTTGTATTTTTTATGCATAGAAAATTATTTTGCATTTGTGTTTGTGGAGAGTATAAATGTTCTTTCTGCTTTTGATGAGTTTTCTATCAGTTTGGTTTATGTGATTGCATTTAACGGATAATCATACATTATAAAAAAAAATCTGTCAGTAAATGCAAAAGGGAGAAACATATGACTTTTATTTTATTTTTTCCATCATTTATGCATGATATGTTAAAAAAATATTATGGTCCAAAATATACAAAATATTAACATTTGAGTATTTTTGACGTGACAATCCCAGGGCCTTGCCGGGGCACACTCTCCTCCCCGAATCGAACGGCGCCAGCCTCAGATCAGAGCCCATAATGCTTACATCCTCCTCGGTGGCAAAACGTTCCGGCTTGAACTCGTCCGCCTCGGGCCAAATCTCCTCGTCGTGCGTTATCACCCACATGTTCACCATCGCGGTGGTGCCCGCGGGGACGAAGTGCCCTCCGACATGGACGTCGTGGACGCGAGGTGAGCCCAGGAGAGGAGCAGACCGGGAGGGTGCATGCGGAGGGTCTCCTTCACGATTGCCTGGAGGTAAGGGAGGTTGGGGATGTCGTGGTCCGATACTGTTCTGGAGCTCCCGACGATGGCGTCGATCTCCGACTGAGCCCTCTTTTGAATCTCGGGATGCAGCACCATCCTGGCCATGATCCACACCAGGAGGATGGCCACCGTGTTGCTTCCTCGGAATATCATTTCCTGAATTAGCAAGAGAGAACGAGGCATGCATGCAAATGAAAAGGTGGCTGGCTGTTAGTAATTAGCTAGCACTAACCAACAAATGAAACAACAAATAGACCAAAGAGGTAATTATGACATTATAGAGGATGCATGCATGATGAACATAGAAGTAACGAACTCACCCAGAGAACAGCAACCATGTCGGAATCGGAGAGCCCCTCCTCCTCCTCGAGACCAAGCAGCACATCCACAAAGTCATCGTGATCAACTACAGTACTAGTAGTCCTCTTCCTGATCCTGTGCTCCTCTATGATCTTCCCCACGAACACATTTACTCTTTCCACGAGGCCCCTGCACCTCCTCCTCACCCCCTGCAGGTCCAGCCACCCCAGCAGCGGGAAGTGGTCGCCCCATTTGAACGCGCCGAGCAGCTCGTACCCCTCCCTCACCATCCCCTCTAGCTCGGCCCCTTCCTCGCTCCCGAAGTCGAACCTCTTCCCGAACACGCTCCCCATAACATTGTTCAGCAAAGCAAAATACAACACCCTCTTGATCGCAACCTCGCCGTCCTTCCCCATCGACTCGCCGATATCTCGAATCATGTCAAGGCCAATATCCTTGCGGTGCGCGCCGAACGCGGCGATGCACTTCGGGCTGAATAAGTAGGTCGCGGAGAAACGCCTGAGGCTGCACCAGTACTCGCCAAAGGGGGCAAAGCCCATGGCGCGGTGGAAGAGGAGCTCGTAGGCCGACTCCTTGATCGGCCTGTCGAAGAAGGCCGAGCTGCCGAGTATTTCTTTCGCGGTGTCGGGATGTCTCGACACGATGAACCAGGTAGAGCCGACCGAGAAGGCCATGAGTTTGATCGTGCGGAAGGAGACGGAGAGTTTGGCGAGCACGCGGTGGGCGAGGGAGTCGGAGAGAGAGAGAAAAGCCGGCAGGGCCGGGGATGCCGCCTGGGGAGCGGGAGAAGGCCCAGGCGATGCCGCCGGGGGAGAACCAGAGGAAGGAGAGGACGATGAATAGAAAGGCGAGGAGAGGGGAAGTGATAGTGAGTGGGAGGAGGAAGTCGACTTCCGAAAGAGACATTTTCTTTCAAGGGTTTGGGGGGAACTGATGAACGTTAAAGTGTAAGTTGCAGGAGAGAGGAATTTAATTGGAATGTGGATTGGAAGCGGAAATAGCCGTAGTTATATAGCACACGTGCGTATAAAGCCCCCCGTACGGGTGCTATATAACTGCCGCTATTTCCGCTTCCAATCCACATTCCAATTAAATTCCTCTCTCCTGCAACTTACACTTTAACGTTCATCAGTTCCCCCCAAACCCTTGAAAGAAAATGTCTCTTTCGGAAGTCGACTTCCTCCTCCCACGCACCATCACTTCCCCTCTCCTCGCCTTTCTATTCATCGTCCTCTCCTTTCTCTGGTTCTCCCCCGGCGGCATCGCCTGGGCCTTCTCCCGCTCCCCAGGCGGCATCCCCGGCCCCGCCGGCTTTTCTCTCGCTCTCTCTGACTCCCTCGCCCACCGCGTGCTCGCCAAACTCTCCGTCCCCTTCCGCGCGATCAAACTCATGGCCTTATCGGTCGGCTCTACCCGGTTCATCGTATCGAGCCATCCCGACACCGCGAAAGAAATACTCGGCAGCTCAGCCTTCGCCGACAGGCCGATCAAGGAGTCGGCCTACGAGCTCCTCTTCCACCGCGCCATGGGCTTTGCCCCCTTTGGCGAGTACTGGCGCAGCCTCAGGCGTATCTTCGCGACCTACTTATTCAGCCCGAAGCGCATCGCCGCGTTCGGCGCGTACGCAAGGACATTGGCCTTGTCATGATTCGAGATATCGGCGAGTCGATGGGGAAGGACGGCGAGGTTGCGATCAAGAGGGTGTTGCATTTTGCTTCGCTGAACAATGTTATGGGGAGCGTGTTCGGGAAGAGGTTCGACTTCGGGAACGAGGAAGGGGCCGAGCTGAAGGGAATAGTGAGGGAGGGGTACGAGCTGCTCGGCGCATTCAACTGGGGCGACGACTTCCCGTTGCTGGGGTGGCTGGACCTGCAGGGGGTGAGGAGGAGGTGCAGGGGCCTCGTGGAAAGAGTGAATTTGTTCGGGGAAGATCATAGAGGAGCACAGGATCAGAAAGAGGACTACTAGTACTGTAGTTGATCACGGTGACTTTGTGGATGTGCTGCTTGGTCTCAAGGAGGAGGAGGGGCTCTCCGATTCTGACATGGTTGTTGTTCTCTGGGTGAGTTCGTTACTTCTATGTTCATCATGCATGCATCCTCTATAATGTCATGATTACTTCTTTGGTCTATTTGTTGTTTCATTTGTTGGTTAGTGCTAGCTAATTACTAACAGCCAGCCACCTTTGCATGCATGCCTCGCTCTCTCTTGCTAATTCAGGAAATGATATTCCGAGGAACCGACACGGTGGCCATCCTTCTGGAGTGTATCATGGCCAGGATGGTGCTGTAGTAAAATAGCCCAGTAAAGAGGAAACATGACACAAGTTTTGTGGAGGTTGAATAGACTTTGTAATTTTTTATTGAATGAAATGGTAGCTATATATAGTTGAACATTTGATGTAAAGAGATAGACTAAAAAAAAAGATATATCAAAGTTGTTTCAACAAACAAAACAACTTATCAATCTAAACAAACTAACAATCTAAACCAACTAACAAGATTATCACCAACAATCACTCCCTTAATCTTGTTGCATCAATGCTTGCACTTTCTACACCCGGATCTTCTTGCGCATCTCGAGGAACTTTAGTCATCCAAGTAATTTAGTCAAGATATCGGCGAGCTGATCATTTGTGTTTACATATTCCACTTCAATCTCCCCTCTCTCTACATATACACGAATGAAATGGTACCTCATGTCAATGTGTTTACTCCTGTCATGATAGACTGGATTTTTGCAGAGTACAATTGCCGACTTATTATCTACCTTGAGTAATACTTTGCACTTCGTCTTCTTCTTCAGATCTTCTAGCAACCGACCAAGCCATATCCCTTGACAAGCAGCAGTTGACGCAGCTATGTACTCTGCTTCACAGGATGATAATGCCACGATCTTCTGCTTTTGCGACAACCAGCTAATAATGTTGTCTCCAAGGAAGTAAGCGACTCCGGATGTGCTCTTACGATCATCTATGTCACCAACTAAGTCGCTGTCACTATAGCCGACCAAGCATGGTTCTTCCTGATCTTTTCTCAAATAAAAACACCCAAAATCAACTGTACCCTGAATATACCTGAGGATTTGCTTCATTGTCGTCATGTGCTGCGTAGTTGGTTCTTCCATGAATCTGCTTGCTATCCCGACCGCATAAGCTATGTTTGGTCATGTATTCACCAAATATCTCAGACAACCAATGATACTTCTGTAGTATGTTGTGTCGATACGAGACTTTTGGCTCACTTTGCTCAATTTTAGTCTCGGCTCCATTGGAGTTTGACTTGGTTTGCAATTCGACATCCCACTCTTCTCAAGTATCTTGACAGAATATGTAGATTGAAACAATGCAATTCCTTGGGGTGTTTGAGATACCTCAATCCCCAAGTATTAAGACAGCAGCCCGAGATCACTCATGTTGAACAACTGTTTCATCTTTGTCTTGAACCTTGCAATCTCCGCGTTGCTTGATCTTGTGATAATCAGGTCATCAACGTACACGCCGACCAACAAGCTTGAGTCATCCACGCTTCTGTCACATCCCAGTCCCAAAATATGTAGGACTAGGACACTTAAGCATGCCAGCTGCAGGTATATGGCAACTCCAAATTATGGAAACCATAACACATGCGTACGCTGTATCATGAACAATAATTCATAAGTGGTATAAAATATCTCAAGTCAAAGGCATAATCTAGATCTCATCCACATGAATCATAAATAGATAAATAACCAATAGCTACGTATCTAGATCTCAATATAAAGTATCTAATGTTGGTAGTCGGATGGAAACAAATCCACTACCGAACCAGAATATAAGATAAACACAATAAAGACAATATTAGAATACCAACTAACAATCACGGCTCGAAGAGAAGTCCTCATCGCAATATACGCAGCAAGTCCGGATATGTGCTCCTGCGAATACTCATGAACAATACACCTGGAAAGGGCCAGGTCCTCAGAGGGACGCAACAAGATACATAAAAGCATGCCATAAAGTAAATACTGTGAAACTCAAGGGTGACCTAACCAGCTAAGTGAAATGCACTTTGAAGACAACCTTGGTACGTATGGGTAAGTGAAAGGTATAAAGCATAGCGTCGAGCCAGAGGCTAAGTATCTGGCATTAGCTGTAAACTGGATACCAGATGTATATGGTGACTACATCACCGATCATGATAGCGTGCAGCTAGTAACCTCTGCCGGATGTATCGACAAGCATATACTCCCATAATCGGGCAACACTGATCCCATAACCGGGTAACACTGATCCCATAACCGGGTAACACTGGCCCATAACCGGGTAACACTGAGGCTCACGGCCCCATAGTTTACTCTGAAACTATGGCAACCAAATGTCTGTCCCATACGCCTACTAATTGTCTTTTCCGCCCAATGATCTATGCATGTAGTATCCACAACACGCAGTAGCTACTACACCGAGACGAAGTGCCAATATCGGTGTTGTAGCTCTGGCTCATAGTCTATCGTTAGAGCGATAGTCCAACCTCAAAACCAAACAAGGACAATGATTGGACCTTTGTACTATAATAGTCTATGCTTCGACTACTAATAACTGCTAAGTCTCTAACATGCAACACTATTAGCAGTTATACCCTTTCTTTGTTTACAAACAAGAAATTGAAACTAGGTTTGGACCTTCGTACTACAATGGTTGTTTGTTAATAAAGAAAGAAATTGAAACTAGCTTTATACGAAACCCTTTCTTTGTTTACAAACAAGAAAAAGAAGTACAATTAATCCTATACGAGGATGTTAAGTACAAAAATTGATTCTGGGAAAATATTGCTATAGGAATCTGATCTACGGTCGATCACTTTGTCCCTTGGACCACTCGATGATGAAGAAGTATTGTAGAAGAAGGAGAAGAAGATTCAAAGATTGCAGGAGGGATTGAACTCTCGTTGCCAAAGTTGTCAATCAACACTCTCTGTATATGCTCTCTCTCTGGTCTCCTCCGATTCCGATCTCTTTTCTCTCCTGATCTTGACCTTGACCTCTGCCTCTGACCTTGACCGACCTTCACCGACATTTTTCCTCTGTGGCCGGATATCACGCCCCAGTCCCAAAATACGTAGGACTAGGAACACGTAAGCATGCCAGCCGTATGGATATGGCAACTCCAATATATGGAAACCAAAATCCACACGTACGCTGTAATATGAAAATTAATCCACAAGTGGTATAAACATATGTCACAAGTCACAGGGTATAATCTAAATCTCATCCACAGACAATCAATATAAATGAATAACCAGCATCTATATAACTAGATCTCAACATAAGTATCTAAGGATGATAGTTGGATGGAAACAAATCCACTACCAACTCGAATGGAAAAGTACAACACAATAAACACAATATAGGAATACCAGCTAACAATCATGGGGCTTGGAGAGAAGACATCCACGAAACATATATAACCATCCAAATCTGTGCTCCTGCAAATACTCAAGAACAGATACACCTGAAAAGGGACCAGGTCCTCAGAGGGACGTAACAAGATACATAGAAGCAAGCTAATTTGAATACAGTAAACATGCATAATAGGTAAAAAATATGTAAGTATGCTGTACAAGACAATCTATATGAATGCAAATGAGGACAACTTTTTGACGTATGGGCAAGGGTAGGCTACTCGATCTAAATCTCATAACTCACACACACGTCAGTAGACACCATCAGCCGACATACCGCGGGGGTAGCGACCCTCGTGACTCCATCAATCGACATACCGCGGGGGTAGCGACCATCGGATACGACCACCATAGTGTGTGCTAGTTACTACGGTTTACCAGAATGGTTAAAGCCCATACGCCTACTGATTGCCCTCTATGATACTAAGTGTCAAGTGTGTGTCTACATATCTAATATATAGTAATGACTGAAAGAAACTACACATGCAATAAATAAACAGAAATACAATAAATATACAGAAATATACTAAGCATGCAAAATACTGTAAGCAATTTGGCAAGGTATCTTGCCTGGTAAGAAAGCTGCAAGGTTTAATGTCCAGAAGTCAAGCACGTAGGATCAGAAGCTATGGCCTCAGAACAAATATCTCTGAATGCTGAAATAGATATCACCAATGTTCCTAGAATAAGCAAAATAGCTAGAAAGAACTTCCCTTTCGTCCAATTTGGATACAGGGGCAAAACGGTAATTTCGGATAAAAATGGGTCCACGTGTGGCCCACTTTGTACCGAAAAATGTGCCAAGGGTAACAGTCTCTAAATAGGATAAATTATAGGTCAAATAAACTCTAGATGTCAATACGAACCCAACGGTATGTCCAAATGTGGATTCCGATGGGCCAAACACAATTTTGCCCAAAAAGTCAACCGTAGGGCCCGCCAATTAGCGACTTGGTCAACTGTCTCAGAATTGCGTAAAAATTGGGTCACAGGACCAGCGCGTTACTACGAGTCCAATGGCACAAGTTTCGTCACAATCTGATGAGCATGCATAAAATGCGCACGACTTCTACAAAAGTTACGATTCGGGGTGTGTCCGAGGATACGGGCTGATTCCGGCGCGCACACGGGTCCAAATCAGTTTCCGTAAAGTTTTACGTGTCCGGTTACGCTGCACGCACCATTCAGTACACTTTGGTATACGGCAGAGCAGTCCCGTTTGGCGGGGCGCGCTCCGTTTTACAAATTTTAGAAATCTAAAAAAGTGTGTTCGCGGGGTTTTCCAATGAATTTAATTCTGTCTACAGCAGTTAATAATCTAGGGTTATTTAACAAAAATTAAACTAGGTCAAGTGGTCTACGTATACCAAAAAGAATCATCGAATTCGGATTCCTGTGGTGGGAGATACGAACTGGAAGACATGGGTGATCACCGTAGTTTTCTGCGATCCCAGAATTTGGTCTATTTCTGCCAACTTTGGCGTTGTTTTCGCATATGGTTTTGCGTTGTTCGAGGTCTGCTATCACACAGATATGGAAGAGGGTTAAGGAGTGAGCATACCGGTGAAGACGGGATGGCGTTTGGTTGAGCGAGGCGATGGAAAATAACTCTGGAACACAGGTACCTCATTGTGGGAATCTGCAGTGCGCGGGGTCGCGGTCGTCGGGATTTGTTTGGACGGCCTGGCTGGGTTCTCCGGCTGCGGTGGCGGCGCTCTCTAGGTCTAGATGGGAAGAGGAAGGGTCTGGATGTTTTAGGTTTAGGGTTTAGATAAAACAAGTTTATATATATATATATATATATATATATATATATATATATTTTTTTTTTTTTTTTATGAAATAGAAGGGGGGAGTTGGGTTAAAAGCCGCGGGTTAAGGGTATTTGGTGACTTGCTGTGAAGTAAAGAGGGGCGGGTGGTGTTGCACTTAGCAAGGGCTGCTGTTGTAGGTTTAATTGCAAAAGTGGCGGATGGGTAGGCTGTTGGTAGAATTAGTAATGGGTAGTTGTAGTGTTAGTATTGTATTAGTTTATTAATGGATAGGAATAGTATTAGTTTATTAATAGTTTTATTTTGTTTTATTTTATAAATCTTTTCTAATTAAATATATATAGGCATATATATATATATATATATATATATATATATATATATATATATATACACTCATAGAAAAATTCTAGATTATATTAATGCACATCATTAAGCTAGCAACTGCTCAATGGGTTTCCTACATGAAATAAATTTCAAAAAATTCCTGATAGTCCCATAAGTCCCCTAAGTGCACGGACACCTAAAATAAAAATTAATAAAAATCTATTTCTCCTAATTAGCCACTAATTACTATAATTAAATTAATAATTAATAATTAAAAGGACATATACGATTTCTAGGAATAGGGGTTTTACACCGGAAGTCTCTATTATAGAGTTCAGTCACAGTAACTGACCAGTCGGCGTAGAAACCGAACAGCGGAGAGAGATGCACCTTTTACGCGACGATTATAATAACTGCTACCCACGTAATGAATGATCTTCTGAATCCGCGTGTGACGCGTGTCCCATTATGAGGTAATGCGTATAATCGCTCATCGAAGATCACGGCATGCAAGCCACGTAGGTAACTGCCCCTCGCGTAGAGAAGGTTGGTATAAAAGCCAAATAACTGTCTCGTTGGCGTAAAAGCCAAATAGTTATCTTGTTGGCATAAAAGCCAAGTAGCTGTCTTGTTAGCGTAGAAGCCAAGTAGCTGTCTTATTGGCGTAAAAGCCAAGTAGCTGTCTTGGTGGCGTAAAAGCCAAGTAGCTGCGTAAAGCTTGATGCTGCATAGGTAGGTAACCAGCGTAAGCTAGCCAATTATCCTTCTTTACTGAGATCTTGAGCGTATTTTGGGCCAAATAGCCTTATCACGTACCTTTGCAAATATAGCCTGAGTTGGTGTATTTCAAGGAGATAGCATACGGCGTACTCCTATAGCTGAAAATAGCCTGGTTGGCGTATTTTGAGGAGATAGCATACGACGTGCTCCTATAGTTGAAAATAACCTGGTTGGCGTAATATGTAGGGATGGTGATGTGAGCATATTAGCCCTAATTTTAGCTCTCTCAGTCATTAAAAGTAGAACCAAATCTCGTGCATTAAATGCAGAGATCTGCCCCCATCTCGCGCATTAACTACAGAGACGTGCCTCGAGTTCTGTACGAAGAACAACTTTTGATGTGGCATTTGATTTCGTCTTATCTTGAGCGTAAAAAGTCATCTCTGCCTGTGTAGAATAGGCAGCGTATTCCTTGAATGCGTAAAAATGACTTATATCAAGGATTATATCACTAAACGACAGTCTGGGTCTCTGTACAGAATCATCATCACAGCCGTCCTCTCGATCGTCGTGCAATACTCTTTGTCAGGAGTCAGGTTCACTGCTTCGTCTGACAGGTTCATTCGAGGAATACGAAGAGTTCCTCGTACAACTTTCTGCTGCATTAAAAGCAGACATATTTTACGCCGAAGTGGCGATGTAGAAACCTTTTTACGCCAAAGCAGTCTGGAAGTACTGCTTTACGCGGACGGTTCTGGAGCTCTATTTTACGCTGAATAGCGTTGAAGCTCTGTTGTACGCCAATGGCTCTAAAGTCATATTTTATGCCACACAGTGCTGGAGCTCTGTTTTACACGGGCTTCATGCATGTTGGGGGTTTTACGCATATAATTCTCCAGCATATTTTTCATGCTTCTACAACTGAGGCTCACGGCCCCGCAGTTTACTCTGAAACTACGACAACCAAATGTCTGTCCCATACGCCTACTAATTGTCTTCCACGCCCAATGATCTATGCCTGTTGTATCCACAATACGCAGTAGCTACTACACCGAGACGAAGTACCAGTATCGGTGTCGTAGCTCTGGCTCATAGTCTATCGTTAGAACGATAGTCCAACCTCACAACCAAACAAGGACAAGGATTGGACCTTCGTACTACAATAGTCTATGCTCCGACTACTAATAACTGCTAAGTCTCTAACATGCAACACTATTAGCAGTTATACCCTAACCGTCGCACGACCTACACGTACAGGTGGCCAAACACATACGCAAGTCTGTGCCCTACATGAGACTCATAACACGTGTAAGAAATATGTCAAGGCCTGGGGAGTCATACCAATAACTCTACGACTTTAGGTGAGTCTACTAGACACTAGGTCAGACACATGTCCTAACGTCAACGCCTCCACTGACTGTACTTGAGTCTCTCTTGGACGCGCACAATTTAGAATAATAAACATGCAGCTAATAATACAGAATTTAAACAGTACAACAAGGCAAGGTATACTTGCCTGGCAAGAAGGCTGCGTAGTACCAATATCCGGCTTCTGAAGTCGCGCAGAACGATCCAATTGTCCTCGGAGTCAGCGTACACAGGCACGGGAATCGGGGGTGACCGCTGCGGGTTGTCTGGCAAGGGTGACGATCTATGATGAACACGGGAACGAGGGTGATTAGGTCAATGATGATGATTGTAATGGGGGTGATAATGACTACCATAGTGATGAAGATATAACAATGATAGAATTTATGATAATGGTGGTGATGTGGATGATGATAGGGATGACGGGGACGATGTGGATGATGGTGATGGCGATGATACTAATGATGATGACGATAATGATGAGATGATGACCATGATGAGACGATGATGATGACGATGATGAGATGATGATGATTACATGGATGAGGATGATAGGGATATTGATGATCATAATGATGGGGATGATAACGATGTCGGCGACGATGGCGATGGTGATGACGATGATAACGACGATGACGAGGACGATGGCATGGACGATGGTGATAACGATGATGATGAGGTATATGATGACTAGGTTGATGACGTGGATGATGATGTGTAAGATGGTGATGGTGAAGGTGATGACAATGGTGGTGATAATGTGATGATGATGATGAAGAGTGTTGTCGGAGTCCGGCCAGTGGGGGGGTGTCCGGCCGGAGGAGGACAGGGACACAAGGAGGAGGACATGGACACAGGGAGGAGGAAGGAGTTCAGGCCGGTGGGGGAGGGGCTGGTCGAGGTCAGGGAGCGGGGTGGTGATCGTGCTGGTGGTGTTGGTGATGTGGGTGCTGCCGGGGGTGAAGTTGGGGGAAGGGAGTTCTCAGGGAGGAAGGAGGTCAAGGGGGAAGAGAGGTGAAATATGGTGATGTTGCTGGTGGTCGAGCTCACCGGGGAAGACGAGTCGAGACCGGCGGGTCGAGAGCAGCGGGGTCGTAGCCGGTGGTAATGGTGACGGTGGTGAACGGAGATGGAGGTCCGGCGTGGCGACGTACAGGCGGCAGGGGCGGATTGCGGAGGGAGGTCTGGTCGAGATGAGAGCAGGGAGGAAGAGGAAGAGGTGGTGGTGGTGCAGTGGCGGTTGGCCGGAGGAGAATCGGGGTCGAGGGGGTTCGGGACTCCGGCGGACTTCTTGGTGCAGCGGGAGAGGAAGGTGGAGACGAGGTCAAGTAGTGGAGGGGACGACGGGGAAGTAGGGGGCTGTGAGGAGTCAGGTGCTGGGTGGCCGGAGGCTCGGTCTCCGGCGAGTCAGCGGCCTCCGGCGATGGCTGGCAGCGGGGGAGGGGATGAACAGGGAAATTAGAGGGATGAACAGTGTCGACTGGGTTATTTCTAGGGTTTGGGGTTTTGTGGTTTATTTTAGGTGGAGAAAAAAACTAGAAAAAGTATATTTATACATATAGAATTTTGGGCTTGGGTTTGACCTAGGATTAGGGCTTGGTCAATACTCCTTGGGATTGGGCCTTGGGCTCACATGGGGATGTTCGGAGGGCCAGAGATCACATTAATTAAATACAAGACTAGAATTTAAATGGGGGACGATGTGCGCGTTGCACATGCCGAAAATTATGGGAAAAATTCCTATGAAGGGGAAAGTTGGGTTTCTTCATGTATTGTCCAATGGTGGGGACACCTCAGTGCATTTTTGCATAAAAGCCCCCAACAATTAGAAAAATTGCACAAGGACAGAAATTGGATTTAATTAATTAAATTGAATGCGCATGATATTCTGGAATTAATTAGAAGTACATGGGATTAAAATTAGGTGGGACAAAGTGTCTGGGACGTAGAGGATACAGAGTAGAGTAATTACAAATTTTTTGTTGTACAAAACGGTCAAGATTGTGTTCCCAATTTCGATTGGAACGCTCAAGGGTACAAAGTCGTATTATATTTAGAATTAAGAAATAACGTCGGCGACGTTTATTGTGTGACTAAAATGTAGCACCAGAGAGCATGATTATAAGTTACACAAAGGTCAGAAAGGTAGGCGGGCACGTCTAGGACAAGGTTGTGAAATTGTAGATAGGCAACGGCTAGTGTAGTACTCCAATTATCGAAGCAACGGTAAAGTGCGCTAAGCGATATAAAATATTGTACATCTAAATCAAATACCATGTTCTATTTCTAATTGGGTTTAAACTAGCCCTAATTTCTCTATCTAAGCCAAGTGGACCAAATTTTGGGTGAGGGGGTTTACAATCTACCCAACTTAAAAATAATTTTATCCTCGAAATTAAAATAGGGCAGGGTCTCTCTATCTAATCTTACTTGGTCATAGTCTAAAATAATTTGCCTCAAGTTTTAACGATGCGGTTTCTACCCAACTTAGAATTTACCCATCAATCATCTAAGGCTATACATCTAAGAAAGCTATTCCACCAATTATTTAATCATGTTATTTAATACTTAAAGTTTTAACACCAAATATTTCATCTATGATATATCCTTAATTGACTATAAAAGGGAGTCACCAAGTCATATGATTAGCCTATGGGGTATATCTAGTACTTATCAGTGTGTCAACTTATACTCGGCACGAGCGTTCGCCTTACTGGAATAAGGGAAGATGGAAAGCAATAATAAAGAGTTCAAAGGGAGTCATAGGATAGAAGTATGGGGATCAAGGCATTTTTAAAATTTTTAATGAGAATTATCAAGGCAGTTGTGGATTGAAATCATATTTGGTAGTTTCTTATTTGCATGCTCGTATCAATACAGTTATGTAACCGATACGATATACTCAGACATATCCCGAGGGCAAGTATGTTCGTCCACTAGTCAACTATATATTTCAATCCACGTAAAGTAGTATTACGAAGGGCGAACCAAAATATACTAAGGTTAGCTAGACCTTAATATACTGATTCTGATTAGACAATGTATTAGTAGGCATCCCCAATAATACAATATCATGATCAAGCTCGATAAAAAAGCTTGTAAAACTAGGCTATAAAATAGCAGCATAAGTCAAGATGGTACAGAAAATATGTCACGCCCCAGTCCCAAAATACCGAGGGACCGAACGCGTGATAATGGCCAGCAGTACGCACCGATGGACAACCCAATTTAATGGATCCATCAGGGCATACTTAAGCTGTGATATAACAATAAGTCGATCCAGTGGTACCAGTCACAGTCTATACTAATCTCATCCACAACAGATAATCACAGATCAAATGACAGAAATAAAGTAAATAAATAACTGACAAATATCAATAAAATGTCTCAGAGAACAATCCGAGTACAAGTCTGCTACATCAATGAAATAGACTGGAAAGTAAATAACTAAAAACTGAAAATAATGAGTATCTCAAGCCAATACTTAAGAGAAGTCCTCTGGTACGATCTCGTCCTCAGATCCTGGTTCTGCTCCAATATAGGCACCTGCTCCTGCTAATGCCAATGCTTCGGTCCCGTATACCTCGGGATAGATCTCGTCAGCTATACCTGGGGACATAGTCCGGATCCAGGTCCTCAGGGGACAGCAAGGTACAGAAAATACAAGCCAAAATAAATGTAGTGCAGCAATAAATGAACAATAGGGTAAATAAATAACCAGCTAAGTGATATGCAAATGAGAACATTATTCCATACTCGGGCTGAGACTACTACAGGATCAGTGTCAGAGAAACCCATAGCAGTATTTTCTCGAAGGGCCAGAACTGGTGCCATAGCTCTGTGTCAGAGACTAAGACACATCCAGATTACAATATATAATATAATCAGCCTTTCATATGGTAACACTCTCCCCACCCAATGAAATCTCACGTCTCATGTCCATGACACGCAGGATCAAGACTAATGCAACAAGTCCGGATATAATCTAAGCATGTAAACTGTGTATGTCATAAACCTGTATCCTATACAGAATCACCATGAATATCTCAGGAAGATTCTGTCTCATGAATGGTGTCAAGTGTCCTGGGTATACTGTACTTGATAAGACAAGTACGAGAATGTAAAGGGTCACGAATATCCATCTCTAGATGACAGTACCCAACACCGCGTACGATGTTGGCAGCCGACTATAATCGGACGCTAAGTACGTCACACGGTCCTAGGTTAAGCATGCACAGCAATATAATGAAGCAAGAAAATAGGTAACAATACTGCAGAGTTTGGCAAGGTACACTTGCCTGGGGTCCTGGTTCCAACTGCAGCTCTGGTCTCAGTGTGATCTGCAGGTACTACTCCGGTTACTGAAATAAACATCACCATTAGATTCAAAAAATTATCAAATAGCTAGAAACGCCTGTCCTTACGTCCAATTTGGACACAAGGGCAAAAACAACATTTCCGGGCCAAAGCGGGGTCCACATGTGGGCCACTTTGCACCGAAAAGCGTGTCAGGGTCAAAGGTCTCCAAATTCACCAAACTCAGTGTCAACAGGTCGAAAACACTGATACGAACCCAACGGAACTTTCAGAATTGAATTTCGATGAGCCGATCACAAAATCGCCCGTCGAGCGGGGCCTGTGGGGCCCACGACACGCAATTTCGTCAACGTTCTTAGAATCGAACCAAACTTGGGTCACAGGACCAGCGTATCGCTACGAGTCCGATGGCGCAAGTTTCGTCTCGATCCGACGTGTGTACACGAAGTTACAGCGTATTCCAGAATCGACGGATACGGGACGGTGTCGGCGGATACGCGTTGATTCCGGTGTGCACGCACATCCGAATCGACTTCTACGAAATCCTGCACGTTCGTATCGACGTCGCGCACGTTTCGGTAAAGATTGCGTGCGACCAAGTCGTCCCGTTTGGCGGGGCGTACCCAGTTCCGGGATAAAATAGGGCATTATTTTTTCCTATTTTTGGATCGCGGTGTGCGATCACCACAGGACGCGATGTCCCGAGCGGTTTGTACGGACACCGAGGGGGTCATACAGGCTTCGCAACACAATTGACGGAATTGGAAACGGGTCAGCGAGGAGAGAGAAAAGAGTACCTGAACAGGGCTCCGCGATGACGATTCTCACGTGTCCGAGTAGTGTCCGTGTCCTGTGCTGCGTTTAGGTTCTAGGGTTAGGGTTAGGGTTTCGCCGGAGTTCGTCGGAGGGAGGCTGGGCTCCGGGCGGTCGTGGAGATACAGGGGACGGTGGAGGCGGCGAGGCCAGGGGGTTGCACGGTTGCTGCTTAGTGATGGCGCCGGTGGGGGAATCGAGAAAGGATGAGCCGTGGGAGGAGGATGAGCGGGGACGGGGACGACTGGTTCTGGGAGGAGGAGGAGGGAAGGCGAGGTTGGCCGAGGGAGGTGGTCGAGCGGCGGAGTGAGGTGGAGATGAGCGGGGTGTGGAGGTTAGGGTTCAGGCGAGCTGGGTGGTCGAGGGGTTCGATGGTCGACGAGGGCAGCGGCGGAGATGGGAAGGCTGAGGAGGGTGACGACAGGGAGGAGGAGGCGACTAGGGTTACGGCAAGGGGGGGGAGGCGGCACTGGGCTGTTTAGGGTTCAGGACTGAGGGATTCGGGGGTTGAACGGAGGAAGGCGGTCGATGATCGGGCGAGGCGCGAGCGGTTAGGGTGGCGGCGTCGATTGCAGGGGACGGCGGCGCGGGCGGTGAGAGGGAGGTGGAACTGGAGGTGGTGATGGGAGAGGGAGAAGGAGAGGGCTCGACTGCGGCGTGGCAGAGTCGAGCGGCGGCTCGGGGCTGTGTCGTCGGCGGAGCGGCGCTGCACGGATGTCGAGAAGGAGGCGGCGCGGATCCCGAGGCCTACAAATAGGCTGCTACAGTGATTCCGAGGTGATTTGGGATTAGGGTTTGGTTCGGGTCGGGTCTCAAGCGGGTCGGGTCGGACCCGGATCCGACCCGCTAGGGCCTAGGGGCGGTTCACTAGACCGGGTCCGGTTCAGTGTGGTTCAGTTCGGTTTATTTAGGGGTTTAATACGGTTTAATTATTAATAGTTTTTAGGGCTTTAAACGGGTTTCCGGAGTCCAATAAATTCACCGAAAATTACCCCGTGCTCGGTTTTCATTTTACACCATAAAATATTATTTTCATAATATTTTAATATTAATTAATAGCAATTAAAAATCATTTAATTAGAAAATACCTTGGTTTTAATGACAGAAAATCCCGAAAAATTCCAGAAAAATTCTTGAAAAATCAGGGGGCTTACAAAATATGAGTACGCTAGATTATAATGACAGAAGGTACAAAAAAATTCAAGGTCACAAAAAGATAAGACTCTTCAGTCTCTATAGTTGTCATACCAACTCCTTGTCTAAGTCGTCAGTCGACCAAATAGGGATATGGGCCTCTGATTTCTACAGTCTGCATAAACACTATCGTCTTATACTAGCATACAAGTAATATCATTCAGTTATACTTCGTCAATGGGTCGAGAGGACTACGTGATACTATGTTGTGAGATATACTACCCAACTTAAGATAATAAATTAATACTATAATGCCTTAAGGATAATGTAGAAACTCCTAATAAGGTTTACAAGAAGAGGTCTTGATACTTATTAGAGTACCCTATTATATAGGTCATGGTCATCTTAAGTCTTAGTCATAGTGCCTATAGAACAGAAGGGTTAACATTAAGAATGGAAGCGTTAGGTGGCACGACAGAAGAACATAATTAGTCGTTGCACAAATTACGAGCGCTAAGGTCTCGGAGGAACGAATGTGAAATTAAATAGAAGGACTCTAGATAACATCACGGTCTTCTAAGGGGGAGGTGGTATGCTAATCTCTGTATTCGAGGTTTGATCGAGAAAAATATTCTAAGCATTGCTCTTGGCTTTCTAAAGTACTGCCTGCTAATCTCAAGGCAAGAGTCTAAATGTATAGTTCTATAATACTATCTTACCATGAAAAGCTAGGTTAGCCCTAATATTTAACCTTATGTTTCTATTGGTTCCTCAATACTAGGGTCAAACCTCATGGCCAACTTTCTAACTACTCTAGTAGTGTCTATACCACTCTCAAGTCTTCATACATATATCGAGGGGTAATGGTAAATTAATCTATAGGTAAGGGACGCTAGGGTTCATTAGGTGTTCTAACTCAGGGATGTGTCATTTATCCTAGTTGTACTCTTAATAGGAAGGCTACCCTTTATCTAACAACAGGGACTTCTATATTCTAGGAGAAGGCTATACTTCTAGGAACTATTAGGGAAGCACATGAATCAAGCAGTATGCAGCTATTCAAATAAAACAGATTGGAAGAAAGGTGAATCATAGTCAATTATGGATGAGATCCTATACTCTAATCCTAGGTGCAGGCTTGTTCGGTACAGTAACGTAACCGAGACAATATGCTCTTGACCTGCATGGGCCACCACAAAAATATGTCATGCCCCAGTCCCAAAATATGTAGGACTAGGACACGTAAGCATTCCAGCCGCAGGTATATGGCAACTCCAAATTATGGAAACTATAACACATGCGTACGCTATATAATGAACAATAATTCATAAGTGGTATAAAATATCTCAAGTCACAAGCATAATCTAGATCTAATCCACATGAATCATAAATAGATAAATAACCAATAGCTACGTATCTAGATCTCAATATAAAGTATCTAATGTTGGTATTCGGATGGAAACAAATCCACTACCGAACCAGAATATAAGATAAACACAATAAAGGCAATATAAGAATACCAACTAACAATCACGGCTCGAAGAGAAGTCCTCATCGTAATATACGTAGCAAGTCCGGATCTGCGCTCCTGCGGATACTCATGAACAATACACCTGGAAAGGGCCAGGTCCTCAGAGGGACGTAACAAGATACATAAAAGGATGCCATAAAGTAAATACTGTAAAACTCAAGGGTGACCTAACCAGCTAAGTGAAATGCACTTTGAAGACAACCTTGGTACGTATGGGTAGGTGAAAGGTATAAAGCATAGCGTCGAGCCAGAGGCTAAGTATCTGGCATTAGATGTAAACTGGATGCCAGATGTATATGCTGACTACATCACCGATCATGATTGCGCGCAGCTAGTAACCTCTGTCGGATGTATCGACAAGCATATACTCCCATAACCGGGCAATATTGATCACATAACCGGGTAACACTGATCCCATAACCGGGTAACACTGGCCCATAACTGGATAACACTGAGGTTCACGGCCCCGCAGTTTACTCTGAAACTACGGCAACCAAATGTCTGTCCCATACGCCTACTAATTATCTTCCCTATCCAATGATCTATGCCTGTTGTATCCACAACACGTAGTAGCTACTACACAGAGACGAAGTGCCAATATCGATATCGTAGCTCTGGCTCATAGTCTATCGTTAGAACGATAGTCCAACCTCACAACCAAACAAGGACAAGGATTGGACCTTCGTACTACAATAGTCTATGCTCCGACTACTAATAACTGCTAAGTCTCTAACATGCAATACTATTAGCAGTTATACCCTAACCGTCATATGACCTACATGTACATGTGGCCAAATGTATACGCAAGTCTGTGCCCTACATGAGACTCACAACACGTGTAAGAAATGTGTCAAGGCCTGGGGAGTCATACCAATAACTCCACGACTTTAGGTAAGTCTACTAGACACTAGGTCAGACACAAGTCCTAACATCAATGCCTCCGTTGACTACACCCGAGTCTCTCTCGGACAGGCATAATTTAGAATAATAAACATGCAGCTAATAATACAGAATTTAAACAGTACAACAAGGCAAGGTATACTTGCCTGGCAAGAAGGCTGCGTAGTACCAATATCCGGCTCCTGAAGTCGCACAGAACGATCCAATGGTCCTCGGAGTCAGTGTGCACAGGCACAAAAATTGGGGGTGACCGCTGCGGATTATCTGGCAAGGGTGACGGTCTATGATGAACATGAGGACGCGGGTGATTAGGTCAATAATGATGATTGTAATGGGGGTGATGATGATTACCATGGAGATGACGATGGAACAATAATAAAATTTATGATAATGGTGGTGATATGGGTGATGATAGGAATGACGGGGACGATGTGGATGATGCTGATGGTGATAATACTAATGATGATGACGATAATGATGAGATGATGATGATGACCATAATGAGACGATGATAATGACGATAATGAGATGATGATGATTACATGGATGAGGATGATAGGGATGTTGATGATCATGATGATGGGGATGATGACGATGTCGGCGACGATGGCGATGGTGATGACGATGATAACGACGATGACGAGGACAATGGCATGGACGATGGTGATGACGATGATGATGAGGTGTATGATGATTAGGTTGATGATGTGGATGATGATGTGTAAGATGGTGATGGTAAAGGTGATGACAATAGTGGTGATAATGTGATGATGATGATGAAGAGTGTTGTCGGAGTCCGGCCAGTGGGGGGTGTCCGGCCGGAGGAGGATAGGGACACAGGGAGGAGGACATGGACATAGGGAGGAGGAAGGAGTTCAGGTCGGTGGGGGAGGGGCTGGTCGAGGTCAGGGAGGAGAGCACAGGGAGCAGGGTGGTGATCGTGCTGGTGGTGTTGGTGATGTGGGTGCTGCCGGCGGTGAAGTTGGGGGAAGGGAGTTCTCAGGGAGGAAGGAGGTCGAGAGGGAAGAGAGGTGAACTATGGTGATATTGCTGGTGGTCGAGCTCACCGGGGAAGACGAGTCGAGACCGGCGGGTCGAGAGCAGCGGGGTCGTAGCCGTTGGTAATGGTGACAGTGGTGAGCGGAGATGGAGGTCTGGCGTGGCTACGTGCAGGCGGCCGGGGTCGGGTTGCGGAGGGAGGTCAGGTTGAGATGAGAGCAGGAAGGAAGAGGAAGAGGTGGTGGTGGTGCAGTGGCGGTTGGCCGGAGGAGAATCGGGGTCGAGGGTGTTCGGGACTCCGGCGAACTTCTTGGTGCAGCGGGGAGAGTAATGTGGAGGCGAGGTCGAGTCGTAGAGGGGACGACGGGTAAGTAGGGGCTGTGAGGAGTTAGGTGCTGGGTGGCCGGCGGCTCGGTCTCCGGCGAGTCAGCGGCCTCAGGCAACGGTTGGCAGCGGGGGAGGGGATGAACACGGAAATTAGAGGGATAAACAGTGTCGGTTGGGTTATATCTAGGGTTTGGGGTTTTATGGTTTATTTTAGGTGGAGAAAAAAACTAGAAAAAGTATATTTATACATGTAGAATTTTGGGCTTGGATTTGACCTAGGATTAGGGTGTAAACTCCCTCACCCAAAATAGGTATTTTGTGTATATTTTATATTATTATATTTATTATAGATATTGAATTTATTTAGAGTATTCTCTTAGTTAATTAGAAAATAAATTTTTAGTATATTTACTTATATAAATATTTATTTAGAATTATTTTTAGGCTATTTTAGATTATTGGGATTTTTCCATAATTTATAGTTAATTAAAAACTAGTAACACTAATTTTTTAGGACTTTAAAGAATTTATTTTATGTTCAAAATTAATTAAAAATATCCCAAACTTTTATTTTAGGTTCTAAATAATAAAATATATTTTCTAGAATTTGTTGGGAATTTTTTGATTATTTTTAGCATTTATTTTGAGTTAATTATGAAAAACTGAATTAAAAACTAATTTCTGAAAAAGAAAACCCAAAAAGTAATTATTTCTGTCCAGTCAGCAAACAGGGGGCCCACCTGTCAGCCTTCCGTAGCGAACAGTGCGGGGCCCGCCTGTCTGTGATCGCGGGTTGGGTGTGGGTGAAGCCGAGCCGACCTCGAGCCGAGCCGAGTCAGAGTTCGACTCGGACTCAGCTGAGCCGAGCCGCGTGGATCCACGATCGTTCGATCTTAGCGGGGAACCGCGGATGGCTGCCACATGGTGCTTTCCGAGCCGCGGCTGCACTCTCTCTCCTCTATATATATATAATAGTTTAAGTTATTTTCTAGGGTTTTTCTTGAGCCGATTTTTGGAGAATTGTCATCTAGGGTTCCTTCATCTTCCAGAAGCCATTGCGCATAGCTCCGGACTGCAAACGAGGCCTAGTTTCTTGTGTTAGAAAGATATTGAGGTTAGCTTTTCTGATTATATAAATTATTTTTCGAAATTATTAGTATTAAATTCTGGAAAATTCGTAGAGCACAGCATGTCCTAAAATAGACGTGTTTCGATGTTTTCATAATTTTGGGAGAACTCAGAATCAGAATCAAGAACCGTTTAAAATTTCGGAAAGCTAATGTCGAGATCATCGAAATATATTTTTCTCAGAATTTAATTCGAAGTATTTACATACTTTTAATTCTGTAGAACTTCTAGGTTAGAATTTAACCATCGGTGCACAATACAAAATTTGTATGTGTCATATTTCCCAAACGAATTTGAATTCGGACGAGCCTTAAATTTTAGTATATTTTTGATGCTGAAATCTACAGGAAATCATGCATGAAAGTCGAGTTTGTGTTGGTTGACTTTTTGGTCAACAGATCGCCTCGATTTGCGTGCCATGAGTCTCGAGTTGATAAAATTTTATTTTTTTGGGCAAAATTTAGGAATTAACATAAAAATCATAATAATAAGATTAAAATAGGATTTTAGAGTAATTATTCTAGAATTAAATAAATTAAAATAAATTATCTTTTGACGTGATAAATTTGTAATACATAGGCTATTTGGACTGTGACTTGGACTCTGATTCATACCAGCAACAGGACCCCAGGCAAGTATACCTTGCCAAATCCTGCAGTTTTGCTACTTATCTTCTGGACTTATTTATACATTGTCGTGCAAGATACTTGTACAATATTTGCATTCTTCCCTTTTTAATTGTTATTTTCTTGTCGTATATAGTTTCTTGATGCGCTTTTCCATATTGACTTATTCCTGCTGCTCTAGTCTTATTTTCTCATTTTACGTGCATGTACATTATTTGCTCTTTTTTATGGATTACTATTTGTTCCTTAGATATATTGGGATGGTATAGGTTTACTCTACGCTTTCTTAAGTTGACTCGATTGGTTTCTTTGCGTTCCTAGATGATCGTTATTAGGCACTGACTACACTTGAGCATTCTCGATTGTGAGTACCCATAGTGCTGCGATAGAGACTTGCCCATTTGACTACCTCATTCGTGAGCTCCCATTGGGCAGCAAAAGAGCCAAACTATAGATTGGGAGTCCCCATTGGTCTATTTTCTATAGGACCGTTATCTCCCATTGAGTTGCGGTTACCCCCATTTGCTTGTAGTCATGTTTGATAGCACCATCGGTACGCCACCACCTTAGATGTAGTAATTTCTCGTGTCTTAACTGTTTCTCTTGTGTTTATTTTCTGGTCTATCTTGCATGATCATTTACTGTACTTTTGGCTCGTATTATTTTGTATCTTGTTACGTCCCGCTGAGGACCTGGTTTTGTTCTCCAGATTTAGCAGACGAGGAGTATCCGCAGCTTTACGGACTGACACCAGACGAGGGTACGATAGCAGTTGATGGCCTTGCTTATACTTAGTTACTTTCTAGCATGTTTTAGTTATATTTTCTTGTCTCTATTTTTCCATTTATCGGTAGTGGATTTGTCTCCACCCGACTTAGTATTATTTCTTGCTGGATATTCGACAGTATCTTTACTTTCAGCATTTATTCCAGTTGCTATTTAGTTCATATACTGTTCTATTGGGGATGAGATTAGTATAGACTATGACTTGTATCATTGGACCTATTTATTGTTATAATACAGCTTAGCATGCCCCGATGGATCCCATAAATTGGGTTTGACCATTGGTGTGTGCTGCTGGCCATTATCACGCGTCCGGTCCCTCGGTATTTTGGGACTAGGGCGTGACATGGTTTTTATGGTGGCCCATGCAGGTCTACGACTAAATTGTTTGGTTTCAACTTAGGGACCGAGCAAGCCTACAATAAGAATAGGATAAGTTTTAGGATCTCATCCATAACTGACTATGACTCATCCTCCTTCCAATCCATTCCGTTGAAAAAATTGCATCCTGCTTGATTCATGTGCCTTCTCATTAGTTCATGGAGTGTAGCCTTCTCTAGAATATAGAAGTCCCTGTTGATAGAAGGATAAGTAGGGTAACCTCCCTATTAAGAGTACAGCTAGGATATGGACACACCCCTAAGTAGAATGCTTAATGAACCCTAGCGTCCCTCACCTATAGCACAATTTACCATTATTTCTTGTTATAGTCAGGAATGACCTAAGAGCAGTATAGGCACTACTAAGAGCTAGTTAGAGATTTGACCCTAGTGTCTGACCCCAGTCTTGAGGAACCAATAGAAATCCGAGATCGAATGTTAGGACTGAACCTAATGTGCGTAGTGAGATAGTGTTAGGATATATGTTCTTGTCGTGATATTAGCAGACGGTACCTCAGGAAGCCCAGAGCAACGAGTATGACATTCCCTATGAGATCATACCTCAAATACGGAGAATTGCTCGCCACCTTCACCTTAGGAAACCATGATATTATCTAAGAGCCCAATATTTTAATTTCATATGTTGTTCATCTGCGACCTTAACGTTCGCTAAAGCGCAACGACTAAAATATGTTCTTCTTTCCTCCGTCTTTCAATTCATGCCATCTGACCCTTCTGATAGTAGGCCAAGTAATTTTATTCCTTGTTAAAGACCCATAGTTTGCTGGTATTATAGCTGTAGTCTTGAATTTGAATATTTTGTGCTTGGTAGTTAGAGTTGATAAGTTTGAGTTAATCTTGTAGATTATGACCCAATGATTATCCCTTAGTGTTAAATCACGTAAATTGTACCCCCACCTCGATACAAGTTATATTCCCTTTCCCTTGAGACTAATAACCTTTCCATTCTCGCTATTGACACATGTTCTATGAGCACTATGATTAAGACTTAAGGTGACCCTTACCTATATAATACAATAGGAGACCCTAATAAGTACCAAGATCTTTCCTCATATACCCTAATAAGAGTTCCTATTCTATTTTACATGTGCAAGGTTATTTGCAGGATCCTCTTAAGACTGTCATAGTAGTAGTTTAATTCTTATAAGTTGGGTAGTATGCTTCACAACCTAGTACCACATAGTCCACTTGACCCATTGAGATAGTGTAATTGAATGACATTAATTGTATGCTAGCATAAGATGACAGTATTTATTCAAACAATAGAATTTAGAGGTCCTTGCCCTGTTTGGTCGACTAGCGACTTAGACAAGGAAGTTGTATGATAACTGTAGAGATTGTATAGTCTTAACTTCTTGTGGACTCGAAATATGCTGTGACTTCTTTCATCATGATCTAGCGCATTTATATTTCACAACTACCTTGACTTATGCTGCTATTTTATAGCCTAGTTTTGCAAGCTTATTCTTTATCGAGCTTGTTCATGACAAACGTATTATTGGGGAGGCCCACAATAATACATTTCAGAATCAGTGTATTAAGGTCTAGCTAACCTTAGTGTGCTTGATTCGCCCTTCATAACGCTACTTTACGTGGATTGAGATATGTAGTGATTAGTAGACGAATATACTTGCCCTAGACATGTCTGACATATCGTATCGGTTACATAACTGTACTAATACGAGCATGCGAACAAAGGATTACCAAAATAGGATTTTAATCCACAGCAGCTTTGACAATTTCCATTTGAATTCTTTAAACGCCTTGATCCCGATACTTCTATTCTATTACGCTGCCCTTGAACTCTTTATTATTGGCCACCGTCTTCCCTTATTTGGGAAAGACGAAACCTCGTGCTTGGTAAAGTTTGATACGCAGAGAGTACTGAATATACCCTATAGGCCGATCACATATTTGAGGATTATTCTTCCGTAATTAAGGACATATCATCTATGATATAATCAGCATTGAAGTTTTGAGGATTGAATTACATGAGTAAATAAATTAAGGAATATTTTCTTAAAGTATATAGCCTTATGTGATAGATGGATAAATTCCAAGTTGGGTAGCAGTGCATTGTCAACTCGAGGGAAATTTCTTTTAGGTTATGATCGAGTAAGATTAGATTGGGAGAGGTTTAAGCCATTTTAAATTTTGAGAATTTTAGAAGAATGACTAAGATGATGAGGATCAATGAATTTTAAAATCTTGATATTGAGGACCCCATATTTATATCTTAGGTACATGATTTAAATTTTGAATAATGAAAGTAAAATCATCAATTGGAGTTTAGAGGATAAAAATATAGAATTTCAGACTTAAACATTGGTGGACTGCATTTAAATTATTTTTTAATTTGATGATTTAAATTAAGAATTGAAATTTGATAGTTGTACTACCTATTTGAAATATTGAGTATGTGAATGGAATTTAAAAAGTTAAAGAATACAAAAAATTTATAAGTGAAAATAGGAATAATATTGGACTCGAATTACTTCTAGAGGAGATTATGATAGTTGGAGATCGTGAGGTAAAATTTGATATGGGTTATTTAAATCTTGAAGATATTATATGGATTCAATTTAAATTTGGATATTGATGATTTGGAAAAGTGAGAAGAGATTACAATAGGTTAAATTTTGATTTGAACAATGATTATCTTAATTTTGAAATGATCGTGATATATTTGAATAGATTTTGTTATTTAAATTTTTGAAAGAGATTGCAATTGACGTACCTTATGTACGAATGTGAAGGATTTAACAAATTAATTTCGAGGACGAAATTGTTTTAAGTTGGGTAGATTGTAAACTCCCTCACCCAAAATAGGTATTTTGTGTATATTTTATATTATTATAGATATTGAATTTATTTAGAGTATTCTCCTAGTTAATTAGAAAATAAATTTTTAGTATATTTACTTATATAAATATTTATTTAGAATTATTTTTAGGCTATTTTAGATTATTGGAATTTTTCCATAATTTATAGTTAATTAAAAACTAGTAACACTAATTTTTTAGGACTTTGAAGAATTTATTTTATGTTCAAAATTAATTAAAAATATCCCAAACTTTTATTTTAGGTTCTAAATAATAAAATATATTTTCTAGAATTTGTTGGGAATTTTCTGATTATTTTTAGCATTTATTTTGAGTTAATTATGAAAAACTGAATTAAAAACTAATTTCTGAAAAAGAAAATCCAAAAAGTAATTATTTCTGCCCAGTCAGCAAACAGGGGGCCCATCTGTCAGCCTCCCGCAGCGAACAGTGTGGGGCCCGCCTGTCATTGACCGCGGGTTGGGTGTGGGTGAAGCCGAGCCGACCTCGAGCCGAGCCGAGTCAGAGTTCGACTTGGACTCAGCTGAGCCGAGCCGCGTGGATCCACGACCGTTCGATCTTAGCGGGGAACCGTGGATGGCTACCATGTGGTGCTTTCCGAGCCGCGGCTGCACTCTCTCCTCTATATATATATAATAGTTTAAGTTATTTTCTAGGGTTTTTCTTGAGCCGATTTTTGGAGAATTGTCATCTAGGGTTCCTTCATCTTCCAGAAGCCATTGCGCATAGTTCCGGACTCCAAACGAGGCCTAGTTTCTTGCGTTAGAAAGATATTGAGGTTAGATTTCTGATTATACAAATTTTTTTTCGAAATTATTAGTATTAAATTCTGGAAAATTCGTAGAGCACAGCATGTCCTAAAATAGACGTATTTCGATGTTTTCATAATTTCGGGAGAACCCGAAATCAGAATCATGAACCGTTTAAAGTTTCGGAAAGCTAATGTCGAGATCATCGAAATATATTTTTCTCAGAATTTAATTCGAAGTATTTACATACTTTTAATTCTATAGAACTTCTAGGTTAGAATTTAACCATCGGTGCACAATACAAAATTTGTATGTGCCATATTTTCCAAACGAATTTGAATTCGGATGAGCCGTAAATTCCAGTATGTTTTTTATGCTGAAATCTACAGGAAATCATGCATGAAAGTCAAGTTTGTGTTGGTTGACTTTTTGGTCAACAGATCGCCTCGATTTGCGTGCCATGAGTCTCGAGTTGATAAAATTCTGTTTCTTTGCGTAAAATTTAGGAATTAACATAAAAATCAGAATAATAAGATTAAAATAGGATTTTAGAGTAATTATTCCAGAATTAAATAAATTAAAATAAATTATCTTTTGACGTGATAAATTTGTAATACATAGGCTATTTGGACTGTGACTTGGACTCTGATTCATACCAGCAACAGGACCCCAGGCAAGTATACCTTGCCAAATCCTGCAGTTTTGCTACTTATCTCCTGGACTTATTTATACATTGTCGTGCAAGATACTTGTACAATATTTGCATGCTTCCCTTTTCAGTTGTTATTTTTTTGTCGTATATAGTTTCTTGATGCGCTTTTCCATATTGACTTATTCCTGCTGCTCTAGTCTTATTTTCTCGTTTTATATGTATGTACATTATTTGCTCTTTTTCATGGATTACTATTTGTTCCTTAGATATATTGGGATGGTATAGGTTTACTCTACGCTTTCTTAAGTTGACTCGATTGGTTTCTTTGCGTTCCTAGATGATCGTTATTAGGCACTGACTATACTTGAGCATTCTCGATTGTGAGTACCCATAGTGCTGCGATAGAGACTTGCCCATTTGACTACCTCATTCATGAGCTCCCATTGGGCAGCGAAAGAGCCAAACTATAGATTGGGAGTCCCCATTGGTCTACTTTCTATAGGACCGTTATCTCCCATTGAGTTGCGATTACCCCCATTTGCTTGTAGTCATGTTTGATAGCACCATCGGTATGCCACCACCTTAGATGTAGTGATTTCTCGTGTCTTAACTGTTTCTCTTGTGTTTATTTTCTGGTCTATCTTGTATGATCATTTACTGTACTTTTGGCTCGTATTCTTTTGTATCTTGTTATGTCCCGCTGAGGACCTGGTTTTGTTCTCCAGATTTAGCAGACGAGGAGTACCCGCAGCTTTACGGACCGACACCAGACGAGGGTACGATAGCAGTTGATGGCCTTGCTTATACTTAGTTACTTTCTAGCATGTTTTAGTTATATTTTCTTGTCTCTATTTTTTCATTTATCGGTAGTGGATTTGTCTCCACCCGACTTAGTATTATTTCTTGCTGGATATTCGACAGTATCTTTACTTTCAGCATTTATTCCAATTGCTATTTAGTTCATATACTGTTCTGTTGGGGATGAGATTAGTATAGACTATGACTTGTATCATTGGACCTATTTATTGTTATAATACAGCTTAAGCATGCCCCGATGGATCCCATAAATTGGGTTTGTCCATTGGTGTGTGCTGTTGGCCATTATCACGCGTCCGGTCCCTCGGTATTTTGGGACTAGGGCATGACATAGGGCTTGGTCAATACTCCTTGGGATTGAGCCTTGGGCTCACATGGGAATGTTGGGAGGGCTAGAGATCACATTAATTAAATATAAGGCTAGAATTTAAATGGGAGACGATGTGCGCGTTGCACATTCCAAAAATTATGGAAAAAATTCTTATGAAGAAGAAATTTGGGTTTCTTCATATATTGTCTAATGGTGGGGACATCTCAGTACATTTTTGCATAAAAGCCCCCAATAATTGGAAAAATTGCACAAGGATAAAAATTGGATTTAATTAATTAAATTGAATACGCACGATGTTCTGGAATTAATTAGAAGTACATAGGATTAAAATTAGGTGGGACAAAGTGTCTGGGACGCAGAGGATACAGAGTAGAATAATTACAAATTTTTGGTTGTACAAAACGGTCAAGATTGTCTTCCCAATTTTGATTGGAACGCACAAGGGTACAAAGTCATATTATATTTAGAATTAAGAAATAACGTCCGCGACGTTTATTGTGCGACTAAAATGTAGCACCAGAGAGCATGATTATAAGTTACACAAAGGTCAAAAAGGTAGGCGGGCACGTCTAGGACAAGGTTGTGAAATTGTAGATAGGCAACGGCTAGTGTAGTACTCCAATTATCGAAGCAACGGTAAAGTGCACTAAGCGATATAAAATATTGTACAGCTAAATCAAATACCGTGTTCTTTTTCTAATTGGGTTTAAACTAGCCCTAATTTCACTATCTAAGCCAAGTGGACCAAATTTTGGGTGAGGGGGTTTACAGCTTCTCTTGTATACGACATGCTCTAAAGGGCACATCTCGAAGCTAAGTGACATCAGGCTTTTATCGAGTTTGGAATTCCATGCACGTGGAGCTTGATGAAGGCCATAAAGTGCTTTCTTCAGCTTTAGCACTTTGTGTTCATTGCCCTGTTCAACATAGCCAGGAGGTTGAGATACGTATACCTCTTCACAAATTTTGCAGTTGAGGAACGCCGATTTGACGTCCATATGATGTACCTCCCAACCTTCTTGAGCAGCTAAGGCAATGAGTAGCCTTACCGTCTCAAGTCTCATTACCGGTGCAAATACTTCTTCAAAGTCCACTCCACATTTTTGTATATACCCTTTTGCAACAAGGCACGCTTTGTGCTTGATCACGGCTCCTTGTGGATCCTTCTTCAGTTTATAAACCCACTTCAGGTCAATAGGACTATGTCCACTCGGTAGATTTGTGATCTCCCATGTCTCGTTGTCTTCAATAGCGGCCAATTCTTCCACCATTGCACATCGCCAACATGCTTGTTTCTCGGCTTCGGTAAAACTCGCAGGCTCCTCCGTACCTAGCATACATAGCCTAACTTCTTCCATCGGTGTTGTGGCATCGTACACCTCTTGGATAGATCGATAGCGTGGTTGATGTGGTTGACCGCCTATTATCGAAGAAGTAACATCAGCGACATCGTCCGCTACACTTGATGCTGTCAAAGAAGAAGTGATGTCACGCCCCAGTCCCAAAATACGTAGGACCAGGAATACATGACACGCCAGCTACGCATTCGACCAGACTCTGGTCTGACTCGAATACGTATAAGCTGTATTATAAAGGGCACTATCTAGATATCTTATAAATGTAAACCTCTATATCTCAATCCACAATGTACATCAGTATACAAGAAAGAGCTATATGTACTAAGGTCGGCCGCCCAATAACACACTAACTCGAATAGACTCAAAAAGAAGTATGAGTCTATAAAAACTAGGCTACAACAGCAGATGAATAGTCAATATAAAATAACCATAATGCCGGTAGATATTGTAACGCCCCGCAACCGCTCGGAGCGTTACACTGAGTCGGAATAAATGAATCAAATGCTGGTTACATTTGAAATATTGGATTTTGGGAAGAAGGATTAATCGAGTTGGTTTCAATGTGCAGATGGCTAGCGGGTTCGATAGAAATCAGGTATTCGTTCAGAACTTTACTGAATAGCTGGATGGAAGCGATAATGCCGTCTTCCTTAATCCGATCGGTCGGATGATTTGGAGAGCACGGCCTGCTCGCACGGTCATACCAGTTAAGTAGATCGCGCTTGCATCGGACCACGGGTTCAAGGGATTGGCCGTATCGGCAGGACAGGATGCCTAACGGGATCAATCATTATGAGTGGGCTCTTTCCCTTCTCCTCTACTCCTTCATGCCTAATAATATAGAAAACACGTAAATGGCTTGAATACTTGGGCTGAAACTCGGGAAGCACTACACTGAGGCGTGCATAGAGTATGCGTCATTGGCTTGGTAGGATTGTGGCTTGATATGATTAGCGCGTTGGATAGTTGGAGCGATAGCTGGATTATACATTTGAGGCAGTCGGTTGGATACTTGGGATTATGCTTGGATGGTTGGAATTATACAAGTTGGAATGATACTTTGAGGCAAATGAGAATATGGGAATATCGGGAATTTGGGCGAGCAAACGTGCATCCGTGCGTGAATATCACTTGGCCGCTTTGTCTTACAAAGCGAGCAGTTGTGGTTCGAAACCGAACAACTGCATCGGCGAGGGCATTGTGTCGCCTTATGGGGCATCGTGCCACGAATGGTGCATTGTGTCACAGAAACGACATTGTGCCATGGGAATTGCTTTGAGCATGGGTGTTGCACCAATTCGGACTCTGTATTGAGAAGAGGCATTGTGCCAATGGAACACTTGCCTTGGGCTATATCTTGAGGTCGAGATTTGGATTCCTTGGAATGGATATGTTGGAAGAATGGTTATGGATATTTCGGTTGGATATCGATTGAACGAGTCTAGGATCGCTTGGTGGGGCGAGAATATTTCGATCCTCTCGTCATACCTACGTGTCTGCATAGTCACGGACAACCTGTGTGGGACAGGGTTTGGTTTCCTCGAACGGGTGCTCCGGGGCACCGGGACCGTTCGGCCATGGAGGAGACAATTTGGGTAACGCGTCTTGGGCGCGGTGCCAGCGGTTGGATGCAATTCAGGTGGGTTAGCTACTTAGCGCTGTTTTGAATAGAACCGCATTGATCTGTCCGATCAACGTCCTATGTGGCTTCTGGCCAGTGACTTCATATAGAATAAATGTTGGCTTGCTTTACTTTGGTTGGTTTGTGCATCGTGTAGGCGCGGCCACCTTGCCTCGGCAAGAGTGTGCACTTGAGTTTGGAATATATAAACTTTGGTTGAGGATGGATATTGAGGCGAGACTGATGGTCTGATATGTTATCGTTCAAGCGATGGCATTGAGTTAGACGGGTCGAATATATATAAATGCTTGTCGTTTGATTTGAGATTGAATGCTTGCATGCTTAAACTGCTTTACTGCTTTCCTTAATATGTCATTCATATGCCATGAAACGAATCTAGGATTCAACTAGAAAGATCACCATATAACTGGTTGCATTCACTATTTTACTTAGTGTCGGCTTAGGCGAGTGGGTTACCCCGCTCACCAGTACGGTTGTGTACTGACCCACGTTTGTGGGCAATATTTCAGGTACACAGGCGTAGTGGCGCTGCTTGGATATACGGGACAAGATGTATGAACTGTAAGTACCTTTGTGGGCTAGAGAAAGAGCAAGAGTATTTTATCATCTCCGTGGCATCGCCTTTGTGGCATTGACTCGGGGCATTTCATTTGGACCCTATCGTGAGCTTCGCTGCGTATACTCATTGTGTGCTTGGTACACAAATTGGCTTCCGCTGTGACTTGGTTATTTCGATGATAACTTTCGTGTTTAACGACATCGCCTTGTACGAGCGCAACTCCAGGCTCGTACGGCATCACGTTCCGATGGGAACGATTGTCCTGTGGGAGAGCTGCAACGTGGTGATTCTCGTTCAGCAGGGACTATCGAGCCTGAGGGAGATTGGGGCATGACAGATTGGTATCAGAGCGCCCGGTTCATTTCTTCGGACTTGGTCCTTCGCTTTATCACAAACTCTAAAATTGCTTCCGTGTGTCGTTTAGCTCTTGACTCTACTCGGTGCCGCATTGGATGATTCATGCAATAAGTCTATATATTGCTGGTTGTGGCTGCATGTTGTTCTTGGTTGTGTTGGTTTTGGTTGGTTTTCGTAGGATCGTTTAGCCTCGTTAGGCGTTGTTGCATTCGTGCAGCAAGTTGGTTGGCATTGTTGCATTTATGCAACAAGTGTGGGCTTTCGTTGGGTTGGCTTGGCTTATCGTTCGGGGAGTTCTGATTGCCTCAATGGATCTGTTGGTTGGCTAACGAGATTTGGTTATGCGGCATGTTTTGAGTAGAAACATTCGATGAGAATGGATCCTTGCACGAGTTGCTCGTCTAGCGATTGTGTTGGGTATAAGTTGGAACTTTGGCTGTGGCGCATCGGTTGAGCAAGTTTGAGTTTGGCTTGGGAATATCAGAATAGTTAGAACGAGTTGCTCGTACAACAAATGTGTGAAACCGTTGGGTATTGGGTTGGACTATTTGGAAGACAATCATTGCACGATTGTTCGTGTTGAAAAAGTATCAGACGATGGAAATTGTTGGATAATTCAAGCGTTGCCTGAGTTTTGTGTCAAACTCGAATTGGGAAAGGCATGATCACACCTAAGGGATGGTTCGAATGGATCTTGGATTCGTGAAAGGAAACGTAATGTTAGTAGCAACTTGATTCGGAGTGGTATATGGGATACCACATTTTGAGCAAGGCATTGGAAATATTTTGGTTGGACATCTATGGGAATTACCTGAACGGACTCGTGAAACGAGAATACAAGTTGGTTGGTGCACGTCGGTTTAGTTGGAAAGAATGGAAATGAAGCAAGCGAAAATTGAGTTGAGCATATCGTGAACGGACTGATGCAAATGAAAGCATCATTGGGCTTAAGTGATGGACGAGATCGGAATGAACAACTGGGTTACGCTTGAATGAGCGGTGGGTGAATCGAATGATAGCGAGCACGGACTACGATTTTGGGCAACACATTTGAGCTGTTAGTTGAGCAATGAAACACAAACTTGGCTTGGAGGGACAATGCGATAGATTCACACAAACTTGGAAGATTTTGGATATTGCTGCTCGAGAAGTTGACTCAGGTTTAGCGAAAATGGAATTTTGGACAAGATGGTACAACGATGGTAAACGGATTCTCCGAAAGACGTGGACGAATTGTGGCAACAACGGAGGGCAAGATTGTGGTGGATTGACTTTTGATGATAGCTAAATGTGAGAGCAACGTCGGAGCAAATCACTGTGCTGCTCGAGTAAGTTGGACGTGCATTGTGGAACATGGCAATTCAAAATTTTGATGGATTCAGGGCAGAACGACGGGTTGATGGAAGACGGTTTCAACGAGCGCGGTTCTCGGATTCGGAAACTTTGCTCGGGTGAATGGTTGGATTTTGATTCGGAATTGGAGATGAGATATATTATGGTTTATAGTAACTGTCCATCGTGATGATTACAATTATCAAGCGTAGCTTCGGGACAGCTGACCCTAAGCGACTTGTCTACTGAATCTGATATGAATATGGTAAACCCATAGAACGACCCTTGAGGTGGCGTATTTGGGAATGCGTCGAGGGCAGATGTGAGCAATGAGATTTGGCTTATTGACTGAGTGTTGGATTTGAGAGACCCTTGGGATAGTCTTCAGCTGAAGATGCAGCCGGAAGATCGAAGTGATGGTGGGATTGGCCTAAGTCAACTGATGAGATTCAGAGTCACAGATTTTTATCTCGATGGCATCGCCTCTGACTCATCGTGCCCTGGAAGGGAATAGCATTCATATAAATGGACGACTGTGGCGGCTCGTTCAAATCAAATCTTTGCGAACACTGGAAGGGACAGATTTGTCTCAGATTTACAAGATATCTCGGAACTGATTCTGGGAAGCGTGCTCGTTCGGAAGGCAAAGGTGAGATTCTATGCTTCGAGGCAGTGGAAGCAGCGCGAAGAACTATTCCATGCGCAACCTAAGAATTGTGGCGAGTGTGTCCACGTTGAAATCGTGGCGACACTATCCTTTGGAGTGGCGGCAAGATCTTCGTGGATCACACGAACCTCGATATAGATGTTCACCCTGTGAGATATTGAGATGGCAGGAAAATGTGTTGGATTGAGCTGATCTAAGCAAAGTTGATATTTGGATAAGTCGCATAGCGTGGGTAGTATCAGTTGTGATTATCGTTCGGTGCATGAGATAATATTTGGGATGTTGCTAGTACTGATTTTCAGAAATAGTGGGATGGATTGAGATGGAACGCGAACTCATTGAGTCAGTGGAAAATCTGCATAATTGAGAATAACGCTCGAGCGAATATGTTGGAATAGAAATTGTGATTTGGTTCAATTGGGAGCAAAGCAAATGGATGCCTCGAACATAAAGATACCCTTGTAACTTGTTCAAATTTGCTATCGCAAAGCTCGGCTGAAATGCATGTATTTTAGGGACGCCTTGAATATGTGTACGATCCAAAACTAAGCGATACGAAGAATTCGTATTGAGCTGCAAGGAGGATGTGGAAATTCGTAAAAATTGTACGAGCGTTCAGCAGAACGAGATACGGAGTCAGAATTGTGAATATGTGAGTTGCTTAGAGCAGATCCATGGAATTGGATTGTGGCATGTGATAGGAATGAGTACCAGCACGGTTCGTGGACGAACCTGATTCTAAGTGGTATATTATGTAACGCCCCGCAACCGTTCGGAGCTTTACGCTGAGTCGGAATAAATGAATCAAATGCTGGTTACATTTGAAATGTTGGATTTTGGGAAGAAGGATTAATCGAGTTGGTTTCAATGTGCAGATGGCTAGTGGGTTCGATGGAAATCAGGTGTTCGTTCAGAACATTACTGAATAGCTGGATGGAAGTGATAATACCGTCTTCCTTAATCCGATCGGTCGGATGATTTGGAGAGCATGGCCTGCTCGCACGGTCATACCAGTTAAGTAGATCGCGCTTGCATCGGACTACGGGTTCAAGGGATTGGCCGTATCGGCAGGACAGGATGCCTAACGGGATCAATCATTGTGAGTGGGCTCTTTCCCTTCTCCTCTACTCCTTTATGCCTAATAATATGGAAAACACGTAAATGGCTTGAATACTTGGGCTAAAACTCGGGAAGCACTACACTGAGGCGTGCATAGAGTGTGCGTCGTTGGCTTGGTAGGATTGTGGCTTGATATGATTAGCGCGTTGGATAGTTGGAGCGATAGCTGGATTATACATTTGAGACAGTCGGTTGGATACTTGGGATTATGCTTGGATGGTTGGAATTATACAAGTTGGAATGATACTTTGAGGCAAATGAGAATATAGGAATATCGGGAATTCGGGCGAGCGAACGTGCATCCGTGCGTGAGTATCACTTGGCCGCTTTGTCTTGCAAAGCGAGCAGTTGTGGTTCGAAACCGAACAACTGCATCGGCGAGGGCGTTGTGTCGCTTGATGGGGCATCGTGCCACGAATGGGGCATTGTGCCACTGAAACGGCATTGTGCCATGGGAATTACTTTGAGCATGGGTGTTGCACCAATTCGGACTCTGTGTTGAGAAGAGGCATTGTGCCTATGGAACACTTGCCTTGGGCTATATCTTGAGGTCGAGATTTGGATTCCTTGGAATGGATATGTTGGAAGAATGGTTATGGATATTTCGGTTGGATATCGATTGAACGAGTCTAGGATCGCTTGGTGGGGCGAGAATGTTTCGATCCTCTCGTCATACCTACGTGTTTGCATAGTCACGGACAACCTATGTGGGACAGGGTTTGGTTTCCTCGAACGGGTGCTCCGGGGCACTGGGACCGTTCGGCCATAGAGGAGACAATTTGGGTAACGCGTATTGGGCGCGGTGCCAGCAGTTGGATGCGATTCAGGTGGGTTAGCTACTTAGCGCTGTTTCGAATAGAACCGCATTGATCTGTCCGATCAACGTCCTATGTGGCTTCTGGCCAGTGACTTCATATAGAATAAATGTTGTCTTGCTTTACTTTGGTTGGTTTGTGCATCGTGTAGGCGCGGCCACCTTGCCTCGGCAAGAGTGTGCACTTGAGTTTGGAATATATAAACTTTGGTTGAGGATGGATATTGAGGCGAGACTGATGGTCCGATATGTTATCGTTCAAGCGATGGCATTGAGTTAGACGGGTCGGATATATATAAATGCTTGTCGTTTGGTTTAAGATTGAATGCTTGCATGCTTAAACTGCTTTACTGCTTTCCTTAACATGTCATTCATATGCCATAAAACGTATCTAGGATTCAACTAGAAAGATCACCATATAACTGGTTGCATTTACTATTTTACTTAGTGTCGGCTTAGGCGAGTGGGTTACCCCGCTCACCAGTACGGTTGTGTACTGACCCACGTTTGTGGGCAATATTTTAGGTACACAGGCGTAGTGGCGCTGCTTGGATATACGGGACAAGATGTATGAACTGTAAGTACCTTTGTGGGCTAGAGAAAGAGCAAGAGTATTTCATCGTCTCCGTGGCATCGCCTTTGTGGCATTGACTTGGGGCATTTTATTTGGACCCTATCGTGAGCTTTGCTGCGTATACTCATTATGTGCTTGGTACACAAATTGGCTTCCCCTGTGACTTGGTTGTTTCAATGATAACTTTCGTGTTTAACAACATCGCCTTGTACGGGCGCAACTCCAGGCTCGTACGGCATCACGTCCCGATGGGAACGATTATCCTGCGGGAGAGCTGCAACGTGGTAATTCTCGTTCAGCAGGGACTATCGAGCCTGCGGGAGATTGGGGCGTGACAGATATGATGTGAGTACCTGGTACCATGCCCGCAAGACGTGCAACTCCAACAGCAACTCCAAATGCTCCGTAATCATCTATGCTACAAAACTGGCAGGGAACCAGGTCCTCAGAGGGACGTAACAAGGTACAGAAAAACAACATGCCAGGTTAACAGATAGTACAAGTGCAATAACAGGTAATCTAGCATAACCAAACTAGTGTGACACAGTTTAAAGACAATGTTCGACGCGTGGGCTTTCTAATATAAAATTGTAGCTCCGGACACGGAAACATACGGCACGTACCGCAGCTCCGGGCAAAGAGTCACACGGGTGAAACAGCTACACTAGATACAGGTATCACTACAAAATACTACATATATATAAGCGCGTGCAGAGTAGCCCAAACGTCTAGTAACTGTCTTCCCCTTCCCAAGCGGTCAACGATTGTGCGTTGAACCTGAACCTCTAGCTAAAGTCTCGACACACAGAATTAACTCAACAGACGCGACCCTAAGGTCGTCCCAGTCTCTGGCCATGATGTCAATATTAGGAAATAGGAATCTGGCACGATCACAGTATATGAATTTGTCCTGGGGTATCGATGTACTCAGGTACGTGCATCGAGGTGCTGTGAAGCATCTAGCAATTATTCTTAGACGTTACGTTGAATGTCAACACCCGGTTGTGAACCGGACACGGAATATCGAACGTCAACATAAATACGCGCACGAGTACATAAAGAACAACAATATCTGTAAACTGAAATACAGGGTGGCAAGGTACACTTGCCTGCGTTCGACTGTTGATAACGGGGATCCGGTACCACTTCCAAGTCCTCAGGTCCCGTAGTACCTAGAGATGAGATACAAATTCAATCAATGAACTATCACACGTCAAATAGGGAGGTGACACACGTCTAAACATATGCTCTGACTCAGCTACAACTCACAGGGACACGACGCTAGAGGGTGGTCCAAGGTTGACTCGGAGTATGTCACATCTAGACACATTAAACATCTGTACCATATCATCAACCCAAACCTCAATCTTACTATGTTCATCACGATATTCCGTGGTCCACCACATGATCCAATCCTCGATTTCACCCCGGGTCTTCACAGACGTTAACACGCATATTCAGATATCGTCCTCGAACAAATTAATCATTAATTATTTAAACCCTTAATATACAGCCATCAACATTTTACCTTAAAACTACTCCCCGATTAATTTCATTATTATTTCTCAGTCTCTAATCACTGACCAACGGATTGATATTACACCATTTTCACAATCCGTCACCTGATCCACCATGTCCATCAATATTCCACTATCATAGTATTATTCTTCAATAATTTAACTCTGCCCATTGTCAATGATAAAAATGCAAATATTAAAACGAACACCCTAATTGTCTCATGCCCTTAAAACCCAACCTCTTCATTATCATATTTCCAACAGTCTCATTTATATAATTCATGTCCTCACACACGATCACCCATGCAAATTTAAACCATAATTAATCGATTAGCACTTTCATCAATTGCGTATTATAATATTTATTTACCTAAAATCTCTCATGCATCTATAATCCTAAAATTCTATTGCATATACGTAACCTTTAACTAGAATCGTTTTATTCTCAAAACCCCAAATTCAATGCATATCCAGAAATTTTATATTATAAAAACTTAGGTAAGTAGACTCTAAACACTACCATAAACCCTAGTCACCTTCATTAAATACCAAGTTACATGAACTATACTTAAAATTACACAAATAAAGTATACAACCTATAACCCTAACTATACACTCAAGACACTATATATAGCAAAAATAGAGAGAGGGGGAGAAATGGTATACCTCGTCGGCGAGGGGGTTGTTGGCCGGATCGAGGTGGTGCAGGGGGTGACCGGAGAGCGGCTGCCGGATGGGTGTCAATGGTGGTGGTAGTGATCTCGTGGTGGTAGAGGTGGTGATGATGGGAGCTTGTGGTGGTGGTGGTGGTGATGGGAGCTGACAGGGAGTCAAAAGAGGGAGTAGGTCGGAGTGGGATGGTATGGGGCGGATGAGGGAGGCCGCACGGTGGAGTCGGGTGCAGTCAGGCAGGAGTCGGGATGCTAGGGTGTTGTCAGTGGTGGAGAAATCGGTCGGATGGGAGTGGCTGTAGGCCGGACTGGAATCGCCGAAACTGCCGCGGGGGACTCAGTCGGCCGGACGGGGTGGTATCAGGGCTGAGAGGCGCTGGGGCAGCTCGAGCTCTATCATCAGTCGGTCGGCGTCGGGTAAATGCACAGCCGGCTGCGGCGTAGTTGGCCACAGCAGCTCGGTCGGGGGACTGCACGGTCGGCGGGGAGGGGAGTCTGGCCGGAGCGGGGCTGAAGCTAGAGTGCCACGGGGGGGTCGGCTGGCCGGACGGGCTGAAGCTGGAGTGCCACGGGGGGGTCGGCTGGCCTGACGGCTGAAGCGCCGGAGTCGGGCCGGAGTAGGGTCAGTCAGGCCGGGGCTTCTCACAGTTGAGAATAAAAAGAAGAAGATGAAGAATAAAATAAGAAGAAGAATAAGAATTGAGGGAGGAGGTTGCTTGCATGGAGAAGTAAATAGAGAAGGAGAGAGAGAGGTTTTCCCTTGGGATTAGGGCCGGTTGGTTTTTGTGTTGAGGGTGGGGTGAGGTGTTACTTTATAGGGGTTGGTGAAAGGGGATGGATGGTTGTGATCAACCTATTCAAAATGGATGGTTGTGATTGATCATGAAGAAGAGAGGGTTTTCTTCATGAGGGGTGAATGCATGGGTGTGAATGGGACCCCATTTTGGGACCTCTCATTTGTTCATGGCCAATAGGGTGGTGCCACACAATTCAATAATTGTAACTTAGCCCCGTAAATTCGGGAAATTGCATGGACACATAAAATGACACAAAAATTATGGAGAAAAATATGTTTAGCAATTTTTATGGTGAGAGGGTGTTGTGCGTTCGGCATGGATTTAATTATAAAGGCATTGGGATTAATTTAGGATTAAAATTGGGATTTACAAAGTTGGTATCCCCGATTTAAATAGAAATAAAGTATCCCGCAAATTTAATTTAATTGGGGCACTTGGGGTCAAAATCCGGAAATGACGCAAAGGCCAAAAATGGTGGGGGCTTAGAGTCAGTCTTGGACCCTTTAGTTGGTCCGGCTCAACGGGCTAAGTTGGTATCCCAAAATTTAGGGTAACGATACAGGTGTCCGACACGGAATTAAATATGGATTACGATTTTCGGAATGCTGCGCAATTAATTTAGAGCACAATAAAACTGACTTCAAAAGACGAAAAAGTCCAGTGCCTAATTTGGCGAGTCAAGTCGAAAGTACAATAGCCCGATGGAATTTATGGGCTGTTATTGGGCTCCGATTAAATTAGGAATGACAGGGCGTGCCAAGGGTTTTAATTAAATGAATTAAATATCAGATAATCTATCTCTACTCTAAACCTTGACATCTGCTATCAAATTTTTTCCAAAACCACTTTAACTATCTACAGAATAAATCGAGGGGGTTTACAAGTGACAACAACGGCTCCCCCCGAAGCTGCCCCAACGCGTGGAACAGCAGCAGCCGCAGCAACCGCATGTTGCTCGTCATTGTCACCGTCTTCCTCATCTCCTGTGTTGCCATGCTTCTCAAGTAGCATGATGAATGTGTTCTCCGAGGTAGGACAGTCCCCTGGTGCCGAGTCCCAATTCCACTCCTTCTCTTCCTGGAATATCATATCCCGGCTTACATGCAACTTCTTCGCAACTGGGTCATAAACTCGATAGGCCTTGGATCCAGTTTTATAGCCAAGGAACACCATTTGAGTGCTCCTATCCGCCAACTTCTTGAGATATAACATCACAATTTTCACGTGCGCCACACAACCAAAAGTTCGGAAATGATGCACCTTTGGTTTCTTGAGATACCAAGCCTCATATGGAGTCTTTCCTACCAGACTTCGCGTCGTCACCCGGTTAAGAAGATGTATGGCCGTCGCCACTGCTTCTCCCCAAAAGATTTTGGGCACCTTCTTACTTTTTAGAAGACTCCGTGTCATAGCAAGGATGGTTTGATTTCTTCGTTCGACCACACCATTTTGATGTGGAGTATATGGTGTAGTGAGAAACCTTTTAATTCCCAGGTCCTCAGAATAGCGGCTAAACTCCTTTGATGTGAATTCGCCACCTCTGTCGGTTCGGAGCCCCTTTAACTTGCGATACGATGACTCCTGAGGGAATGGTGCACGTCGTTGTTTGCCTACCATACATCCCTCGCATAGCTGGTCAACGTGCTCAATAGGCGGCATTCCCTCCACCATCTTATTTTGCATCATATTTCGCAATGACTGGAAGTTTAGGTGCTCGTACCGTGCATGCCACAACTATGCGTCCTCGTTGTATCTTGTCAGCAAGCACACCGGTTGAGTTAGACTCAGGTTGAGAATATACAACCGGTTACTCGACCGTTTCACCTTCGCCATCAGTCGCCTTTGTCGGTCGAAAATGTATAAGACCCCGCCTTCCATGATCATCTTGCATCCTTGTTCATCAAGTTGTCCTAAGCTTGCAATGTTGGTGTGGAGCTTTGGAATGTAGTATACGCCGGTCAGGACCTTATGTTCTTTATTTTGGCATTTGAATAACACACACCACGGCCACAAATGTCAACAACAGACCCATCTTCGAATCGCACCTTACCTTTTACTGATGTATCAAGCTCGGTGAAATTCTTTCTACATCCCATCATGTGATTGGTAGCCCCTGTGTCAAGATACCATATGTGGTTCTCATCCTTCTCGTCGCCTTTTAATCTTTGTTGCACCTTCTCTTCATGGATCTGCACTTTTTCCTCATGAAGCATGGCCATGAGCAGTGTTGGTTCATCGTCTTCTATCTTCTTGGCTAGGTGAGCCCTTACCTTCTTATTAGAACGACATTCAGAGGCGAAGTGCCCATAACTTTCACAATTGTAGCACTGTACCTTGGTCTTGTCGAACCTTCTTCCACGGTGATTGAGAGCCGTCCCGTGGTCTCCATTGCTTTGTCCAGCGGTCCTGTGGTCGCCATTGCTTCGTCCATGACTTCGGCCACGCCCGTGACCATGACCACGGCCTTTAGTGATGTTACCGTGTCGCCACTCACCAGCAGATCCTTCGCCTGATGCTTTTGTATCTCGCGCCTTCCACTCGGCTCTAGACAACAGGACTTGCTCCTTACCGTTGTCACCAGTACCGCACAACCGTTCCTCGTGTGTCTTTAAACGGCCGATGAGCTCCTCTATGGTCATTGTTTTGAGGTCACAGAACTGTTCGATCATTGATACGGTCTGTAGAAACTTTGATGGCACTACCCAAAGAAATTTCTTCACGACATAGGTCTCGTCTACCTTGTCGCCCAATGCACGGATCTTGTTGACCATAGTTGTCAACTTTATGGTAAAGTCGTCAATTTTTTTGCCTCCTTCATGCGGAGAGTCTCAAACTCATTCTTTAGAGTCTGGACCTTTGCCTCCCGGACGCGTTCGGTGCCCATGTGCATTATTTGTAACATTTCCCACGCCTCTTTAGTCGTCTCCTTTTCGGCCAGTAGAAGCAGCGCCTCCTCCGGGATCGCTTGATAGATGGCAGAAAGGGCCATCTTATCTTTCCTTGCTTCAACTGTCACCTTCGGGTCGATAGGTGCAATGGCGTCCCATATTCCTTGGGCTTGCATATGCACCTTCATCTTGATCGCCCATGCTCCATAGTTGCTCTTCGTGAGCATTGGATATTGGAATATGATCTTCGACGACTCCAAAGCTTCTCTGTTCCTCAACCCGAGCTCTGATACCAAATATAGTAAAATAGCCCAGTAAAGAGGAAACATGACACAAGTTTTGTGGAGGATGAATAGACTTGGTGATTTTTTATTGAATGAAATGGTAGCTATATATAGTTGAACATTTGATGTAAAGAGATAGACTAAAAAAAGATATATCAAAGTTGTTTTAACAAACAAAACAACTTAACAATCTAAACAAACTAACAATCTAAACCAACTAACAAGATTATCACCAACAGGTGCTGCATCCCGAGATCCAAAAGAGGGCTCAGTCGGAGATCGATGCCGTCTTCGGGAGCTCCAGAACAGTATCGGACTACGACATCCCCAACCTCCCTCCAGGCAATCGTGAAGGAGACCCTTCGCATGCACCCTCCCGACCTGCTCCTCTCCTGGGCTTGCCTTGCGGTCCACGACGTCCATGTCGGAGGGCACTTCGTCCCCACAGGCACCACCGCGATGGTGAACATGTGGGCGATAATGTACGACGAGGAGATTTGGCCCGAGGCGAACGAGTTCAAGCCGGAATATTTTGCCACCGAGGAGGATGTCAGCATTATGGGCTCTGATCTGAGGCTGGCGCTGTTCGATTCGGGGAGGAGGGTGTGCCCCGACAAGGCCCTGGGATTGGCCACCGTCTACCGTCCACCTCTGGCTGGCTCAGCTACTTTAGAGCTACGAGTGGGCTCCGTCGGCCGGTGGTGGCGTTGTCATGCCCCAGTCCCAAAATACGTAGGACTAGGAATACGTAACACGTCCAGCCGTATGTATACGAACTCCAATATATGAAAAACATATACACACATACGCTATACATGAATATCCAATCCACCAGTGATAATATATTATCACAACAAGTCATACACAATCTATATCTCAACCACAGCACAAATAATCAGTAGGAATAAAGAGCTGAATAATAACTGAATATCCAAAATGAGTATCAAGTCTGATAGTCGGGTGGAAATAAATCCACTACAAAATAACTATATTGAAGTACTAAAATCTCTAAGCAGTGGCAATAAATCACAGATACTCTGAGGGTAAGACCTCCTCAGTCAGGTACATAGTGTCTGGTCCAGGTCCGTACTCCTATGGGTACTCCTGCTCGTCCATATCTGGAAAGGGACCAGGTCCTCAGAGGAACGTAACAAGATACATATAAACATGCCAATAAAATACTGAAATATAAACATCCACTGGGTCGCCTAATCGTCTAAGTGAATGCAGTTTGAGAACAACTTTCTACCAAGTGGGCTATCTGGCCATATAGTGGGATTGGCATAATTCTCTCGGAGAATCAGGGGCCTACCAAGCATGTCGTATTTTGAACGGCAGAGGCCGCCAAGTAGTATAGGGGTCATCACGACCGCGTATCTCCGGTGGAGCGTACGGGTTACATAAAAGGAAAGTACAAAAGAGCCCAAATGTCTTACTTGTTATTCTTCCCATCCCATGCTCCAAGCATGCCACATCCATGACACGATAAAACTTCTAAATAACTGTCAGGTCTACTAGCATACAAAGTTTCTATCAGCAGTCATCCTTAACGCATGACTCATACGTACAGGTGGCCAACCCAATACGTAGTCCGGAATCTATATGAGACTCATAACTCGTGTAACAACTGTGTCATGGCCAATGAACCTCATGATGCTCTATAATACTAGGGTGGTCTCATAAACAAGGTCCAATGCAAATACATAAATAAAATAGAATTAGGCATCATATGAAATATAAATAATAGAACTATGGCAAGGTATACTTGTCGAGCAAGGTTCTGTATAGTGCAAGCGTCCACAACAATGTTAAGTTGAAGTTGTGAGGTTTAGGGTTTGGGGTGTATTGTATGTATATATATAGAGAATAAGAGGCGGTGGGGAAACTTAGTATTTAAGAAACTACTGCCGCTGCTGTTTCTTTATTGGTTTTGGTTTCAGTTGAGGGGGTTTTAGTAATTAATAGTGATAAGAAGTGGTGGAATGAACGGCTTACACGCGCAGAGAAGCAAAGCAAAAAAAAATTGGGTTTTGCTTCTGCTATTGATATTTCTTACTTCTCCTAATGGGTTGTGGGTTCCAGCGGGTAGTGGGTTTATGGTTTGGGTTTTACGCGTGGGTGAAAGTAAGAGTATACGCGGGGGGGGGGGGGGTGGTTTTGCTACTGCTGCTGTTATTTCTTACTTTACGCGGTTCGGGTAGAGAATAGGGTATGGTTTGAATCCATTAAGGAATTCTATTTTCTTTTCTTTCTTTTTCTTTTTCTTATTCTTTTTTTTTCTTATTAGTTATATCTATATCTATATATACATATTTATACATAGATAATTCTAAAAATTATATTGGTGCATACGGTTAAACTAACAACTGTCTAAAGGGTCTCCTACATGGAATAAATTAGGAAAAATTTATAATGGCTCCATAAATTTCCTAGATGCACGAACAGCTTAAATAAATATTAAATAAAATCTATCTCCTCTCTTTAGCTCATAATTATCATAAATAATTAATAATATAATTTCCAGAATGAGGGGTTTTACATTCTACCCAACTTATAAAAAATTTGTCCTCGAAATTAAAACTAAGCCACGGTAGAAGTCAAGGATGGTAGAAGATATAAATTTACAAAGAAGTAAATTCATAACTTGGTCTGCAAATAGGTTCGAAAAACGTTGACGCTTGTCATCCTCGCGCTCCCAAGTAGATTCTCCTGGCGAGCCATGCTTCCATGCCACGCGGACCAAGGGAATAGACTAGTTTCTCAATACTTTCTCTCGATGATCAAGGATTCCCACGGGTTGCTCTTGATATGACAAGCTCGGCCCAATGGTGATCTCCGAATGGTCGAGAACATGACTTATGTCTGCCACATATCGCCTGAGTTACGACACATGGAACACGTCATATACTCCCTCAAGTGAAGGTGGTAGCGCAAGTCGATATGCTACTTCTCCCACTCTTTCTAGCACGTCAAATGGTCCAATATATCTTGGTCTCAACTTGTCGTGCCCCCCGAATCGAATAGTGCCTCTGGTAGGTGATATTCTTAAGAAGACATGATCGCCCTCTTTAAACTCCAAGGGACGACGATGAAGGTCTGCACATTATTTCTGCCTGTCTTGCGCTGCTCGCAAGTGTCCTTGTATCTTATTAACTGTCTCAACAGTGTTGACCACTAACTCTGGTCCCAGAATCTGACGTTCTCCTACGTCACTCCAACACACAGGAGACCTACACTTCCTTCCATACAATGCTTCAAACGGAGCCATCTGGATGCTCGCCTGATAGCTATTGTTGTAAGAAAACTCCACAAGATGTAGGTGGTCCACCCATGATCCTCCAAAGTCTAACATATAAGCCCTCAACATATCCTCTAATATCTGAATAGTATATTCTGACTGCCCATCTGTTTGCGGGTGATAAGATGTACTAAACTTCAGACGAGTTCCAAGGCTTTCTTGTATGCTCCTCCAAAAATATGATGTAAAGCACGAATCTCTGTCTGATACAATGCTGAATGGTACACCGTGCAATCTCACGATCTGCCTCATATATAAATCAGCAAAAGCTTCTGTAGATTGGCCAACTCTAAAAGGCAAGAAATTGGCTGACTTGGTGAGTCGGTCCACTATTACCCATACTGCATCTCTACCACTTGGACTCTTGGAAAAACCCGTGACGAAGTCCATAGTGATGTGCTCCAACTTCCACTCTAGAATCGGGAGTGGTTGCAATAACCCTTCTGTTCTCTGGTGCTCCGCTTTTACTTGCTGACATACCAAACATTTAGCTATAAAACGAGCTATCTCTCTTTTCATTTCATGCCACCAAAAGTGCTGTCGTAAATCCCGATACATCTTGGTACCTCTAGGATGAATAAAATATATCAAATTATGAGCTTATGTCATTAGCTCCTGTCAAATTTCTCTATTGGGAACATATAGACGATCACCACATCATAATGTCCCGTCATTATGAATGTGCAGTCCTGTCTGCTCTCCGGCTTCTGTCCTTTCCTTTAATCTTCTGAATCTGGCGTCGGTAGGTAATTCTGCCTTGATTCTCTCTACTAGTGATGATTGTACTTGCAAGTTGGCTAGTGTCCCGTCTACTCCGGGTAATATCACTTCAATGTTAATACCTTGCAAGTCCTTCAATAATTCCCTCTGTGTCGTTAAGAAATAAGCTACTGGTTTCCGGCTTAATGCGTCTGCTACAACGTTAGCCTTGCCTAGGTGATAATATAGCTCTATCTCAAAATCTTTCATCAACTCGAGCCATCGACGTTGCCTCATATTTAACTCCTTCTGTGTGAAAACATACTTGAGGCTTTTGTGGTCTGTATATATTTCCACTCGTTCTCCATATAAGTAATGTCTCCATAACTTCAGAGCAAATACAACGGCTACAAGTTCCAAGTCATGAGTTGGATAATTCTTCTCATGTACTTGTAATTGCCTAGATGCATATGCAATTACCTTGCCATGCTGCATCAATACGCATCCCAAGCCTTTCCCTGATGCGCCACTGTAGATCACATAGCCTCCCGATCCTGATGGAATAGTCAATACTGGTGCTGAAGTCAATCGCTTCTTCAACTCCTCAAAAGCGTCTTGACACTCGTTGGTCCATATGAACTCTTGATCCTTGCAAGTCAACCGAGTCATAGGTGTTGCTATCTTTGAGAAGTTCTTTACGAACCGTCGGTAATATCCCGCAAGTCCAAGGAAACTTCTCACCTCTACTGCTGATTTAGGAACATGCCATGTCTCGACTACCGAGATCTTTTCTGGATCAACAAAAATACCATCTCCTGTAACAACATGTCCAAGAAATAAGACTCTGTCCAAGAAGAACTCATATTTACTGAGTTTTGCATATAACTGCTCTCTCTCCTCAAGGTTTCTAGAACAATCCGCAGGTGCTTCTCGTGCTCCTCGTGGCTCTTTGAATAGACAAGTATATCATCTATGAAGACGACCACAAACTGGTCCAAATACTGATGGAAGACTCGATTCATTAAGTCCATAAAGATAGCTGGAGCATTGGTCAATCTAAATGGCATGACCAAAAACTTATAGTGCCCATATCTTGTCCGGAATATGGTCTTCGGGATGTCCTCCTTCTGAACCTTCACCTGGTGATATCCCGATCTCAAATCTATCTTTGAGAATATCTTGGCTCCACTAAGCTGATCAAATAGGTCATCAATGCGTGGCAATAGATATTTATTCTTCACTATTACTGCATTCAAGGCTCTATAGTCAATGCACATACATACTGACCCATCCTTCTTTGGTACAAACAACACCGGTGCTCCCCAGGGTGATGCACTTGGTCGGATGAAACCTTTCTCTTTTAGTTCTTTCAACTGTATCTTTAGTTCATCCATATCCTTCTTTGCCAGTCTACAAACATGTGATGCTATGGGTGCTTCTCTCGGTGTCAACTCAATTAAGAAATCTACGTCTTTATCTGGGGGTAGTCTTGATAATTCTTCTGGAAAGACGTCTGGGAATTCTAAATAATGGGATGATAAACAACATCGTCTATTGCGAGCTGCATACCATCAAGGATTTCTGTGGATCCTCGTGCAAACTCAAGTTCAGGCTAGCCTGGTACCTTAAAAAGAATGTTTCCTCGAAAACAATCAAAGAAAGTGTGGTACTTGCTTAGCCAGTCCATTCCAAGCACAATATCAAAAGTTGGCATAGGAAGGACTAAGAGTCGGGCATTCATCTCTCTGCCACGTATCACTATAGGATACGATCTACAAATTCTACTAACAGGTACAACTCCTCCTCCGGTAAGAATTCTAATACAACTAGGTAAAGGTGTTGAGGCAATGTTGTGTTTGGCAATAACACTAGATGATATGAATGAGTGGGTGGCTCCCGTATCAAACAATGTCACAGCAGAAAAAGTAAAAGCAAGAGTGATACCTGCTATGACATCAATCTCCTGATTCATGTCATCCACTTCCATTATAAAATCTTGTCCGCTCCTCTGTGGTTATCCCTATCTAGCCCTCGTGAATTGATCCTCCTGTGCAGGTAGCGGTGGTCCTCGCTGAAATTCTCCTACTGCTGGAGGTCGAGGTGCTCCTGTCTCATTATTTGCTGAGCTGGCTTTGGTGCTGGAAGCGCTAGCCTCTGTGCTGGCGGTGGAAGTGTCGATGTCTGTTGCATAGGACAGTCTTTCATCATATGTTGTCCGGAACCACATCTCATACATTGTCCTAGGCGAGTTCGACAGTCCCTCATAATATGTCCGCGTTTCCTACAATAGTGGCAGTGGGGCTTTTCTGGGATCTGTTATAGTCCTACTCGGTGCTGGTACTGCTGTTGTTGAGAAAAAAGACGTCTGATAGGTCCTACTTATTGTGTTCTTGCTGGTCCTTGTTGTATCCTTGCTGGTCCTTGTTGCGTCCTCAGCTGGCCTCCCTTTCCTCTGCTGATGGTTTCTTGTAATCTAGCATCTGTCAATAACTCGGCATAAGAGATTCGGGACTGTGAGCTTGTGTAATGTTGGAGCTCCTGAGTCAGTCCACGATGAAACCTCCTAGCCTTGGCCAAGTCATCTGGTATCAGGGCAGCGCCATATTTACTAAGACGATTAAACTCGACATCGTACTCGTCAATTATTCTATTCCCCTGTTCCAGGTGGAGAAACTGATCGTACAATACATCTCTGACAGTGTCCGGGAAGCACTTCCTTTCAAAGAACTACAAGAACTGCTCCCAAGTCTGGTATGTGCCCAACTGGCATTCCATGGATTCCCACCAGTGATGAGCATTACCATCTAGAAGTATCCTCACACATGTCATCCATAGGTCTGCAGGTAGCTGTGATGCCTCTAATAACTTTTGAGTGTGAGTAATCCAGTTGGTAGTTTCCTCTGGGCTCTCAATGCCTTTGTACGGCCTCAGACCCATTTGTACAAAGTCCTTTACTGAACCAACTCTAGCTCGAGGTACTGGAGCTAGTGCTTGAGCTGGTACAGTAGTCTTTGCAGCCATCCTTTCAAGTGCCGCCAAAAACTCTTGTCTCTGTTCTGCTGATTGCTGCCACTGCTCTGCAGCTAGGGTGGCAGCCTGTTGTCGCTGTTCATGCATTATTATCTGGAATAATTGGAATAGTTGTGCCTGGCCATCCTGCGGTATCAATGAGACTGGAAGGTTTCCATTAGGTGGAACAGGAAGATTAGATGGAACTGTATTGTGAATCTGTCCATCTGGTCCTGGAAGTGTAGGAATCGTTGAGGTCCCTCCTTGAGTCTGACTATTGACTCCAGGAGTTGTGTCACCATCGGCGACAGTACATTCCTTCTGCATATCCATCTCTCTGTAGGTGATGTACACAACGATTTAGAAGAGGTACAGGAATTAAACAGGATGCAAGTATTAAATAGGATATAGTAGCATAAAATACGCTGGGGAATTTGTCCGCGTATTTTACAGTCAAAAATCCCCAACATATAAGAAGTCTCTTCCTGCGTAAAATAGGGCTTCTAGGTTATTTCGTAAAACAGGTTGATAAGCTGTCCGCGTAAAACAGAGATTCAAGGAAGTTTGGCGTAAAGTAGGGTTTCAGAATTGTCTGCGTAAACAGAGAAGCGTAAAGTAGAACTTCCAAGCTGTCGGCGTAAACCATGGCTTCGAAGCTGTCCACGTAAAAGTTCGCCTGCGTAGTCTGCGCGTAAAAGATCTGCGCGTAAAAATTATGCTGCGTAAAGTCTGCGTAAAAGATTGCTGCATAAAGTCTGCTATGTGTACAGTCTGCGTAAAAGGATGCTATGCCTAAAATCTGTTTGCGTAAAATCTAACATACGTTGCAGCGTAAAGTTGTACGAGGAACTCTTCGTTTTTTCTCGGATGAGTTTGTCAGTCAAATCAGTGAACCTAACATCTGACAAAAAGTACTGCACGATGATCGAGAGGACGTCTGTGATGATGATTTTGCATAGAGACCCAGGTTATCGTTTAGTGACATATTATTGATACAAGTCATTTTTACGTATCCAAAAAGGAAAAAAGTGGAGTCTTCTGAATACGTTACCTACAGAGATGAGTTTTTACGCTCAGGATAAGACAAAATCAGATGCTATGTCAAAAAGCTGTTTTTGCACAGGGCTCGAGGCATATCTCTGTATTTAATGCAAGAGATTTGGTTCTTGACTGGGAAAGCTAAAACTGTGATGATTACGCTCGCATTCCATCCTTACATTTTTCGCCTAATCAGGCTATTCTACGCTGGTTATGTATTATTCATAAATCCTCAAGTTACGCTGGGGCAATTTCCTACGTGGTTTGCATGTTAAGATCTTATAAAGGAATACGTGTCATACGTAGATTGAACGTGGGTAGCCGATATCAAACCATAGCTTAAAGTAGGCATAACTACAGCGTAAAATAGGTAATTTTCTCCATAGCTTGGCTTTTTATACCAACAAGACAGTTTATTTAGCTTTTATGCCAACTAGGCAGTTGTTTAGCTTTTACGCCAACAACAGTCATTTGGCTTTTACGCCAACAAGGGTAAAGGGTCTTCGGCGTAAACTTTGGTTATCCAAATATAGGATGGTTGAATAGGGAGAATGAGGTTTCAGTCAAGCATGGATGAGATCCTTATACTTTATTCCTATACGCAAGCTTGTTCGGTACAGTTACATAACCAAGACAATATATTCTTGACCTGCATGGGCCACCAGCAAAAATATATCACGCCCTAGTCCCAAAATACGTAGGACTAGGAATACGTAACACGTGCAGCCGTATGTATACGAACTCCAATATATGGAGAACATATACACACGTACGATGTACATGAATATCCAATCTACCAGTAGTAATATACTATCACAACAAGTCATACACAATCTATATCTCAACCACAACACAAATAATCAGTAGGAATAAAGAGCTGAATAATAACTGAATATCCAAAATGAGTATCAAGTCTGATAGTTGGGTGGAAATAAATCCACTACACAATGACTATACTGAAGTAGCAAAATCTCTAAGAAGTGGCAATAAGTCACAGATACTCTGAGGGTAAGATCTCCTCAGTCAGGTGCGTAGTGTCCGGTCCAGGTCCGTACTCCTGTGGGTACTCCAGCTCGTCCATATCTGAAAAGGGACCAGGTCCTCAGAGGGACGTAACAAGATACATATAAACATGCCAATAAAATACTGAAATATAAACATCCATTGGGTCGCCTAACTGTCTAAGTGAATGCAGTTTGAGAATAACTTTCTACCAATTGGGCTATCTGGCCATATAGTAGGATTGGCATGATTCTCTCGGAGAATCAGGGGCATACCAAGCATGTCATTGTTTGAACGGCAGAAGTCACCAAGTAGTATAGGGGTCATCACGACCGCGTATCTCCGGTGGAGCGTACGGGTTACATAAAAGGAAAGTGCAAAGGAGATCAAATGTCTTACTTGTTGTTCTCCCCATCCCATGTGTTTGATAATAAATGAAAGAAATTAAAACTAGGTTTATACGAAACCCCTTCTTTGGTTTACAAATAAGAAAAAGAAGTAAAATTAATCCTATACGAGGATGTTAAGTACAAAAGTTTGATTCTGGGGAAATATTGCTATAGGAGTCTGATCTGCAGTCGATCACTTTGTCCCTTGGAACACACGATGACGAAGAAGTGCTGTAGAAGACGAAAAAGAAGCTTCAAAGACTGTAGGAGGGATTGAACTCTCGTTGCCAAAGCTCTCTATATGTGCTCTCTTGACCTTGACCTCTTTTCACTCTTTTGACCTTCGACCTTTCTCCACTCAATCTCTTTCTTTGACCTCTGACCTTCGTGGACGGAGGTCTCTATTTATAGAGTTGCAGCTACAGTCGGAGTAGAAACCGAACAGCGGAGAGAGCTGCCCCCTTTACGCGGCGGTTATAATAACTGCTACCCACGTATGAATGATCCCTTGAATTGGCGTGTAACGCATGTCCCATTATAAGGTAATGCGTATAACTGTCCATCGGAGATCACGGCATGCAAGCCACGTAGGTAACTGTCCCTCGCGTAGAGATGGTTGGCATAAAAGCCAAATAACTGTCTCATTGGCGTAAAAGCCAAATAGCTGTTTTGATGGCGTAAAAGCCAAGTAGCTGTCATATTGGCGTAGAAGCCAGGTATCTGTCATGTTGGCGTAGAAACCAAGTAGGCGTAGAAGCCGAATAGTTGTCAAGTTGGCGTAGAAGCCAAGAAGGCGTAGAGCTTGATGCTGCACGGGTAGGTAACCAGCGTAAAGATAGCCAGTTATCCTTCTTTGACTGAGGTTTTGAGCGTATTCTGGGCCAAATAGCCTTATCACGCTTCTTTGTAAATATGGCCTGAGTTGGCGTATTTCGAGGAGATAGTATACGGCATACTCCTATAATTTGAAAATAGCCAGGTCGGCGTATTTCAAGGAGATAGCGTACAGCGTGCTCCTATAGCTGAAAATAGCCTGATTGGCGTAATGTACGGGGATGGTGATGTGGACGTATTAGTCCTAATTATAGCTCACCCAGTCTTTGAATGTAGAACCAAATCTCGTGCATTAAATATAGAGATCTGCCCCCATCTCGTGCATTAACTACAGAGACGTGCCTCGAGTTCTGTACGAAGAGCAGCTTTTGACGTGGCAGTTGGTTTCGTCTCTTCCTGAGCGTAAAAGCTCATTTCTGCCTATGTAAAAATAGGCAGCGTATTCCTTAGATGCATAAACAACGTCTCATATCAAGGCTCATGTCACTAAACGACAGTTTGGGGCTCTGTGTAGAATCATCATAACAGCCGTCATCTCGGTCGTCGTACAGTACTCTTTGTCAGGAGTCAGGTTCACTGCTTCAACTGACAGGTTCATTCGAGGAATACGAAGAGTTCCTCATACTACTTCCAGCTGTATTAAAAGCAGATAGGTTTTACGTCGAAACGGCGATGTAGCAACCTTTTTACGCCGAGGCAGTCTGAAAATACTGCTTTACGCGGGTTATTCCGGAGCTGTATTTTACGCTGAACCAGCGTTGAAGCTCTACTGTACGCCAATGGCTCTGAAGTCATGTTTCATGCCACCCGGTGCTGGAACTCCTGTGTTACGCAGATTTCCTGCATATCGAGGGTTTTACACGTATGATTCCCAGCGTATTTTTCATGCTTCTACAAGACCCCCTTCAAAGTTTTCAAATTCTTCATAATTTGAAACACTTTGAATGAAGCATAAAACGGTCAAGTTTGACTCGTTCTGCGAGGCTGATTTCTCGGCAGATTTTTAGATGTTTGTTGGGATTCGATATGCTCTCCTCTGCCTATAAAAAGGCGAATGAGTTAACTAGTTTTTTCCACACTTCCTTCACCACAAAGAGAGAGATGGTTGCTGAGCTTCGTCGGGTTGACCTGAGGAAGAAGAAGATCCTGTTCTTCCAGCATGTGAGGAGCCGTAAAAAGAGGCATCTTCGAGCAAATGTCCTCTGCAGCGATGGATCATGGAAGGATATCATAGCTTCCTTTGCTCGGGATAATCAATAATTTCATATGGCAATTTATCCAGGAGAGAGGAAGGGTCATATTAGACCACACAGCTTGCAAGCTGTATTTTCTCCTGTTATGGCGCTGGACGAGGATAGGCAGTTTGGCCTGTCTTCCAGTATTGAGTTGGGTCTGAACACCCAACACAATTTCTAGGGCATGCCTGCCATGGCGTAAGGAGGATGGGCTCTGAATAATTAATATAGGCCCAGTTCTGTATCCTCCCGCTATTGATCATTTTCTTGTTAATCGGCCGCGGAAGCCGATTAACTGCTGAAGAAGACGAAGAAGATCTCCACCAATATGAGAACCTGGCGAAACAGATTCTAGGTGTGATCCTAAATGAAAATGAGAAACCCTTTGCAGAGAAAAGATTTCCATTATATGTAATCATGAAGATAAAAAACCCTTTGTAGACTGGATTTCCATCATATGTAATCATTATTAATAAAATTGTCTTCTTTTATGCATCTGATGATTTGCCATATTTGTTGTGAGGAAGTCTGAGTAGTGTGCAACTTCGATATGTCTAAATAGCTTTACGCTAACTCTGATAAAAGAATATCTGATCTCATCTCGTCTTTTACGCGTAGCAGAAGACGCGTAGAAAAACTCCTTGACATTTAAGTTGAAGATCCAAATTGTTATGCTATTTTTTAGACGAGGAGTCGCGTAGGATTTCTAAACTGTCACTTCTCTGATGCGAAGAATTCTTGTTCAGATCATCATCTTTATGAATAATTTCCCGAGAATCCTTTGAAAAAGGCGATAAATTTCTGTCAACTAAGCCATACTTGAACTTCTGTAAGTATTCTGACTGGACTTTGGATGAGCTTCCAAATGACCCAAGAAGAAGAGTCGTCTTCAATGCTGAACCCTGTATATTTCAGACACTTGGAATGTTTTACAGCCAAAAGGGAGCGTCTTCTGCGTAAACCCTTGTAACTGGCCGTCTGTAGCTTTCGAGCGTAGAATCGTAGATTTGTAGCCTCTGAGCGTAAAAAGCTTCTGAGCGTGAAATCATAGATTTGTAGCCTCTGAGCGTAAAGTCGTAGGTTTGTAGCCTCTCGAGCGTAAAAGCTACCGAGCGTAAAAGCATCCGGGCGTAAAACCATAGACTTATAGTCTCTGAGCGTAAAATCGTAGATTTGTAGCCTCTCGAGCGTAAAAGCTCCTGAGCGTAAAATCATAGATCTGCTCTGCGCGTAAAATCTGGATCCGCTGGCTATCCGTCTTCCCTTAATGATAGGCTGACGTGGTCCCAAATCATAACAGAATATTAAATATCGGATTTGGTTAGGGTTTCGAATAGTTATCCAAACTCTATAAATAGTCCAAGGGTTGGAGAGAAAAAACTTTTATCTGCCTTTACAAAACCCTTGCTTTCCAAGAACCCTTCTTCTTTGTCTCCTTCTTGAGAACTCAGAATCGCCATGGCACCCAAACAGACTTCCACCACTAAGGGAAAGAAGGTCGCTTCCTCTTCCCGCTCCGCTGCTCAAGAACGAGCAACTCCCATTAGGCTGAACGAACCATGATCGAAACGCAGCGCTCCGCCGTCGAGCTGTGATCCAGAAATTACAGGTAGAGACTTCTGGAGAAAACAAAATCCTTCGCACACGTTTGTACGTGCACGCGCAAGGTCCTCTTTCGTACTGATAGCCTCTTTAAGGAAGATGATGTACGGAGAGGTTTTATTATTACGTGCACATTCCTAATGTGTCAGCGTAAAAACTCCAAATTTTTACAGTCTGGCGTAAAAACTCAGACCATCGAGATTTGGTGTTTACCACAAACTTTGATTTTTACGCGCTGGATATGAATATCGGCATAAAAATTCAAATTTTGTCAATCTAGCGTAAAAGCTCATATTGTTAACTGCTGCCAATCTTGAGTTTTACGCAAAAATGGAAAATAGTTTCTAGCGTAAGACTCAAATTTTTGCAGTCTTGGCGTAAAAGCTCAGACTGATAATCTTTGGCGTAAAAAGCAAGAGTGTAGCGTCTAGTGTAGAAACTGACTTGTTCTCTTGTATTTTGTAGTGGACTTGCAGATTTCTCTTTTGGCTGAAGTTATGGGCTCTGCTGCCGGGATGTTGAGCTTAAACTACTTGGAGGACTTGTCCCATGTGACATTCCCTATTTCTGGAGCCAATTATCCTGAAGAAAGGGGAACCCTTATCGCGTCTCAGGGAGAACGCATGCTGCTGAGTATGATCAGTGGAGAGTCCCTGACATACATAGACGGGACGGAGTATAAGAAACCTGGTTTCTTATTCGGGGATGTTATCGACAAACAATCCCAGACCAAGCCCAAGAAGGAGGATTGGGTGTTTACTGCTGAGGGCACGGTGATGTATCTGCCTAGTATGCCTAGGGATTACCCCATCACTGCGTTCTTCCACGCCACCCATCCTAGAAAGATGTCATGGGTTCTGACTCCCGATCTTTACGGCCGTCCGGGGAAGATCTCATATAACAAAGGATTAAACCAAGGATCCTTTATGAGCAGACCTTCAGGTCCAGTTATGCCCTTCAGGGGATTACTGTCGGGTAGTGTCCCGAGCGAGGATACGTCGCTGATCCAGCCGGTTCAGATATCGACCTTCTGCAATGACTTTATGGGGCAGGGAGGAATGTATCCCAGGGTCAACCCTCGGTCCAGCGGATGGCTTAGCCCGAGGAATCTCCAATGGGCCAGTTTAACTGTTTGGGCCCTGAAGCACTTCCAGACGGAGCTGGAACATATTGGCTTGTTCGCGGCTGTGAGCTCTACAAGTGTTAGGCTGCCTGTCAACCCCAACCTGTTCTTAGCCTTGATGGAGCGATACAACTCGCTCATCGGGACTTTTGCCACTCCGCTAGGGGAGTTGGGCCTGGCCCTTCATGAGATAGCAGAAATTTTAAGGCTGCCAATGGGGGACACTCCTTATGAGGAATACGTCCCTACAAACCGGGAGTTGAGGGATACAAACCCTCGGGCGGTAGCAGTATATCAGGAGCTGATGTGCTACTATCTTGCCTGCACCACTTTCTATAAGGAGCCTTCTGATTTGGCTCACATCAACAAGTGGGCCACTTATCTTTTCTTCCACCAGGCCAGAAATGTTAAGCCAAACAAGGTGGTAGATAGCCGAGATAGGCCCTTAAACCCCCTGAGCATGCTGAATGCTAACACGGTCGATGACCTTACTGATGATGCAGGGGCTTTAGATCACGTTTTTGACAAGGAGATAGGGGGTTACCCTGCAGGCACAAAAGCCTTCAATTATATGAGGCATTGTCGCAAGCCTCTGTCAAAGGAAGCTCAATTGGCTTACTTCCTCTTCGTTTGGCTTTGCTGCTGGGTAGTGCCTGGCATAGCGTCTGCAGATCGCATCCACCATAACACCTTATGGCCTGCAGTGTGTTTAGTGTTCAAAGCAAGACTGGGCCTGCTTTCTGCTATGGTATATAGAATACAAGCAGGCCTGAGGTCCCTTATTGATGGGCTGCTCGCTGATAAGACGCAGCGTGAAAGCTTTCCCAGGATGGAATTACCCTTCCTGTACTTGATGGGATGGTTGATTCTTCACAACCCCAGGGTGATGTCTCCCGGTCCTGCCAGTGGTTCCGAAAATAACTTTTTGTTGAATTACAAGAATTTCTTTTGGAACGTGGCGACCGTTTAGATTGCCGGCGGGCGTTAAATGTGGCCCACAGCTGGAAGCTCTTCTGTACCGTCCCCCCTGTACATATCAATCAACAGGGGACGAAGCTTAAGGATAGGGGTCAAGGGAGGACCATTCTTTCTCCGGAAGCATTCTACTGGTTGGTCTGCATTAGACCTTCCCATTTGTTGTACAGAAGCGAGGACAACTGCTACTTAGAGCCGTATTTTCCCAGTCGGTTCGTCAGGCAGTTTGGGTACGACCAGTTGCACGTGGGGAATGCCATTACCAGCTTCAAGTCCAAAGGTGGACTCATTGATGGAGCCAGGGGATGGCGGTACTTCATCACGGGCTGTACTGGTGCAACCTTTGCTGTACCTGCGATCTCTCTTTCTATGGAGTTGCGCATCCTTCACTCTTATGCACAGTTCTATACGTCCATAAACACCTTCCATCGCAATTTTGATGTGCATGAAAATTTTAGTATGCCCTCCCATAGGTCCACTGCAAGGGAGGAGGCTCCGTCTGTTTCCTCGGACGAAAATGAGGACACCGCCGGGGCAGACGAGTTCTTGACGACAATACCGAGGGGCGTAATAGCTCCGCCAGCAGAGCCTCTCGTTATCCCCCAGAAACGGAAGGCTTCAACTCTGAAAGAGCCTTCCCCTCGCAAGAAGAAGACTGTCAGAGGTCCGAAAAGGGCTTCCACCAGGGGGGCTCCTAGGAGCGAGCCTGTCGTTTTCCCTATTGGGGATGATTCTTTGATTAGAGGTCATTTGCCTATTAGAGAGGGAACCTCCATAATTTTGGCTGACAGTGCCGGAGATTCTTTGCTCGAGACCGCTGCTACTACTGCTTCTGGTAGTGCTATGAGATCTCCTCTGAGGTCGAGCATAATAAGGCTCCATATACCTTTGTCCAGACCAATAATGGGAGTAATCCCTCCCTCGTCTGTAGGTATTTCCAGCAAGATTCCACCTGATGAGCCCCGAGTGGATCTTGGTGAAGACTGGGAAGACTTTCAGCCAGTGTCAGCTGGTGCACCTTCTTCTCCAGGTATGACAGCTCGCTTAGCATCATTAAGAAATAATTTAGCTGTAGTGGCTGTAGACGCGACATATATACCATCGGCCATGGGTAAATGTTGTCTTTACGCCTCTTTTAGGAAAATTAATATCAGTTTGATATTAACTTTCTCTTGTCTTCTTTGCAGGCGCAGATATTTCTAGAGAAGGTAGAATTGACGCATCCTTTGACTTTGTTATCGAAGAGGCATGCTTAGAAGTTGTCGACCCTTCGTCTGCAACATTTTCGGGTGTCGTCTCGCCCGTAGCAGTCCAGATATCATCAGAGGAGGATGAGCCTATTATCATAACTGTACCTCCTTCATTGAGTACGCCAGCAGCTTCAACCGTTGCTGGTATTCATTCTTTTGTAGCGCCATCTGTTGAAGCGACTACTGTAGCAACATCCTCTGTCGTCATTACTGGAGGGGGATTCACCGATATCGCAGCCACTCCCAACGTCCACTCGAATTTATCCATGCTAGTTGAGCAGTTTACTAGCGTTTTCTACATCACTTTGAAAATACTGATATCAATGGTGATGGAGAAGAATCTAGGCTTCGAGGCTCTGAAGATGTCCTCTAATCTTACTATAGCGCAGATTAGATACTTCAGTGACGCTGAAAGGGCTAATGTGCTAGAGTAAATATTAATGGTTTAGAACAATCCATTAACGAATATTTGCAACTATCTCGAGGCAGCATCGATGACCTGATTCAGGCTGAATATGAATCTCTGACTGCGCAGTTTGCCGAACAGATGGAAGGCTTAAATAAATCCATCCAGATGCAGCAGCAGGAGATGGATGAAGGGAAAGCCGTCTTGGAGGATGTTATTCCTTTTCAAACAAAGTGCAGGGCCGAACATAAGGGAAATGCAGCGAGGGTCCGAAAACTGGAAGCCAAACTCGCTCAGGCAAAGGAGTGGGCTCTCCAGTCGTCGGCAGCTCTAGACGTGGTGAATGGCCGACTGGATACAGCTCAGCAGAACTTGGCACGTGCCGGAGTCGCCTGTGCCGGTTTTGTTTAGGCTAGGTCCGAACTGTCCCTCCTAAGCAATGACGAGGTACGACTGGAGCGGGCTCACGCTAACGTCTTGAACTCCAGAAATGAGAGGATGGCTGCTTTGGCACTACAGATTCGCGATTTAACTGCTTATCCCCAATGATGTACTTCTTTGCTTCATTATGTAATTTGCTCTTCCCAGAGACAATAAAGAAACTTTATCTGACTTTTGTGGACCCATCATTTTTTAATATAAATGATAGGCTAGGGTGAAAGTGATATCAGAGGTAATATGAACATGATATACTTTCGTTAAGGCTTGGCTGAATATAAATCTATTCAGGAGTAATATGAACCTAACAGAATATAATCCAACTAAATTTGTATACAAAACACTATCAGAGGTAATATGAACATGATAGGTTTACAAATTAGTTAAGCAGATATATTCAGAGGTCATATGAACCTGATAGAATATGATCCAACTAACATTTGTAAGTAGTATCGTCAGAATGGAATCTTCACGATACTCTGCTAAGCAAAGGAGATCAAGCATAGTACTTATTCGAGAATTTGTCGTTGATAGGAGCCATTATCAAAACTTTATTAGGCTTGGCTCATCTGTAAGCGCCATTGAGAATGTGGTTTCAATCACATGAGGGCCCTCCCTTTCTTTATGATTGTTTGTGTAAAATTCGGATATCGTACTAGAGGTAATATAGACGTAGTATAATACCGTGCTTGTTGAGGACATCCCACTGGGGATCTTTGGTGGACCTATTATTTGTTACGCACGTTAAGTGCAAATAATAAGTTCGAAATAAACCCTATGATGGGTTTTGTGTCTAGTATAAGGCATCCCGCTGGGGGATTTTTGAGGATCCATTACTTTTTGCGCACGTTAGTGCAAGTAATGGGTTTGGGACAAGTCCTGACAGAGATACTATAGACGCGGTAAAATATGACTCTGTGGGGATGAATATGGAGAGACGTAGTTCAGAGGTAATATGGACATGAACTGAATTTTTTTCGGCTGGGGAAAATAAGGATAGTTCAGAGGTAATATGGACATAAAAAACTCGTTTCCATTGCGGGCATCCCACTGGGGGATGTTTGTGGACCTATTACTTCTTGTGCACGAGAGTGCAAGTAATAAATTTTAAGACAAGTCCTGCCAGAGGTAATATGGACGTGGCAGTTTTTGTGTACCTAACACCACTGGCATACTTAGAGTTAAGTACGGGTGCTAAGTTGAGGTGACAACCAATATCAGAGGTAATATGGACGTAAAAATCGATAGCCAAAACTCGGAGGGTTTGTTCAGAGGTAATATGAACATGACAAACTCAGTCCGAGAGAAATATTATGACAGTAGTACAGAGGTAATATGAACATGAACTAGTGTCTGAAAAACTCATTTGAAGAATGATTCATTGAGTGTGGTCTATCCAAACATGAAGATAGACCCAGGATCACTCCACTAGGGAGATTGATGGAACGATAGCTCAGAGGTAATATGGACATGGCTAGCGTAAAATAAGACTGGTCTAAATAGTCATTTTGGGAGTGGGCAAGTAGACCTAATGATTGCTGAGGAGAATTTTGAGGATCCATCATCCATTATGTATCTGGGACTTTTAGATACGGATGATGGCTCTTTGCAAGAATTTGTAATGAAGGAGAAAATGTTGCACATAGGCATTTGCTGGGGATGAAGAACCAAGAATTAATTTGTTCATCTGGGTTGTAGACTTATTACCCATGGCATACTTTTAAGTACAGATAATAAGCTGAAATGACTAGCACTACCAGGGGTTATGCGAACGTGATAGTAGAAAGTCGAAGAGAAGAACTTCACTCAGAGGTAATGTGGACATGGAGAAGTTCTAAAAATATCTTACTCAGAGGTAGGGTGGACGTGCTAAGATATGGTGGGGGTAAAGAAAATAGGGCAGAGGTAATATGGGAAATAACCATTTTTGTGGTAAAAGATTTACTCTGCTGGAGAAAGTGGAAAGATGTAGCTTAGAGGTAGTATGGACGTGAACTGATCTATAGCCACAAACTGGGAGGTTTGCTCAGAGGTCACTTGGATATGGCAAATTCAGCTGAAGAAACCGTTGGAGAAACTTTAAGGACTCATCATCCGGTACTTCTTGAGGGATCAATTTGCAGTGATCGTCCCCTCGTTTATAGATGCAAAGTGATGACTTTGGCGTCGATCAACTCTTGAATTCTCCTTTTTAATACATAGCATGCCTTCGTGGGATGATGAATGTACCGATGAAAGAGACAATAATCTGGGTCATCGACTTTGCCAGCCTTTTCAGGGTATTTGATGTTGGATAGCCGAAGCTTGTTTTCCTTCATCAATATATTGAAGATTTTAATGATGTCATCATCATTGAAGGAGACAGTCCCTTTTGGCTTTCGAGCTCCCAATACCTGAGTCGTACCGTCTTCAGGGAAGATGGTCACAGTTGCATCATCTTTAGACTCAGAAGGTCTTCTACCCTCAGCTTTGGTTGTTGCTCTGTTTTGTCGAGGTAGACTACCCCCAGACATGTCATGGCATTTGTCCACAGAAGTTGATTTAGAAGGACCTGCCTCTGGTATTACAGGATCAGACTCTGGAGGTTTGGAGTTTGCATGAGATGCAGTATACCCCAACCCAAAACGAGTTTGTTGACAGTAAGGATTACCTTACAACGTCTGCCTTTTTCATAGTTGAGGCCTTGTTTCAACTTCAAATCATAACCCATGCTTTGTATAATTTTTAAAGCTTGTAGGCTATATCTGTGGATTTGCATTCTTCCACCATCTGACTCGCGAGATTCTTCTTGTACAATTGGTCTATTCTGCATTCGACCGAAGATTATTTGATGCTGGTCGTTGCGAGTTGGTGGAACAATAAAGATAGAATCTTCATGCGGCCCATATGTCATGACGACATCAGATGTTGACGCATCTTCCCACATGATCTCTCCACGCTTAGAAGTTAGGGGCGCTAAATCTTGATTTTGATCCCTGTCTTTGCATTTTTGGATCAAGAAATCACGCAAATCAGCGATATTAGCAGAAGAAGAAGAATGCTTATTCTGCCTTTTTACATCATTGGGCCTGTGGAGATTAGGAACTAGAACGCTTTCTCTGCCATATGAGTAGAGCAGTTCAGCCATGTGAGTAGCACATGATCCATGAGGAGCGTATGTTCCTGTGAACCGGGTTTTCTTTATGCTGAGGGGCTTATCCTGGCATAATCTGGAGCTTTGCACAGGTTGGCGTAAAACTGAGAAAGTCCTCAACCGGCCGTCAGCATTCCACGTAATCTGAAGAGCGGGCAGATTCTTCTGTTGATGGCATAAAAAACCAGAGGTCGGGATGTCTGCCACTTATTTTCCCTTGCGGTGATTGCAAGGACCATCTGCCTCACTGTAGAGGGGAGATGCATTTTTACGCGTGGGGCGCTTCTGGAATCTCTGAGTTAACACTGAGGCGTTATCAAAAATTTTGTCTGCCACATCACAGACGGAAGACAAAGTTTTACGCGCAGAGCACGGAATAGACTTCTGGATTGGCACTGAGGCATTGCCAGAAGATTTGTCTGCCACATCACAGACGGAAGACAGAGTTTTACGTGCAGGGCACAGAGTAGACTTCTGGATTAGCACTGAGACATTGCCAGAAGCTTTGTCTGGCACGTCACAGACGGGAGACAGAGTTTTACGTGCAGGGCACGGAGTAGACTTCTGGATTAGCACTGAGGCATTGCCAGAAGCTTTGTCTGCCATATCACGGACGGGAGACAGTTTTATGCGCAGGGCGCGGAGTAGACTTCTGGATTAGCACTGAGGCATTGCCAGAAGCTTTGTCTGCCACGTTACGGACGGGAGACAGAGTTTTACGTACGGGGTGCACAGGTTGCCATTGTAGAACCTTGTTGGTCGGAGAGAGAGAGTCCGCAAGAACGGTAAAGGATGTCCGAGGCATCCATACTTTACGCAATTTCCTGCTATCTTGGACAGAGAGGGAATGAGAGCTACCCCCTGCTCGAAGCATGTCTTCGTAAGATGATTGGTCAAATTGGACGACCAAGGTCTTCTTCGTTGATCCTACGGACACAGCATTGTGTTGAGCAATGGCTTTCTCGTCAGATGAGAAAGTAGTCCCCAGCAGAGTCGCCATCTTGTGTTTGATAATAAACGAAAGAAATTAAAACTAGGTTTATACGAAACCCCTTTTTTTGGTTTACAAACAAGAAAAAGAAGTACAATTAATCCTATACGAGGATGTTAAGTACAAAAGTTTGATTTTGGGAAAATATTGATATAGGAGTCTGATCTGCGGTCGATCACTTTGTCCCTTGGACCACACGATGACGAAGAAGTGCTGTAGAAGACAAAAAAGAAGCTTCAAAGACTGCATGAGGGATTGAACTCTCGTTGCCAAAGCTCTCTATATGTGCTCTCTTGACCTTGACCGCTTTTCACTCTTTCGACCTTCGACCTTTCTCCACTCGACCTCTTTCTTTGACCTCTGACCTCCGTGGACGGAGGTCTTTATTTATAGAGTTGCAGCTACAGTCGACGTAGAAATCGAACAGCGGAGAGAGCTGCTCCCTTTACGCGGCGGTTATAATAACTGCTACCCACGTATGAATGATCCCTTGAATTGGCATGTGACGTGTGTCCCATTATGAGGTAATGCGTATAACAGCCCATCAGAGATCACGGCATGCAAGCCACGTATGTAACTGCCCCTCGCGTAGAGATGGTTGGCATAAAAGCCAAATGACTTTTTCATGGCGTAAAAGCCAAATAGCTGTTTTGATGGCGTAAAAGCCAAGTATCTGTCATATTGGCGTAGAAGCCAGGTATCTGTCATGTTGGCGTAGAAGCCAAGTAGGCATAGAAGTCAAATAGTTGTCAAGTTGGCGTAGAAGCCAAGTAGGCGTAGAGCTTGATGCTGCACGAGTAGGTAACCAGCGTAAAGATAGCCAGTTATCCTTCTTTGACTGAGGTTTTGAGAGTATTCTGGGCCAAATAGCCTTATCACGCTTCTTTGCAAATATGGCCTGAGTTGGCGTATTTCGAGGAGATAGCATACGGCGTACTCCTATAATTTAAAAATAGCCAGGTCGGCGTATTTCAAGGAGATAGCGTACAGCGTGCTCCTATAGCTGAAAATAGACTGATTGGCGTAATGTGCGGGGATGGTGATGTGGACGTATTAGTCCTAATTATAGCTCACCCAGACTTTGAAAGTAGAACCAAATCTCGTGCATTAAATGCAGAGATCTGCCCCCCATCTCGCCATTAACTGCAGAGACGTGCCTCGAGTTCTGTACGAAGAGTATCTTTTGACATGGCAGTTAGTTTCGTCTCTTCCTGAGCGTAAAAGCTCATTTCTGCCTATATAAAAATAGGCAGTGTATTCCTTGGACGTGTAAACGACATCTCATATCAAGGCTCATGTCACTAAACGATAGTTTGGGGCTCTGTGTAGAATCATCATAATAGCCGTCCTCTCGGTCATCGTGCAGTACTCTTTGTCAGGAGTCAGGTTCACTGCTTCAACTGACAGGTTCATTCGAGGAATACGAAGAGTTCCTCGTACAACTTCCCGTTGTATTAAAAGCAGATAGGTTTTACGTCGAAACGGCAATGTAGCAACCTTTTTACGCCGAGGCAGTCTGGAAATACTGCTTTACGTGGGTTATTCCGGAACTGTATTTTACGTTAAACCAGCATTGAAGCTCTGTTGTACGCCAATGGCTCTGAAGTCATGTTTTACGCCAACCGGTGCTGGAACTCCTATGTTACGTGGATTTCCTGTATATTGAGGGTTTTACGCGTATGATTCCCAACGTATTTTTTATGCTTCTACACCATGCTCTAAGCATGCCACATCCACGACACGATAAAACTTCTAAATAACTGCCAGGTCTTCTAGCATACAAAGTTTCTATCAGCAGTTATCCTTAACGCACGGCTCATACGTACAGGCGGCCAACCCAATACGTAGTCCGGGATCTACATGAGACTCACAACTCGTGTAACAACTGTGTCACGGCCAATGAACCTCATGATGCTCCATAATACTAGGGTAGTCTCATAAACAAGGTCCAATGCAAATACATAAATAAAACAGAATCATGCATCATATGGAATGTAAATAATAGTACTATGGCAAGGTATACTTGTCGAGCAAGATTCTGTATAGTACAAGCGTCCACAACAGTGTTAAGTTAAAGTAGTGAGGTTTAGGGTTTGGGGTATATTGTATGGATATATATAGAGAATAAGAGGCGGTGGAGAAACTTAGTGTTTAAGAAACTACTGCCGCTGTTGTTTCTTTATTGGTTTTGTTTTCGGTTGAGAGAGTTTTAGTAATTAATAGTGATAAGAAGTGGTGGAATGAACGGCTCACACGCGCAGAGAAGCAAAGCAAAGCAAAATTGGGTTTTGCTTCTGCTGCTGATATTTCTTACTTCTCCTAATGGGTTGTGGGTTCCAGCGGGTAGTGGGTTTGTGGTATGGGTTTTACGCGCGGGTGAAAGTAAGAGTATACGCGGGGGGGGGGGGGGGGTGGTTTTGCTACTGCTACTGTTATTTCTTACTTTACGCGGGTTCGGGTAGAGAATAGGGTATGGTTTGAATCCATTAAGGAATTCTATTTTCTTTTCTTTCTTTTTCTTATTTTTTTTTTCTTCTTAGTTATATATATATATATATATATATATATATATATATATATATATACATAGAAAAATCTGAAAATTATATTGGTGCATACGGTTAAACTAGCAACTGTCCAAAGGGTCTCCTACATGGAATAAATTAGGAAAATTTTATAATGGCTCCATAAGTCCCCTAGATGCACGAACACCTTAAATAAATATTAAATAAAATCTATCTCCTATATTTAGCTCATAATTACCATAAATAATTAATAATATGATTTCCAGAATGAGGGGTTTTACAGGCGTGGACTTGGATGAGTGCTTGAAGATGTCACTTGAGATGAAGAAACCTTTGCTTTGCAAAGCTGTTCCAAGAAGCCATAATTATTAGGTTGGAGGTTTTGGGCTTATGACAACCATTATTAAGTTGGAGGTTTTTCTTCCGATTAAATAAGTTGGATTTAGTTTCCAGCACTAGCTAGCCTACGACCAATATATGCGGACATATTTTTTTGGGTTTTGGAAGGAAAACTTGGTTATGCAATGTAGTTTACATCTTAATTATGACCTACCTATCTATCTATCTATCTATCTATCTATCTTTCTTTCTTGTGGTTTTGGACTACTCAACTATCAAACAAGAGTTTTGCACATTGTAGTTCTACATCTTTATTTTTCTAGTAATAGTAGTGGAACTAAAACTCCGAGAGTTGATTATCTTGATGATTTTTATGTTCATAGCTTTAGAAACATAGCTATTTAAACTTGGGTTAATTTTCATTCAAATATCTTAAATTATATTATGGATAGCTTCAGATTTAACAAATAAAGCTTCCATTATGTAATGATGGTTGGATGGGAGAGAGATGAATGTTAATTTAGCTTATTGTAAGAGATGCGATTTGATTATGGCAGTTTTTTTTTTTTTTTTTTTGTATTGTTTAAGGAAAAAAGAGCAAAAAATATTTTTCTTTAAAGCAAAAATTAATAATATAAATTTGTTGGTAATCAATATATTTTTATCTTTTTAAAATACTAGACATAGAATATATATATATATATATATATATATATATATATATATATATATATATATATATATATATGGATGGCAAAAGAAAGTACACAAGGGCAGTTTCACAACTGTCATGTTGTTTTGTTGTCCGTCTGGGATTGAAAATTGGAAGAGTATATTGAGGGCTTCAATTTTTAAGAGCAAAAAATATTTTTTCTTTAAAGCAAAATTTAATAATATAATTTTGTTGGCTATCAATATATTTTTATCTTTTTAAAATACAAACTCTTCGAGACAATAAGTTATACGCGAAGCTGAGCAAGTGCGAGTTCTGGTTGGACAACATATCTTTCCTTGGGCACATCATTTTCGTGAAGGGCATCTCAGTCGGCCCAAAGAAAGTTGAAGCCATCGTGAAATGGAAGAGACATGAGTCGGTCAGCAACATTCAGAGCTTTCATGGTCTAGCAGGTTACTACAGGAGATTCATAAAAGATTTTTCAAGGATCATTTTTTCTCTGACTAATCTCACTCGAAAAGGAGTAACGTTTGCATGGTCAGACGATTGTGAAACTTCATTTATAGAATTAAAGCAACGACACATCTCCGCACCGATTCTTACTCTTCCGGACGGTCCCGATGATTTTAAGATCTATAGCGACGCTTCAGAAAAGGGTTTGGGATGTGTCCTTATACAGAGAAACAAAGTGATAACCTTTATGTCGAGGCAGTTAAAGCCTCCCGAAAGGAACTATCCAATACATGACCTAGAACTTGCAGCTGTGGTGTTCGTGCTGAAGTTATGGCGACATTACCTCTATGGCGTACCGTATGAAATCTTTACGGATCACAAAAGCATCAAGTATCTCTATACTCAAAATGATTTGAATCTACGCAACTACATTAGCTTGAAATCCTTAGCGACTTTGACTTGATGATCAGATATATACCGGGCAAGAGCAACGTTGTAGCTGATGCACTGAGTCGAGTATTTGTTGGAAGATTAGCTATCGATGGTGGGCTGTGAAGATATCTCAAAAGTTTGGGCATTACACTCCAAATCAGATACAAAAAGGGGGCGCAGGTGGCACAAGTATGCCTCAAACAGTACTTATTGGAGAAAGTTAAGTCTGTCATAACCCGCACCCGGTATAGAGGCACGAGTGCGCGGGTATATCCAGCCTACGCCGCAGCATCGGCAATAGAACGCTGTCTAGGTCACAATAAATACTAACACAACTAAATTCCTGTCAATGATATTAATCTCCATAAGGAGGACAATATACATCTCACAATATCTCATAATGTAAACTCAATCACAACAACTATAAAAGTGTAAGGCACGATAAAAGATAAGAATAATGACATAGTCAAACACCATGTCTCAAAATATAGATAAATCACAGTCTAGCTGTCCAACATAAAGTCTCCACAAGTCTCAACATAACTAAGAATAAGTCTAAACATAAAATCAATAAACCTCAAATAAGTCTCAATGCATAAGATAAATACTACCTAGATAGCTGCAGGTAATGTCTCCTCTAAAAGAATAGTCTCTTCTAGGATCTCTGGTGTATAATCTGCGTCTATACCCGGTCCATAGTGTGTGGTAAAGAAATTCTCAAGATCCTCTGAAAAAAATATCCAGTCAGAATTGGAACGAAGTACAAGCACTAACAGCAGTTCCACATATATTGACAAAAACTATAACGCAGTGTAAAGGAATACAAGACAGATATGAATACTGGCAATAAAAGATACTAGAATAAGAATACTGGAATTAATGAATACTGGAGCATATGTCATCCTCAATGTATATCTAGCAATGAAAATAGAAATACAAGTACATGCTAGAACAATGAACTGGTATATAAATGAGTACTAGAACAATAACTAGAACATATAAGGATGCTAGATCAATATACTAGAGATACATGTCAAGAACATCTAACTAAGTGTGTGAAACATCAGCATATCATGTGATCGGCTTGGGACTGATCAGGCTTGCTATGCATGACTAGCTATAATTCATGTAAGGTCAGGCTAACCATCCGGATAGATATGATGTAAGCAATAGTCAGGCTAATCATACATAACAGGCTATGAGACATGTAATGGTCATGCTGCACCGACGTGAGGTGTGGGGGAGCTATGATGCATGTAAAGTTGGGTATGATCACATAAGCTACTAATATTTCCCCGTTTTCCCCAGCTAGCACGATGGATCCTGATCAAGACTCCTCGTGATAGGTCTCAATGATGCCAACTCGTGTAACAACAGTGTCAGAGTCATATACGCTTTACAACTAGAATTATAGAGATAATCAACATAATAGAAACTGTCAGAGAATATACTCGCCTATGGTCCTTAGCTGGCAATACCAATGTCCTGGTTCCAAAGTATCATCTGAATGATCGAACAGTCCTATAGACATATCATATAATATAATATTATATCAGACATTACACTAACACACACTATCAAAACACAATGATCTCAGAGACTACGCTTGGGGTGTCACGTCTGTATTTGCTGTGCATAACAGACAATCAATGATACGGTCTTGCCAGTACGTCAGTGTACATATGGCAATCTGCTAACATGTTACATGGTCACAGGTCAATGTAACTACGGGATATCCGTAGTTATACTTGGGTCATCTAGTATAAATACATATAATACATATTATTATTTATCATATACAATAATACTAATTAATTACAAATATAATAGATATATATATATATATTTATATATTTATACCTAATAGAAATTATACTATGTACATATATATATATATTAAACATGTACTAGGGATACATGTACAATACATATACGTATGTATATATATACTAATTAAGAATTATAATATATATATATATATATATATATATATGTATATTTATACCAAAATACATTTAAACATATACTAATACATGTACCATACATACATACCAATTAGGTTCATAAACTTTATATATATATCTATGTACATGTATATCAATATACACATAATAACCATATCCATATACTAAATACACAACACGGCTAAATACGTATGCAATATAGTGAAGAACTACTCATAAGCATGTACGTGTACATGTATACGAGAGGGGACTCAAACCTGGGTACGTGGGACGAGGCGTGGTCGACGACGAGGTATCAGCAGGGTCGGTGCTCGGGTTCACGGTGGTCAGCGGGTCTCCGGTCGAGTGCAGGTGGTCGTGCTTCGGCGTTCAGGCACTCAGGTGGACAGCAGTATCCCTCCGGCCAAGTGCAGGATATGCAGCAGCTCTGGGGCCGGCGAAGGTCCAAATCGGGTTCTGGTCCTGCGAGGGGTCTAAGTGCGGCGGCTTCAGTCGAGTACAGGCGGTCCAGCGCATCGATGGATCGGGATCCGGTCGGTTTCGGTCGAGTGAAGGATGGAGAGTTAGAGTTCTGCGGGTCGGGGACAGCGGGATGACGTTGGGCTTCTGGTGAAGATGACGTGTAGGCGACGTTCTGTCGATGGCGGGAGGTACTCGGTCGAGGAGGGGATCGGGTTCAGTCGAGTAGGATGGTGAGAGTCGTCGAGAAGGGTTGTCGTGTGGTGGTGGCTGTCAGTCGAGGAGGGCGGACGGGTTCAGTCGACGGCCTACGATGAGTGCTTCGGTCGGCGAGAGGAGGGGTGAAGTCGTGAACATAGAGAGGGTGGCGGTGAACAGGAGATGGGTTGAGGGAGTCGGCTGGATTGGTTTTAGGTTTAGAAAGAAAAGGAAAAGGTAAAGAAAAGGAGTTTATATATGAAGGAGGGTTGGTTTGACCTAGAAAAGTTTGACTTTGGTCAACCCCTTGGAAAAAGGGTCTTCTCATGTGGGTATTTTAAGGGCTATGATTCAAATAAATTAAAATGAATGGCTATGATGCATTGGTTCAAGGTTTTGAGGGCCATGGTTCAAGGAGGTTGATGTTGCATTGTACCCTCCCAAAAATTATGGAAAAATATACATGGAAAGAAAAAAGGGTTTATTTACGTGTCGTGTGTAACGGGGTGGATACCTAAATGCACTTTTGCACAAAAGTGCCCAACAATTAGAAAATTACACAAAGTAGGGGGTTTATGGTTTAATTAAATTAAATTAAGAGCAAATGGTGTTCTAAAATTAATTAGAAGTACAAGGGGCTGAAATTAAGTAAAACACAAGTATTATGTATGAAGTAGACTCAGAATAGAATATTATCCGAATTTGGGTTATTTAAAATAGGTCGAGATTGTGTCTCCAATTTTGATTGGAACACACAAGGATACAAAGTTAGATTTATATAGAAATAAATATAGTCATTTGCGATGAATGTTGTGCGACTAAAATAAAACACAATAAGAGATGGCTATGAGTCACACGAGGATCAGAATAACAGTCTGGCACGTCTAGGACAAGGGTGTAAAATTTGTTGGAAGACAATGGCTAGTGTAGTGCTCTAATTATCGAAGCAACAGTAAAGTATAATAATCAAATAAATTATAATAATTTAAATATAATTAATTATCATGCAATAATTTACACATTAATTATGAAAAGATGAAAATACTCCTAATCTGAAATGTGGGGGTGACAAGTCTACCCTCCTTAAAAGATTTTTGTCCTCAAAATTAAAATAAACTAGCAAAAGAACAAAGAATCAAACAAGAATTATACCTCAAGTCTCGAAGAGATACGGATACTGCTCGCGCATTTCGTCCTCTCTCTCCCAGGTTGACTCACCTGGAGAGTGATGTCTCCATGCAACACGAACCAAGGAAATAGTCTGGTTCCGCAATACCTTCTCTCTACGATCTAAGATCTCAACGGGCAATTCAGGATAGCTGAGTGTCGGTCCAACCTCGATCTCCGAGTGATCTAGTACGTGACTAGGATCTGCCACGTACCTTCTCAGCTGCGACACGTGGAACACGTCATGCACTCCGTCTAGAGCAGGCGGCAAGTCAAGTCTATAGGCCATTGCATCGACCCTTGCAAGAATACTAAAGGGCCCGATGTAACGTGGATTAAGCTTTTCGCCTCTACCAAAACGAATCGTGCCCTGTGTCAGAGAAATCTATCGGAACACCAAATCGCCAACCTAGAACAAACAATCTTAACACGTAATCTAAAACAAAATAATCACAAACCAATATAACAAAACCTATACCGAAAACTCTAGGGGTCTACGGTGGCTATCGGCCCAATGCCGATGTCTGTCCTGCGCCACTCGCTGTCTGTCTCTGATAAGTTTTACCTTTTCTGCTGCATCTACGACCATTTTTGGTCCTAACAAAGCTCTTTCTCCAACATCATCCCAAGATAACGGTGTACGACATCTTCGTCCATATAAAGCCTCAAATGGTGATATCTCAATAATGGCCTGGTAACTGTTGTTGTAAGCAAACTCTACCAAGTGTAGATGATCCTCCCAAGAACCTCCGAGATCCAAAACGCAAGTGCATAGCATATCTTCAAGAGTCTGAATAGTCTTTTCAGACTGTCTGTCTGTCTGGGGGTGATACGCGGTACTGAACTTGAGCTGAGTGCCCAAGCTAGCCTGCAGACTCCTCCAGAAATGGAAAGTAAAACGACTATCTCGATCTGAGACAATATTCAAAGGAACTCCATGTAATCTGACAATCTGCTTCACGTACATCTCTGCTAGCTTCTCTGTCGATGTAACCACTTTAAATGGTAAGAAGTGGGATGATTTGGTCAACCTATCTACGATGACCCAATCGCGTCCTTTCCTCCTGGAGAACGTGGAAGTCCTGAAATGAAGTCCATAGTCACGTGCTTCCACTTCCATTCTGGGATGGTTAAAGGTTAAAGCAATCCTCCTGGCCTCTATCGATCTGCTTTTACCTGCTGGCAGACTAAACATCGGGATACAAAGCATGCTACCTCGTGCTTCATACCATACCACCATCTTCGTGCAGCTCCGGGATGCATCGAGTACTGAGAGCAATGTGCCTCCTGCAAAACCTCTTCATGCATCTCTCCACTTGGCACACACATCCTCATGCCATGCCATAAAGATCCATCATCCGTAATAGTGAAGTCGTCTATCAATCGTGTCCGAACTTATGCCCTGATATTCCTTAGAGTCTCATTATCATACTATGTAGTCCATCAGCTCTGATTGTATCTGTAATCCCCACATCTGAATCTTAATTCGTGGAACTAGTACTTCAATACCCAGTCTAGATGCATATGCAATCACCTTGCCATGCTGCATCAATACGCATCCCAAGCCTTTCCCTGATGCATCACTGTAGATCACATAATCTCCTGATCCTGATGGAATAGTCAATATTGGTGCTGTAGTCAGTCGCTTCTTCAACTCTTCAAAAGCTGCTTGACACTCGTCGGTCCATATAAATTCTTGGTCCTTGTAAGTCAACCGAGTCATAGGTGCTGCTATCCTTGAGAAGTTCTCCACGAACCGTCGGTAATATCCCGCAAGTCCAAGAAAACTTCTCACCTCCACTGCTGATTTAGGAACATGCCATTTCTCGATTGCCGAGATCTTCTCTGGATCAACAGAAATACCATCTCCCCTAACGACATTTGTAATCCCCCTGATTTTTTCAAGAATTTTTAATTTAGATTTTTCACAATTTCCTGGAATTTTTTGGGATTTTTCTATAATTAAAACCAAGATAATTGGTAATTAAATAATTTTTAATTAATATTAAATAATATTAAAATATTATGGAAATAATATTTTATGGTGTAAAATGGAAAACTGGACATAGGATAATTTTTTGGGAATTTATTGGACTCCGAAAGCATTTTTAAAGCCCTAAAAACTAATTAAAATTTAAACCAAAATAAACCCTGAATTGAACCCGGTTTATTTTAATTAAACCCGGTTTATTTCCTGAACCAAACCAATGAAAATCGGTTTAAACAAACCAAACTTAAATCCTTATTGGGTCGAATCCGGGCCCAAAACCCAGACCCGACCCGCTAACCCGACCCGCATTTAATTACTAACGAATCGGGTCGGATCCCTACCACCCGACCCGACCCGACCCAAACTCGAAACCTAATCCTAATCTGAACCCTAACCCTAACCCTAGTCGGACTACTGTTCCGACCACCCTTTAAATCCCCCGCCGGCCGAAACCCTAACCCTAGCTTAGCCTCATCGACGACCTAACACCCCGTCCCCATCCCACACGACCACCGCACGCAGATCTCCTCGCTCCGCCCCCTCTTCCTCCTCCCTCCGCAGAGCTGCCCCCGCACGCCAGAGCCCGACCATCTCCTCCAGATCTCCCCTTCCTCCTCCGGCCAACCCCAATCCTCCCTCACCCGCCGCATCGCCACCTCACCCGGCCACCCCCGCTCCCATCACCCCTATAAATCCCCTTCTCCCCCTCGACTCCGGCCAGCAACCCCCTGAACCCTAGACCCCCGGCCATCCTCCGGCACCGCGACCTCCACCTACTCCTCCTCCTTCTTCCCCGCACGGCCCTGCCTTCCTCCACCCCAGCGAGGCCCTCCAGCGCCTCGACAGCAGCTCCGGCCGCCCTAGCCGAGGGCCGCCGCCTCCCGCGCGCCGCCGCCGACGACCTCGGCCGCCAATGCCGCCTCCAGCCTCCCTTCGGCCTGCCTCCGGCCGCCAAGCTCCGGCCAACAGCGCCCAGACCCAAACCCTAACCCTAGGGTGAACCGACCCGGACACGACTCAGACACGACGAGAACACGGAGAAATTTGGTTTTCGGAGTCCTATTCAGGTACCCGTTTCTCTCTCCTTGCTGTCCCATTTTCGATTTCGTCTGTTGCATCACGTAGACTGTGTGACCCTCTCGGTGCCCGTGCAACCCGCTCGGTGTATCGCGTCCTGTGGTGATCGTAAACCGCGATCCAAAAACAGGAAAATCAACACCCCGTTTCACCCTGGAACTGAGTACGTTCCGCCAAACAGGACGACTTGGTCGCGTGCGGTCTTCACCGATACGTGCGCGCCGTTGATACGGATGTGCGGGATTTCGCTGAAGTTAATTTGGATTTGTGTGCACACCGGAATCAACGCGTATCCGCGGACACCGTCCCGTATCCGTCAGTTTTGGAACACGTTGTAACTTCGTGTACACACGTCGGATCGAGACAAAACTTGCGCCGTCGGACTCGTAGCGATACGCTGGTCCTGTGACCCAAGTTTGATTCGATTCTGAGAACGTTGACAAAATCGTGTATCGTGGGCCCCGCAGGCTCCACTTGACGGGCGATTTTGTGATCGGCTCATCGGAATCCAATTCTGGACGTTCCGTTGGGTTCGTATCATCGTTCTTGACTTGTTAACACTAAGTTTGACGAATTTGGAGACCTTTGACCCTTACACACTTTTCGGTGCAAAGTGGCCCACATGTGGACCCCGCTTTGACCTAAAACTGTGATTTTTGTCCCTGTGTCCAAATTGGACTTAAGGACAGGCGTTTCTAGCTATTTGATATTTTTTAAATATGATGGTGATGTTTATTTCAGCTTTTGGAGGAGTACCTGCAGATCACACTGAGACCAGAGCTACAGTTGGAGCCAGAACCCCAGGCAAGTGTACCTTGCCAAACTCTGTAGTATTGTTACATATCTACCTTGATTCATTTATATTGCTGTGCATGCTTAACCTAGGACCGTGTGACGTACTTAGCGTCCAATTATTAGTCGGGTGCCAACACCGTACGCGATGTTGTGTATTGTCATCTAGAGATGGACATTCGTGACCCCTTGTACATTCTTGTACTTGTCTTACCAAGTACACTATACCCCAGGACACTTGACACTTTACATGAGATAGAATCTTCCTGAAATATTCATGGTGATTCTGTATAGGATACAGGTTTATGACATACACAGTTTACATGCTTAGATTTTATCCTGACTTGTTGCATTAGTTATGATCCTGCGTGTCATAGACATGAGACGTGAGATTACATTGGATGGGGAGAGATTTATCATACAAAAGGCTGATTATATATATATAATAATTTAATGGAAGTGCCTTAGACTCTGGCAACAGAGCTGGGGTACCGTACTGGCCCTTCGAGAGAATACTGCTATGGGTTTCTCCGATATTTGATCCTGTAGTAGTCTCAGCCCGAGTATGACTAAAACTCTCAACTTGCATATCACTTAGCTGGTTATACATTTACCCTATTGTTACATTTATTGCTGCACTGCATTTATTTTGGCTTGTATTATCTGTACCTTGCTATGTCCCCTGAGGACCTGAATCCGGATTATGTCCCCAGGATTAGCTGACGAGATTTATCCCGAGGTATACGGGACCGGAGCATTAGCATTAGCATTAGCAGAAGTAGGTGCCTACATTGGAGCAGAACCAGGATCCGAGGACGAGATCGTACTAGAGGACTTCTCCTAAGTATTGGCTTGAGATACTCATTTATTTCTGTTCTAGTTATTTTATTTCCAGTTTATTGCATTGATGTACCAGACTTGTTCTCGGATTGTTCTCCGAGACACTTTTATTGAGATATGCTAGTTTATTTTTATTTGCATTATTCTGGCTTTGATCTGGGTTTATCTGTTGTGGATGAGATTAGTATAGACTGTGACTTGTATCTTTGGATCTACTTATTGATATATTACAGCTTAAGCATGTCCCGATGGATCCATTAAATTGGGTTTGTCCATCGGTGTGTGCTGCTGGCCAGTGCCACGCGTCCAGTCCCTCGGTATTTTGGGACTGGGGCGTGACATAGTTTTTGTGGTGGCCCATGCAGGTCTACGACTAAATTGTTCGATTTCAACTTAGGGACCGAGCAAGCCTGCACTAAGGATAGGATAAGTTTTAGGATCTCATCCACTTGCTTGAAACGTTCTTGATATCTATATCGGATTCAAATTAAATTCTTGACTTGCATCTTGCCTTGATTCATGTGCGCCTCTTATAGTTTATTTTGATGCAGAGTAATGGATTCAAGAGCTGTAAACTCCCTCGACTAGATTTTAGTAAATTAGAATTATTTTAGCTAAATTAGAATTTTTGTAACTTTTTAAAAATTATTTGTTTACATATCCTATTGATTGTGCACCTATACCTTACATAATTAATTGGAGCATTACACTAGCTGTAATTCCCAAACGAAATTCACATACCTGCCCTAGACATGTTAGGCTATTTTTTAGAATTTTGTGCAACTCCCAGATTAGTCATTTTGAGCCTCGTTTGAGACACACAAGTATCGTTACAAAAGTTTGTATTTAATTCCTATTTTATTTTTTGCTCTTTTAACCATCTCTGTACCCCTAGAAATTTAGAACCAACAGGCACCTGTTTTACCCAAACAAAAATACGATAATATTCTACTTTAGATATAATACAATTAGTATATTGACACCGTAGTAAAATTATGACCCAACCTGCCTCTAAATAATTAGAGAACATCGTGCGCAGTATTATTAAATAATAAATACGGTGACCCGTATCACCTAAAGAACCAGGCCCTGCCCCTGCCCAGGCTCACCCCCACACCCCCCCAAGGCACTCCCCCAGGTTTCCCCCTCATTTCTGTACAAAACAGTATTCCCAGGAATCAGTATTTTTAAATAAGCAAATTGCGTAATTACGCAAAATACCAATTTTGGGACCTATTTGCAAATTAGGAAAATTCAGGGGGTTTTTATACAAAATTGCAGTGCTAGGTGGCATTCCCCCATTGGCTGGTGAATGTGGACCGTCCACGTGTCATGTGGGGCCCACAAAAATATCCAAAAGGCTGCATAAATATCCTAGAAAATCAAATACCCTAAATACCCCTAAACTTCCTCTTAATTACCACCTATGCCATTCCCTAAACTCTATATAAACCGACCCCCCCCCTTTCATTCCGACCTCACACCACCACCGCCACGGCCACCCTCCGCCCACCGGACCACCTCCGACCTATTCGCCACTTCCCTCCCCTTCCCTCCGACCACCGCCACCCCTTTCCGGCCACCGCCTCCGCCGCCCTGAACCACCACAGACCCTACCCCGACCTACACACCACAGCACCGCCACCACTCCCATCCACCCCCAGCGCCGCCTCCGGCCATCGTCGACCACCGCCACCACCCCCAAACGCCTCGCCCCTACCTCCTCCACCATTCCGACCAACCCCCTGCCACCCCCGACCACCTCAGCCGCCGCCCTCACCTCCACAGAGCCCCGACCCCTCTCCCCGACTACACCACCACCCCCATCCCGACCGCCTCCAGCCACCACCACCGCCACCCCTGACCTCCACCACCACCACCAGTCTGCTCGCCACCCTCCCCTCCGTCGAAACCTCCGCCTGCACCACCCCCTCCGCCACCGCCACGGCCGCAGCAGCCCCCGCAAGCCACCACCACTGCTGCTGCTGTTAGCTGCTGCTGCTGTTGCAGGCGATCCTCCGGCCAGCCTCCGTCAGCTCCGCCGCCGTCCTCCCGCCGGCGACTCGCCGTGGACCCCCCCTGCCACCTTGTCCGGTATAATACATAGGTATTATACAAAAATACCTAATTATACCTATGTGCATGTATATATGTATATAATATATGTAATATATGTGTATATAATTATATATATTAATATATATATATATATTATTATATATAATTAATATTATATTATTATATAAATACTGTATAAATACAGTATTTATGTATTTATAATTTCTGCATTTTTTTTTATTATTTATTTATATATGTCTATATATATATATATATATATATATATATATATATATATATATATATATATATATATATATATATATATATATATATATATATATATATATATATATGTAATTATATATTATATGTATATAACTATATATATATAATATAAATACATAATATATACTTAAATACTGTATTTTATACAGTATAATTTATATGTATTATTTATGCATTTTATTTTCTGTTATTTAACTATTATATATATATATATGTAATATATATATATATATAATTTCTTTTCTTTCTTTATATATATGTATATCTATATATATATATTTAATTATATAACTATATATATATATATAATATATACTTAAATACTATATTTTATACAGTATATAAATATATATTATTTATTTATAATTTCTGTTTTTCTTTTTTTTATTATATATACATATATATATATATATATATATGTATATGTATATATATTTATATACATATATATTCTATATATAATTATATATATATTATATATATATAATTATTACTATTACTATATACCTATATATATATATTGTAATATATTATGTATATATATATTTTCCTTCCTTTTCTTATATATCTATATATATTTATACATAGTATTTATTATATATATACATATAATATATATGTATATATATATATGCTTTTCTTTTATTTATATAATTATATGTATATATATACTATATCATATATATGTATGTATATATATATAAATATATATATGTATGTTTAATTCCTGCATCTTTTTATTTTCTTTCATATATATATTTATATCTATATAATTATGTATAATGTATATATAATTATTATAAAGTATATTATATACATAATAATATATATGTACATTTAAATTTCAGCATTTTTTTTTCTTTTATATATATATATATATATATGAGAATATATATATCTATATATCTATATATGTATATATTACCTATTATATATATATTATTTATTATATTATATATATGTATGTATATATGTATCTTTTTCTGCATTTCCCTTTCCTTTATATATATGTAAATATATATATACATATACGTATACCTATTATATATGCTATATATATACATACTATGTATGCTATATCTATATATATATACTATATATATTAAGTACCCTTTTTATTTAAATTGGTATTTACGAATCCTGTAAACATTTTTTTTTTAAAACAGAAAACATCTCCAGCACAGTCAGTGACCCCCTGTCACAAGGACCCTCAGTCTTGACAGTGGGATCAGGTGTCCAATACAATCAGGAAGTAGGCAAGTATACCATGCCAAGTTACTGTTTAAATTCAAGTGCTGTTATATGCTATTTTCTTTCCTGAATTCCATATAACTGAGAGTACCTGAGCTTGCCTCAGGTACAGTCAACAAATACGTTGACACGTAGTATAAATAACTTAGTATTTTACAGACTTACCATCAACTGCGAGGATATCCTAATATCTTCCTAGACCCTATCACGGGAACACGCAACATGGTTGCAATACATATTGGGATGCGAGCTGCATAATTGATTAGCTACCAGTACGTATGACATGCATCACGGCTTAGCATAAAATCAGGAAACTCAGGAAAAGTACGACTTGGCATTTAGTTACATTGGGCGGGAAAGATAACTAGTAGACGTATGGGACACCCCCTCCAAGAGTCATTTATCCTTCGTACCATACTCTTCGGAGATGGTCGATTGCAGAGCTACCCGTGTGTCCGGGGGCATATGACACATATACTAGCCAGTCAACACAATTGGTGAATTAAGTCAGCATATGTCAAACCTACACTTTCCCATGCGTACTACAAGGTCTTTACTTGCATTTCACTTAGATGGTTAGCACCCTGTATTTACTTATTTTATTCAGTATTTACATACCTGGCATGTTGTTTCTTGTATCTTGTTATGTCCCACTGAGGACCTGGTTCCCTTCCAGATTTAGACGAGGCATTCTATCCTACGGTGTATGGTCCCGGACAGGAGACCAGGTGTGCTACTGAGGAAGAACTAGAGGAGACACCATCAGAGTCCACCTGATTCTAGAAGCTTGCTCTCTTGGAGATGGAGATGTTTTGCTAGATAGACGATACTTAGTCTATCTGGTTTACTGCACTTTTATTATATTTTTGTAGTGGGTTTGTTCCCACAAGAGGTGTATTATTACATTTTCAAACTCAGCATTATATATATTCAGCACTATTTCCTGACATTTTCTGTGGATGAGATAGATTTACCTGTATTAGACTTATAGTAATTTTAGGACAGCGTAGCACGTTCATGTGGGACCATAAAACCCTTAGTGACGTGTCAGCTGTCCAATGCCACGTGTCCTAGTTCCTCTCATTTTGGGACTGGGGCGTGACAAGAGCAAACGACGAAACTCCAGCAAACACACCAATAGGTGCTGTAGCCACCTACGGAGAAGATGAAGTGACGCCATTGAGCGAAGATCCCTCTACTCAACAAGGCAGCCAAGCAGATCAGCATGCTCCTAGATTTCGGCGAGATGACATCCTACCGCCTCCGCAGTTCGTTCCACCAATGCCTGTTTTTCCACCAGGACAAGTCATGAATGGGCAACAGATGTTCCAAATGATCTACGCAATGATGCAAGTCCAACAGCATATTTATCAAGAAGCTCAGCGTCGCGAGGCAGATTACTTGAGGAACAGCCTAGTAAATGCACTAGAGCAGGCCAACCTACCAACTCGACGATAATCGACGGGCTCTATCACCGATTTCCACCAGCTGAAGCCCCGTACCTTCTCATGCAAGGAGGAGCCCACAAAAGTTCATGAGTGGCTCACCAACATATAACATCAGTTAGAAGCAGCTGAGCTTCCAAGGGAACGTTGGATGACTGCCATCAGAATGCAATTGACGGACAACGCACATCACTGGTGGCCATCCGAGGAGACACGACACGGACCAGACCGAGTCACCTGGGAGGAGTTCTCCAAACTCTTTCAAGAGATGTACATCCCGGCTACCGCTCGATCAGAACTTCATGACAAGTTCAATCGCCTCACTCAGGATACTATGTCAGTGAAAGAGTACAACGCAGAATTTATCCGTCTGAGTCACTTCGCCCCTACCTTGATTCCGACAAAAGAAGAAAAGGCTAAGAAGTTCTTCGACGGACTAAACTTCGAGCTACAGAAACTGATTGGATCCGTTGCACCTACATCTTACTCAGACGTCCTTGCTGCAGCCCGATGCCTGGAGTACGTCACCAGACGAGAGTCCAACCTGAAGAGGCCTTCCACATCAGCAACAGCCCGAGCACCGCATGGAGAAGCTGTAAAGAAACCTCATCTGCATCAAGCACCACAGGGAGCTGTATCCAAATCACTAACTCTTCCTACGTGTCACTACTGCGGCAAGATAGGCCATATTTAGAAGGAATGTAGACATAAATTTGAACTATGCTTGGGTTGCGGATCCAGACAGCATGCAGTGAGAGACTGTCCTGAGCGTAGAGAAGGAGCACCAAGAGAAAACCAACAAGCTCTTTCAGCACCAGGAGGACATCAACCAAGGCCACCTTTGGCACCTCGACCAGCACTCTTCCAGCAGGCCCAGCAACAGCAGAGGGCACCACCTCAAGGACGCGGACAAGCTTTCGCGATAACTTTGGAAGACGCCCAGACTCTTGGAGTAGCTAATACGCGTAAGTTTTTATAGTCTTCTGTTCCTAGTATTGATTTAGTTCGTGCCTGTTGGTTCGTGACCCTAGCCTTAACCTAGTAATTTTGAACTTGCTAATAATTGATAACCTAGTATGTGATAAGTGATAACCTAGTTTTTCTAAAAATTGTAGTGTTCTAGATCTCCTTCATACGGGAGATTGCGTAAACTTTCATTGCTTAGGGAAATAATTCCCCATGCGATCTTGCTTAAACCTCAACCTTGATTTTTCTTGATCGAGATGTGCTTCGACCAAATGTCTGCAAACCGTGTCATCCCTGTTGATCAGTTATTCTTTGATTGCGAGGACACAATCTTCTTAAGGGAGGTAGATTGTAATCCCCCTGATTTTTTCAAGAATTTTTAATTTGGATTTTTCACAATTTTCTGGAATTTTTCGGGATTTTTCTGTAATTAAAACCTAGGTAATTGGTAATTAAATAATTTTTAATTACTATTAAATAATATTAAAATATTATGGAAATAATATTTTATGGTGTAAAATGAAAAACTGGACATAGGGTAATTTTTCGAGAATTTATTGGACTCCGGAAGTATTTTTAAAGCCATAAAAACTAATTAAAATTTAAACCAAAATAAACCCTGAATTGAACCCGGTTTATTTTAAATAAACAAGGTTTATTTCCTGAACCAAACCAATGAAAACCGGTTTAAACAAACCAAACTTAAATCCTTTTTGGGTCGGATCCGGGCCCAAAACCCAGACCCGACCCGCTAACCCGACCCGCATTTAATTACTAACGAATCGGGTCGGATCCCTACCACCCGACCCGACCCAAACCCGAAACCTAATCATAATCTGAACCCTAACCCTAACCCTAGTCGGACTACTATTCTGACCACCCTTTAAATCCCCCGCCGGCCGAAACCCTAACCCTAGCTCAGCCTCCTCGACGACCTAACTCTCCGTCCCCAGCCCGCACGACCACCGCAAGCAGATCTCCTCGCTCCGCCCCCTCTTCCTCCTCCCTCCGCAGAGCTGCCCCCGCACGCCGGAGCCCGACCATCTCCTCCAGATCTCCACTTCCTCCTCCGGCCAACCCCAATCCTCCCGCACCCGCCGTGTCGCTGCCTCACCCGGCCACCCCCGCTCCCATCACCCCTATAAATCCCCTTATCCCCCTCGACTCCGGCCAGCAACCCCCTGAACCCTAGACCCCCGGCCATCCTCCGGCGCCGCGACCTCCACCTACTCCTCCTCCTTCTTCCCTGCACGGCCCTGCCTTCCTCCACCCCAGCGAGGCCCTCCAGCGCCTCGACAGCAGCTCCTGCCGCCCTAGCCGAGCGCCGTCGCCTCCCGTGCGCTGCCGCCGACGACCTCGGCCGCCAATGCCGCCCCCAACCTCCCTTTGGCCCGCCTTCAGCCGCCAAGCTCTGGCCAACAGCGCCCAGACCCAAACCCTAACCCTACGGTGAACCGACCCGGACACGACTCAGACACGACGCGAACACGGAGAAATTCGGTTTCCGGAGTCCTGTTCAGGTACCCGTTTCTCTCTCCTCGCTGCCTCGTTTTCTATTCCGTCTATTGCATCGCGTAGACTGTGCGACCCTCTCGGTGCCCATGCAACCCGCTCGGTGCATCGCGTCATGTGGTGATCGCAAATCGCGATCCAAAAACAGGAAAATCAACACCCCGTTTTACCCCGGAACTGAGTACGCCCCTCCAAACGGGATAACTTGGTCACGTGCGGTCTTCACCGATATGTGCGCGCCGTCGATACGGATGTGCAGGATTTCACAGAAGTTGATTTGGATGTCCGTGCACACCGGAATTAACGCGTATCCGCAGACACCGTCCCGTATCCGTCAGTTCTGGAACACATCGTAACTTCGTGTACACACGTCGGATCAAGACAAAACTTGCGCCATCGGACTCGTAGCGATACGCTGGTCCTGTGACCCAAGTTTGGTTCGATTCTGAGAATGTTGACAAAATCGCGTATCGTGGGCCCTACAAGCTCCACTTGACGGGCAATTTTGTGATCGGCTCATCGGAATCCAATTCTGGATGTTCCGTTGGGTTCGTATCATCGTTCCTGGCTTATTGATACTAAGTTTGACGAATTTGGAGACCTTTGACCCTGACACGCTTTTCGGTACAAAGCGGCCCACATGTGGACCTCGTTTTGACCTAAAACTATGATTTTTGTTCCTGTGTCCAAATTGGACTTAAGGACAGGTATTTCTAGCTATTTGATATTTTCTGGATATGATGGTGATGTTTATTTTAGCTTTTAGAGGAGTACCTGCAGATCACACTGAGACCAGAGCTACAGTTGGAGCCAGAACCCCAGGCAAGTGTACCTTGCCAAACTCTGCAGTATTATTACATATCTACCTTGATTCATTTATATTGCTTTGCATACTTAACCTAGGACCGTGTGACGTACTTAGCGTCCGATTATTAGTCGAGTGCCAACACCGTACGCGGTGTTGTGTATTGTCATCTAGAGATGGACATTCGTGACCCCTTGTACATTCTCGTACTTGTCTTACCAAGTACACTATACCCCAGGACACTTGACACTTTACATAAGACAGAATCTTCCTGAGATATTCATGGTGATTCTATATAGGATACAGGTTTATGACATACACAGTTTACATGCTTAGATTTTATCCTGACTTGTTGCATTAGTTATGATCCTGCGTGTCATGGACATGAGACGTGAGATTACATTGGGTGGGGAGAGATTTATCATACAAAAGGCTGATTATATATATATAATAATTTAATGGAAGTGCCTTAGACTCTGGCAACAGAGCTGGGGTACCATACTGGCCCTTCGAGAGAATACTGCTATGGGTTTCTCTGACACTGATCCTGTAGTAGTCTCAGCCCGAGTATGACTAAAACTCTCAACTTGCATATCACTTAGCTGGTTATACATTTACCCTATTCTGCACTGCATTTATTTTGGCTTGTATTATCTGTACCTTGCTATGTCCCCTGAGGACCTGGATCCGGATTATGTCCCCAGGATTAGCTGACGAGATTTATCCCGATGTATACGGGACCGGAGCATTAGCATTAGCAGAAGCAGGTACCTACATTGGAGCAAAACCAGGATCCGAGGACGAGATCGTACTAGAGGACTTCTCCTGAGTATTGGCTTGAGATACTCATTTATTTCTGTTCTAGTTATTTTATTTTCTGTCTATTGCATTGATGTACCAGACTTGTTCTCTGATTGTTCTCCGAGACACTTTTATTGAGATATGCTAGTTTATTTTTATTTGCATTGTTCTGGCTTTGATCTGGGTTTATCTGTTGTGGATGAGATTAGTATAGACTGTGACTTGTATCTTTGGATCTACTTATTGATATATTACAGCTTAAGCATGCCCCGATGGATCCATTAAATTGGGTTTGTCCATCGGTGTGTGCTGCTGGCCAGTGCCACGCGTCCAGTCCCTCGGTATTTTGGGACTGGGGCGTGACAACATGCCCAAGAAATGAAACTCTGTCCAAGAAGAACTCATATTTACTGAGCTTCGCATATAACTGCTCCCTCCTTAATGTCTCTAGAATAATCCGCAGGTACTTCTCGTGCTCCTCGTGGCTCTTCGAATAGACAAGTATATCATCTATGAAGACGACCACGAACTGGTCCAAATACTGATGGAAGACTTGATTCATTAAGTCCATAAAGATTGCTGGAGCATTGGTCAATCCAAATGGCAGGACCAGAAACTCGTAGTGTCCATACCTTGTCCTGAATGTGGTCTTCGGGATGTCCTGCTTTCGTACATTCACCTGGTAATATCCCGATCTCAAATCTGTCTTCAAGAATACTTAGCTCCACTAAGCTGATCAAATAAGTCATTAATGCGTGGCAATGTGTATTTATTTTTCATAATTACTGCATTTAAGGCTCTGTAGTCAATGCACATACGCACTGACCCATCCTTCTTTGGTACAAACAACACTGGTGCTCCCCAGGGTGATGCACTTGGTCGGATGAAACCTTTCTCCTCTAGTTCTTTTAACTGTGCCTTCAGTTCATCCATCTTCTTCTTTGCCAGTCTGTAGACATGCGATACTATGGGTGCTGCTCCCGGTGCTAGTTCAATTGAAAACTCTACGTCTCTGTCTGGGGGTAGTCCTGGCAATTCCTCTAGAAAGACGTCTTAAAATTCTAAAATAATGGGATAATAGACAATATCGTCCATTGCGAGCTGCATACCATCAAGGATTTCTGTGGATCCTCGTACAAACTCGAGTTCAGGCTGGCCTGGTACCTTAAAAAGAATGCTTCCTCCAAAGCAATCGAAGAAAGCGTGGTACTTGCTTAGCCAGTCCATTCCAAGCATAATATCAAAAGTTGGCATAGGAAGGACTAAGATTCGGGCGTTCATCTCTCAGCCACGTATCATTATAGGACACGATCTACAAGTCCGACTAACAGGTACAACTCCTCCGGTAAGAATTCTAACACAACTAGGTAAAGGTGTAGAGGCAATGTTGTGTTTGGCAATAAAACAAGATGATATGAATGAGGGGGTGGATCCCGTATCAAACAATGTCACAGCAGGAAAAGTAAAAGCAAGAGTAATACCTCCGGATCCATGTCATCCACTTCCAATGCAAAAGCTTGCCCATTCTTCTGTGGCTGTCCATGACTAGCCCTCATGTATTGATCCTCCTGAGTAGGTAGAAGTGGTCCTCGCTGAAATTCTCCTGCTGCTGGGGGTCGAGGTGCTCCTGGTCTAGCCATCTGTTGAGCTGGCTTCGGTGCTGGAAGCGCTAGTCTCTGAATTGGCGGTGGAAGTGTCAATGCCTGTTGCATGGGACAGTCTCTCGCCAGGTGCTGTCCGGAGCCACATATCATACACTGCCCCAAGAGAGTTCGACAATCTCTCGAAATGTGTCCATGTTTCCCACAATAATTGCAGTAGGGCTAAACCAAATTCTGGTACGGTCCTGCTCTATGCTGCTGATGTTGTTGTGCCAAAGGACGTCCGATAGGCTCTTCTTGCTGTGTCCTTGCTGGTCCCTGCTATGTCCTTGCTGGTCCTTGTTGTGTCATCAATTGATCTCATTTTGCTCTGCTGATGGTTTCTTACAATCTGGCTTCTGTCAGTAACTCGGTATAAAAGATTCGGGACTGTAAGCTTGTGTAATGTTGGAGCTCCTGATTCAGTCCATGATAAAACCTCTTAGCCTTGGCCAAGTCATTCGGTATTAGGGCAACGTCATATTTACTGAGGCGACTAAACTCGGCATCATACTCGTCCACTATTTTGTTCTCCTGCTCCAAGTGAAGAAACTGATCGTACAATGCATCTTTGACGGTGTCCGGAAAGTACTTCCTTTCAAAGCACTCCAAGAATTGCTCCCAAGTCTGGTATGTACCCAACTGGCGCTCCATGGATTCCTACCAGTGATGAGCATTACCATCTAGAAGCGTCCTTACACCTGTCTTCTATAGCTCTGTAGGTAACTGCGATGCTTCCAATAGCTTTTGAGTGTGGGTAATCCAGTTGGTAGTCTCCTCCGGGCTCTCAGTGCCTTCGTACGGCTTCAGACCCATATGAATAAAGTCCTTTACTGAACCAACTCTAGCTCGAGGTACTGGAGCTAGTGCTTGAGCTGGTACAGTAGCCTGTGAAGCCATCCTCTCAAATCCTACCATAAATTCTTGCCTCTGCTCGGCTGCCTGGTGCCTCTGTTCCTGCATCATCATCTGGAAGAATTGGAACAGCTGTGTCTGGCCGTCTTACGGTGCTGGGAAAGCTGGAAGGTTCACATTAGGTAAAGTGGGAAGATCAGATGGAATTGGATTGTGAGACTGTCCATCTGGTCCTGGAAGTCTAGGAATCATTAAGGTCCCTCCTTGAGTCTGACCATTGACTCCTGAAGGTGCGTCGCCATCGGCGACAGTACATCCATTTTGCATATACATCTCTCTGCAGGTGATGTACGAAACGATTAGAAGAAGTACAGAAATCAAACAGGATGCAAGCATTTAAATATGATAGTTGAAAGGAAGATGAGTTTTAGTCAAGCGTGGATGAGATCCTCATACTCTATTCCTATATGCAGGCTTGTTCGGTACAGTTACGTAACTGAGATAATATATTCTTGACTTGCATGGGCCACCACAAAAATATGTCATGCCCTAATCCCAAAATACGTATGACTAGGAATACGTAACACGCCAGCCGTATGTATACGAACTCCAATATATGGAAACCATATACACACGTACGCTGTACATGAATATCCAATCCACCAGTGGTAATATACTGTCAACAAGTCACACGCAATCTATATCTCATAAACAACACAAATAAAAAGATAAATGGAAATAAATAACTGAATATCAAGATGAGTATCAAGGTATGATAGTCGGATGAAAATAAATCCACTAAAAATCGACTATACTAAAACTACTAAAGAGAGAAGAGAATCAACTCTAGTATAAGAATAAATGTCTCTAAAAGAATAGCAACTAAATCTCTAATAGCTGCAATGAATCACAGATACTCCGAAGGTAAGACCTCCTCAGTCTGATAAGAAGTGTCAGGTCCAGGTCCGTACTCCTACGAATACTCCTGTTCATCTATATCTGGAAAGGTACCAGGTCCTCAGAGGAACGTAACAAGATACATATAAACATGCCAATAAAGTACTGAAATGTAAACATCCAAGGGTCACCTAACCATCTATGTAAATGCAGTTTGAGAACAACTTTCCACCAATTGGGTTATCTGGCTAAAAATGGGATTGACATGGTTCTCTTGGAGATCCAAGGGCCTACAAAGCATGTCATCTTTTGAACGGCAGAAGCCACCTGATAATATATAATATATAGTGGTCATTATGACCGCGCATCTTCGGCGGAGCGTACGGGTTACAAGGGAAAAACTGCAAAGGAGCCCAAATGCCTTACTTGTTTTTCTCCCTACGTACCCCATGCTCTAAGCATGTCACATACATGACACGATAATACCTCTAAATAACTGTCAGGTCTACTAGCATACAAAGTTTCTATCGGCAGTTATCCTTATCCGTCGCACGACCTATACGTGCCAGTGGCCAACCGAGTACGCAAGTCCGTATCCTACATGTATCTCACACTCATATAAGAATAGTGTCATGGCCAATGAAATATAAAATACCTCATAATAATGGGGTGGTCTCATAAAGTAGGTCCAATGCATATACATAAATAAAAACAGAATACGACGACACCGTCGTTGCACCCAAGTTTTCTTGGACGCGTAATTTATATAACAGTTAAAATATATAAACTAAAATAAACAGAAATAAATATGTATGCATTATATGGAATGTAAATACAGTACAATGGCAGGTATACTTGCCTGGCAAGAAATCTGTATGGTGTAAGCGTCCTAATGGCTCCGAACAAACGTCTCCGGATGCTGAAATAGACATCACCAACATTTCTGGAATCAGTAAAATAGCTAGAAATCACTACCCTTTCGTCCAATTTGGACACAGGAGAAAAACGGTAATTTTGGGTTAAAGTGGGGTCCACGTGTGGCCCACTTTGTACCGAAAAGCGTGCCAAAGGTAACAGTCTCTAAATAGGACAAATTATAGGTCAAAAAACTCTAAAGTCAGTACGAACTCAACGGTATGTCCAAATGTGGATTCCGATGAGCCGAACACAATTTCGCCCAAAAAGTCAACCGTGGGGCCCGCCAATAGGCGACTTGGTCAATTATCTGAAAATTGTGTGAAAATTGGGTCACAGGACCAACGCGATATGATGAGTCCAGTGGTGCAAGTTTTATCGCATTCTGACGAGCGTGCACTAAATGGGGCAGGGTTTTGCAAAAGTTGCGACACGGAGAACTCCCACAGATACGGGCTGAATTTGACGCGCACATGCGTCCAAATCAGTTTTTACGAAAGCCCACACGTCTGGGTATACTGTGCGCACCTTTTGGTACACTTGGTACTCGACGGGGCTGTCCCGATTGGCGGGACGCGCTCCGTATCACAATTTCTGGAATATTGTAAAAAGCAGGTTTTCAGGGTTTTCTATCTAATTTAATTTAACATACATCAGTTAATAAATTATTGTATTTAACAAAAAATAACTAGGTTAAGTGGTCTTCGCATACCAAAAAGAAAAATTGAATTCGAATATCTGTGGGGGGAGATACGAATCCGTGAACATAGGTAGTTACCGCAGTTTTCTGTGATACCCAAAAGTTATCATTTTTCGCCAACTTGGTCGCTATTTTTGCCTAGGTTTACGCAGTGTTCGAGGTAAACTAACACACAGATATGGAAGGGGATTAAGTCGTGAACGTACCGGTGAAGACGGGGTCGAGTTTGGTCAAGCGGTGGCGTGGAAAAAGGAGCGTGAACACAAGTACGCTGCAGTCAAAATCTGTCGCGAGGTTGTGCGCGTCACTGGACGGCGGTTGCTACTCCGGAAGACGCGGTGGCTGGCGGCGGATGCGGTGGCTGGCGGCGCGGCTAGGTCGTGAAGACGGGGAGAGGTGAAGATTAGGGTTAGGGTTTTTGGGGAGAGGGATGTAAACACATATATATATAGATAGAGAAGGGGGGAGATACACGCGCGTGAAGGCTGGGAATTTGCTGCTGCTGCTGGGGTGTTAACGCGGGTAGCGGGTCTAGGTTTGGCAGCGGGTTGGGTAGGTTAGGGATAGCGGGTTGAGTTTAAGGTTTAATCCATCATCTAAATCCTTTTCCTTTTATTCTTTTTCTAATTCTTTTTTTTTCTATTTTCTTTTCATTTCTATTTCTAATTTAATAAATCATATATATATATATATATATATATATATATATATATATATATAGAGAGAGAGAGAGAGAGAGAGAATTTTAGAAATTTTACTAGCGCATATAATAAATCTACTCAGCTGTCCAAAGGGTCTCCTATATTGAATAAATTAGAAAAAAATTTAATTGCTCCATAAATCACTAAATGCACAAATACCTAGAAATAAAAATCAAATAAATCATATTTCCTCTAATTAGCTCATAACTACTATAATTTAACTATTAATTAATTAAAATAGATTAATATGATTTTTAGAATTAGGGATTTTACAAAATGGCACCATATAGGGCATTGTATGGGCGAAAGTATAGATTTTCTATCTGTTGGGATAAAGTTGGTGAACGGTAAATTCTTAGCCCGGAGCTCGTAGTACAAACCGTCCAAAAGATCCGTTTGATCCTCGAACGGCTGAAGGTAGCACAAAGCCATCATAAAATTTACTCATACGTGTACTGACGACATCTTGAGCTCTTAGAAGGTAATCGTGTATTTCTCTAGTTCTCTCCCATGCGAAGAGTTACCAGATTTGGAGCAAAAGGGAAGCTAAGTCCAAGATTCGTCGGTCCATTCAAAATACTTATGCGAGTCACCCCAGTTGCATATCCGATTGTCCTGCCACAGTCACTATCTGAAGTGTACAATATCTTCAATATTTCACATCTTAGGAAGTACGTGTACGGACCGAGTCATGTGGTGGATCTTGATCAAGTGGACTTGAACGTGGACTTGACATATATTGAACACCCTGTGCGGATCTTGGATCACAAGGAAAAGCTGTTTCGAAGTCATTCGGTTCCTCTCGTGCGCGTGCTTTGGAGAAATCATTCGGTCGAAGAATCGATCTGGGAGCTTGAGTCAGAGATAAAGTAAAAGTTTTCTTAATTATTTCATAGTAGTAGATTCTATTTCTAAGTTTCGTGGATGCAACTTTCTATTAGTTGGTTAGGATGTGGTGTCCCGTTCCCCTTTTTCGGGGAGCGCGACTAAGAAATATTTTCAGTATCATTCGATAGGGATAGATTGAATTAAGATCTTTTCCTTATTATGGATTTGCTTCTTCGGAATCGATTCTCATATTCAGCGGACCGTGCCCTAAGGATGGACTTAGCGGCAGAGTCAATAGGGACCTCTCCGCTATAAGTTTTTTGCCTAGTTTTCGTTGTCGCCTTGTTGCTTTCATGATTTTGAGTTGGTTTTCGAATTTGTATTTTCTTGAACGATTTTAATAGATTTTATTGCTTTCATTCTTTGAACTGTATTTTATTCCGAGCTTGGAAAGAGGAGAAGAGGTATTGATCATCTGTTTGCGGCAATGCAGGTGATCGCGCAGTAGGCATCATACGAGCGGAGTCTTGAGCACCCCTCTTTCCATCCCTCTCCCACCAATTTGTGAGTGGCTATAATTTGATTTAGTTGACCCTTTTCCAAGTCTTCAAATCTAAAATCTTGTCCTCTGGATTATTCCGATTAAACGATACAATAATAACTAAAAGATGTCAAGATAAAATGGAATATACTTGGATTTCTTTATGCATGTCAATCAACTTGTGAACGATTACCTTATTGCATGCTAGTTCGTTAGAATATTCTTCATCATACTTTAATTCTAGTTAGAATGTATATACTTCTTCTATGATTGTGCTATGTATATAATATACTTTTCTATGCAATAAACTAATCAGGAAGACTATGCAAAATAGATCATGTCATGTAACTCATCTCGTGCTTGTATTGCCCGAAAATGTACCATTTGATAACTTAGTATTAGACGTCGTTTGGTCATGAATAACTTGTGCACAAGGTTTCTGGTTTCTACGAATGGTCGTTGGGGCATTGTGACCGATCCAATCCGGACAAAACAATTTGTATAGTCGTCCGTATCAGCAAAAATAGGGTGTAGCGGGGGCTCGCCACCTGCGTTGCATACCCTTCCATCTCGAGACTATAACTCGTCCTTAATGGCATTATGTCGGTGACCCCCTCGTATATCTAAACTGTGCAAGATAACTATGTCTTCGTATTCAAGGAAGGTCATGGTAAGTATTGTGCAGGTGGCTCAGACGGGCAGGTAAAAGTCATCGAACGGTGGTATGCTTATTTCAGTAAACTTCCATATGAAATACTTGCTTGTAAAATGGACTAAGAAAATATAGAAAGATCCCATAATAACTTGCATGCTTCATATAAACAACGTGTTGATTGGTACAGTTGGGTTAGCTCGCCTTCACCACTGTATTTTGATGTATTGACGCTCGTTACAATAGGTTTCTCAAACCAAGGAGATACTGCAAGAAGCTAAAGCGACTTCCCAATCCAGTCCAACTACCGGCACGTCCTGATCGTGCCTACGAAGAAGCATTTTGAAGTTTCAGGAGCTCGTGCACATAACTTTTGTAGCTTCGTGGAAAAGTGATAGCTTCGCCCGAAGGTGTCTATAGTTTTGAAGTTTTAGTAAAATAATGTAATATACAGGACGATTATCTTATTTTGCGTCTACTTTTGTAAGCCCGTGCAGTAATTATCCGACTCGTTCAAGAGTTTGTATAAAGATGTTAATTATCAAAAAAGAGAACTTTTTTATGTTTTAACATTGTGTTTCAATTATCAGCGTACTCTGAATATGTGCTTATTATATAAAACACATTGGCCTTGTGCGTTGTGCAACCTAGGCACGTACGTCGTCATGCCCCGGAGACGACTATCGATTTCACGAAATTGGGGTATGACAAAACTCTTTGAAAGTTGGCAGAACCTGATCCTTGGTCTTTATGGTATAGACCCAAACCTTCCTGGAACAGTCATCAATAAGTATTATAAAATAAGAAGCACCACCAATAGATTTTACCTTTATAGGACCGTAGACATCTGAGTGAATCAACTTGATCAACATCGGCTTCCTTGAGCTTGGGTGACTTGGAAAGACACCATATTTTGCTTCCTCTAGCTATCACCATCGAACCTCTGGAAAGATTTTACTGACTGTTTTTGAAGAGACTGAAGAAACCCTCACCATCCAACCTTCCAACCGACACCAGGTTGAAACGGATATCAGGGACATGACAGATATCTTTAAGAATAAGAAATGCACCCGTCTTTGTCCTCAAATACACATCTCCAATGGAAACCGCCTTTGGCACATCTCCATTGCCCATCTTCAATACTCCATAGTCGCCTGTTGTGTAAGCAGCAAATAGTTCCCTGTTGTGAGATACGTGCGCTGAAGCACCTGAGTCCACTAGCCAAGATTTATCATCGCAGGCGAGGTTCATAACTACCTCATCACCTACAATGATCACGTTGCCTCCATCTGTCGAGGACGTCTTGTAGTGTTCTCACTTTGCTTTTCTTTGTTGCCCTTCTTCTTTCTCTCTCTCTTCCAAGCAAAAAAGTTCTGCTTGATGTGGCCCTTCTTGCCATAATGGTAACACTCCTAGTCCTCGTACCGTACCTTGGAACTTTTCCTGCTTTTGTCTCTGCCACCGTCTGGACCCCTGGTTTTAACCCTTCCGCGGCTCTCTGAAATAAACGACTCTGAGTGGGATATGGAAAAAGTACTCTGAGAATGTCTCCATATCTCTTCATTCAGTACCCCGCTTTTGGCAAACTCCAGACTGACCATGCCTTCCGGAGCAGAAACGATCATAGACATCTGTACGATCTCCCACGAGTCTAACAATGTACACAGCAGCCATAGTCCCTGAACCTCGTCATCGAACTTGGCTCCCATCGAAGATAGCTGGTTAACCATGTCGTGGAACTCACTCAAGTGATCCGTAATAGACGCCCTATCTTTGTACCGCAGACCCATCATCATCTAGATCATAAATAATTTATTTAATCTGGTCTTCTTCATATACAAAGATTCCAGCTTATCCCACAGTGTCCTCGCGTGCTCGATACTGGCAACGTAGTTGTACACACACATGTATATGCTCAAAATTCCAGTCCTCTTCGAATTTGTCACTAGTCCTCTCGGAAGCAAATACCGACAGATGCAGCTTCTTTACAAATAGCAGATCCTTCAGGTTTACCATGCACACCGTCTTTGCCTCCATCTTTCCTTCCTGGTTTGCCTGTCAACTCCTGACATCCTTCTAAAATTCCAGAACTGGGCTCTAATACCACACCGTTGGAAAAGAAGCGCTAAAACCTTCTCCCAAACCAGAAAGTACCTACGAAAGAATCGAGCAATATAGCGCATAAACCAAATACCAAACCACAGAAAAATAATCTACGCAGACACAAAGAATTTTGACGTGGAAAATTCTTGCGGAAAAAACTACGGGATGATCAGAGTCAAACCCTGAAGAACCTCCACTAATAGAATAAAGAGAATATACCCTCTACAAGATCCCCCCGATCCAACATGTATCACCACAATACTTAGGAATAGAAAATAGATCACACTACGAAGATATAAGACAATGAAAAATTACCCAAAGTTGATCTCCTCCTCCGAAACGGCCTCCAATTCTTCTTTCTCCTTCCCAAAGTTGTAATAACACTCTTGCCTCATTTTCTCCAATTTCTTAAGATGATATGTTAGGGTTAGAGTTTAGAAAAACCTAATATATATCCCCTAATCCCGCAACAAATCCTGGACCTTAGGATACGATCTAATGGTGTATAAAATACCCCTAAATTTTTGTCCAGTCCGCCGACCGAACTCAGACCGAATTCGTCAGAGTCGGTGATTTGCGAGTAAACAAAGACAACAGCTTTCTGGAACTTCTGGATCACCCTAACCGAACTTGGACCGAGTTCGGACCGAGTTGTCCCGCTATACAACAGCTGCTCCTCCTTCTTCTCGAGCTTCTTCGATCTCTCGAATGACTCTTGTCATGCCCCCCGAGCTTCTCTGACCACAGACGGAGCTCGTCGCACTCCGAGGGTGTTCTCCACATAAGTTAGGAATCCCACCATCTCCAACATTATGACTTCATCCGCCGATGACACCTCCACCGTTAAATCGGTTTTTAATTCTTGATTTGTTTTAATGAAGTCAAAATTGAGGCAAAAAATTTGCTGTACAGAATGTCTTTTAAAAATTATTAACTAAAAAGAAAAAAAATTGAAAAAAATTGAAATTACGAAACCTTTAACAATCTGGGATGACTAAAATATAAAAAATTACTTTTTTTATATTTGTCCAATTTTTGCCAACAGGGTTTCGTCAACTTGTTTTGCAAAAATTTGATAAATATATTAAAACAAATAATTATATTTTTGTCATTCCAGATGGCGAAAGCTGTCGTGACTTCAAATTTTTTCAAAATAGTTTCATTTTAGTTAATTTATTTAAAAATATTTGCTGTACATCAAATTTTTTGAAATTGTGGAGGATATTGTATTTGAGTTTGGTTAATTGTTTTATAATTGTTTTATAATTGTTTAAGATTTTATATATTTTGGATCATAATTTTTTATTAAATGTCTTGCACAGATGATGGAGAAAATAAACAAAAGTCATAGGTCTCTCCCTTTTAGAGTTGCTCGCAAAATAAATAGCTTTTGTAATGTTTGAAAGAAACACAAAACTCATCAAAATCATAGAAAATTTGAAATACCATTTATATTCTCCCCCAATAAACCACCAGATTTAGCCTAAAATAATTGTTAACATCCATAAATCTTCATTTAGTGATTGTGAGTTTGAAAATAAAAATTAGGAGGGGTTTGAAAATGTTTTAAAATTGTATCGAAAGATTCAAACTTAAAATTATATATATATATATATATATATATATATATATATACTTTGGTAAGTATTTTTAAATATAAATTAATTTTATTTCATCATTCAGTGGGAGTTTGAGTTCCATTATTCTTTTTTTAATTTGTCTTTTAATTAAAATAATTGTTGTGACTGAAAACTTAGTTGTGATCAATTTGCACTCACGCCAAAAATATTCAAATGTTATAATTTTATATATTTTGGACCATAATTTTTTTATTAACATGTATTGCATAGATGATGGAGAATATAAATAAAAGTCATGTCTCTACCTTTTGTATTTACTCGCAAAATAAATAACATTAGTAATGTTTGACTATTTGTTAAATACAATCACGAGAACCAACAAGACACAAAACGCAAGAATAGAAAATTAGAAATACTACTTATATTCATAAACTATCAAATTTAGCCTTAAATAATTGTTAACATCCATAAATTTTATTTAATAATATAACAATAAATAAGAGTATAGTCACTATAGTGCATCATAATTCATCATAGAAATTCCTATGCAGTTCAAGCAGAGAAGCAACACGTTACGACCGAGCCAGCCAGCCAGCGAAGGTGGTCCTCGTCTGGTCCGTACATCGTGGTTACCTGGCCCTAGCTGTCGGTAGTGCCCTCGGGCAGCTGACGTCACGTGCCATCCAGCTGGGAAACTCTGGAGGTTCGTCAAATATTCGTCGAATGCAATCATAATTAACGTCAAATAAATAAAAATTATGTCCTTTCCTTTTGCATTAACTTGCCAAATAAATAACTTTTTTTGTTAATGATTTACTATTCGTCGAATGCAATCATAATTAGCGTCACATTTTTGAATACGGGAAAATTAGTAGACGATCCGAACTCACCAACTGGCTACGATAAATGGTGAGTCGGATCCAATGAATCATTGACAAGTGTTATGAAACAAATTAATGAATGATTGGCTGTGTTATGAAACAAATCAAACAAAGCAATAAATAATAATTTTCGGACTTCGCCACCTGGCTGAGCAATAATCCCCAAATGTCCCCCGTACGGGTGCTATATAACTGCCGCTATTTCCGCTTCCAATCAACATTCCAATTAAATTCCTCTCTCCTGCAACTTACACTTTAACGTTCATCAGTTCCCCCCAAACCCTTGAAAGAAAATGTCTCTTTCGGAAGTCGACTTCCTCCTCCCACTCACCATCACTTCCCCTCTCCTCGCCTTTCTATTCATCGTCCTCTCCTTCCTCTGGTTCTCCCCCGGCGGCATCGCCTGGGCCTTCTCCCGCTCCCCAGGCGGCATCCCTGGCCCCGCCGGCTTTTCTCTCGCTCTCTCCGACTCCCTTGCCCACCGCGTGCTCGCCAAACTCTCCGTCTCCTTCCGCGCGATCAAACTCATGGCCTTCTCAATCGGCTCTACCCGGTTCATCGTGTCGAGCCATCCCGACACCGCGAAAGAAATACTCGGCAGCTCGGCCTTCGCCGACAGGCCGATCAAGGAGTCGGCCTACGAGCTCCTCTTCCACCGCGCCATGGGCTTTGCCCCCTTTGGCGAGTACTGGCGCAGCCTCAGGCGTATCTCCGCGACCTACTTATTCAGCCCGAAGCGCATCGCCGCGTTCGGCGCGCACTGTAAGGACATTGGCCTTGACATGATTCGAGATATCGGCGAGTCGATGGGGAAGGACGGCGAGGTTGCGATCAAGAGGGTGTTGCATTTTGCTTCGCTGAACAATGTTATGGGGAGCGTGTTCGGGAAGAGGTTCGACTTCGGGAGCGAGGAAGGAGCCGAGCTGGAGGAGATGGTGAGGGAGGGGTACGAGCTGCTCGGCACGTTCAACTGGGGCGACCACTTCCCGCTGCTGGGGTGGCTGGACCTGCAGGGGGTGAGGAGGAGGTGCAGGGGCCTCGTGGAAAGAGTGAATGTGTTCGTGGGGAAGATCATAGAGGAGCACAGGATCAGGAAGAGGACTACTAGTACTGTAGTTGATCACGGTGACTTTGTGGATGTGCTGCTTGGTCTCGACGAGGATGAGGGGCTCTCCGATTCCGACATGGTTGCTGTTCTCTGGGTGAGTTCGTTACTTCTATGCATGCATCCTCTATAATGTCATAATTACTTACTTCTTTGGTCTATTTGTTGTTTCATTTGTTGGTTAGTGCTAGCTAATTACTAACAGCCAGCCACCTTTGCATTTGCGTGCATGCCTCGCTCTCACTTGCTAATTCAGGAAATGATATTCCGAGGAACCGACACGGTGGCCATCCTCCTGGAGTGGATCATGGCCAGGATGGTGCTGCATCCCGAGATCCAAAAGAGGGCTCAGTCGGAGATCGACGCCGTCGTCGGGAGCTCCAGAACAGTATCGGACCACGACATCCCCAACCTCCCTTACCTCCAGGCAATCGTGAAGGAGACCCTCCGCATGCACCCTCCCGGCCCGCTCCTCTCCTGGGCTCGTCTCGCGGTCCACGACGTCCATGTCGGAGGGCACTTCGTCCCCGCGGGCACCACCGCGATGGTGAACATGTGGGCGATAACGCACGACGAGGAGATTTGGCCCGAGGCGGACGAGTTCAAGCCGGAACGTTTTGCCACCGAGGAGGATGTCAGCATTATGGGCTCTGATCTGAGGCTGGCGCCGTTCGGTTCGGGGAGGAGGGTGTGCCCCGGCAAGGCCCTGGGATTGGCCACCGTCCATCTCTGGCTGGCTCAGCTGCTTCAGAGCTACGAGTGGGCTCCGTCAGCCGGCGGTGGCGTGGACTTGGATGAGTGCTTGAAGATGTCACTTGAGATGAAGAAACCTTTGCTTTGCAAAGCTGTTCCAAGAAGCCATTAATTATTAGGTATTTTGGGCTTATGATAGCCATTATTAAGTTGGAGGTTTTTCTTGCGGTTAAATAAGTTGGAACTTTAGTTTCCAGCACTAGCTAGCCTACGACCAATATATGCGGAAATATTTTTTTGGGTTTTGGAAGGAAAACTTGGTTATGCAATGTAGTTTACATCTTAATTATGACCTATCTATCTATCTATCTATCTATCTTTCTTGTGGTTTTGGACTACTCAACTATCAAGCAAGAGTTTTGCACATTGTAGTTCTACATCTTTATTTTTCTAGTAAAAGTAGTGGAACTAAAACTCCGAGAGTTGATTATCTCGATGATTTTCATGTTCATAGCTTTAGAAACATAGCTATTTAAACTTGGGTTAATTTTCATTCAAATATCTTAAATTTTATTATGGATAGCTTCAGATTTACCAAATAAAGGTTCCATTATGTCATGATGGTTGGATGGGAGAGAGATTAATGTTAATTTTGCTTATTGTAAGAGATGCGATTTGATTATGGCAGGTTTTTTTTTTTTTTTTTTAATTTGTGGAAAAAAGAGCAAAAAATATTTTTCTTTAAAGCAAAAATTAATAATATAAATTTGTTGGTAATCAATATATTTTTATCTTTTTAAAATACTAGACCTGGAATATATATATATATATATATATATATATATATATATATATATATATATATATATAAGTTTGCTTATTGTAAGAGATGCGATTTGATTATGGCAGTTTTTTTTTTTTTTTTATTTGTGGAAAAAAGAGCAAAAAATATTTTTCTTTAAAGCAAAAATTAAAAATATAAATTTGTTGGTAATCAATATATTTTTATCTTTTTAAAATACTAGACATGGAATATATATATATATATATATATATATATATATATATATATATATATATATATATATATATATATATATATATATATATATATGGCAAAAGAAAGCACACAAGGGCAGTTTCAAAACTGTCATGTTGTTTTGTTGTCAGTCTGGGATTGAAAATAGGAAGAGTATATTGGTGGCTTCAATTTTTAAGAGCAAAAAATATTTTTCTTTAAAGCAAAATTTAATAATATAAATTTGTTGGCTATCAATATATTTTTATCTTTTTAAAATACAAACTCTTCGAGACAATAAGTTATACGCGAAGCTGAGCAAGTGCGAGTTCTGGTTGGACAACATATCTTTCCTTGGGCACATCATTTTCGTGAAGGGCATCTCAGTCGACCCAAAGAAAGTTGAAGCCATCGTGAAGTGGAAGAGACATGAGTCGGCCAGCAACATTCAGAGCTTTCATGGTCTAGCAGGCTACTACAGGAGATTTACAAAAGATTTTTCAAGGATCATTTTTTCTCTGACTCATCTCACTCGGAAAGGAGTAACGTTTGCATGGTCGGACGACAGTGAAACTTTATTTATAGAATTAAAGCAACGACTCGTCTCAGCACCAATTCTTACTCTTCCGAACGGTCCCGATGATATTATGATCTATAGCGACGCTTCAAGAAAGGGTTTGAGATGTGTCCTTATGCAGAGGAACAAAGTGATATCCTTTGCGTCGAGGCAGTTAAAGCCTCACGAAAGGAACTATCCAACGCACGACCTGGAACTTGCAGCGGTGGTGTTCGCGCTGAAGTTATGCGACATTACCTCTATGGCGTACCGTATGAAATCATTACGGATCACAAAAGCATCAAGTATCTCTATACTCAAAACGATTTGAATCTACGCAACTACGTTGGCTTGAAATCCTTAGCGACTTTGACTTAATGATCAAATATATACCGGGCAAGGGCAACGTTGTAGATGATGCACTGAGTCGAGTATTTGTTGGAAGATTAGCTATCGATGACGGGCTGTAAAGATATCTCAAAAGTTTGGGCATTACACTCCAAATCAGATACAAAAAGGGGGCGCAAGTGGCACAAGTATGCCTCAAACCGGACTTATTGGAGAAAGTTAAGTCTGTCACGACCCTCACCCGGTATAGGGGCACGAGTGCGCGGGTTCGTCCAGCCTACGCCACAGCATTGGCGATAGAATGCTGTCTAGGTCACAATAAATACTAACACAACTAAATTTCTGTCAATGATATCAATCTCCATAAGGAGGACAATATACATCTCACAATATCTCATAATATAAACTCAATCACAACAACTATAAAAGTGTAAGGCACGATAAAAGATAAGAAGAATGACATAGTCAAACACCATGTCTCAAAATATAGATAAATCACAGTCTAGCTGTCCAACATAAATTCTCCAAAAGTCTCAACCTAATTAAGAATAAGTATAAACATAAACTCAATAAACCTCAAATAAGTCTCAGTGCATAAGATAAATAATGCCTCGATAGCTGCAGGTAATGTCTCCTCTAAAGGAATAGTCTCATCTAGGATCTCTGGTGTGTAATCTGCGTCTATACCCGGTCCATAGTGAGTGGTACAGAAATCCTCAAGATCCTCTGGAAAAAATATCCAGTCAGGATTGGAACGAAGTACAAGCACTAACAGCAGTTCCACATATATTGACAAAAACTATAACGCAGTATAAAAAAATACAAGACAGATATAAATACTGGCAATAAGAGATACTGGAATAAGAATACTGGAATAAATAAATACTGGAGCATATGTCATCACCAATGTACATCTAGCAATGAAAATAGAAATACAAGTGCATGCTAGAACAATAAACTGGTATATAAATGAGTACTAGAACAATAACTAGAACATGTAAGGATGCTAGATCAATATACTAGAGATACATGTCAAGAACATCTAACTAAGTGTGTGAAACATCAGCATATCATGTGATCGGCTTGGGACTGATCATGCTTGCTATGTATGACTAGCTATGATTCATGTAAGATCAGGCTAACCATCCGGATAGCTATGATGCAAGCAATAGTCAGGCTAATCATACATAATAGGCTATGAGGCATGTAATGGTCAGGCTGCACCGACGTAAGGTGTGGGGGAGCTATGATGCATGTAAAGTTAGGTATGATCACATAAGCTACTAATATTTCTCCGTTTTCCCCAGCTAGCACGATGGATCCCGATCACGACTCCTCGTGACAGGTGTCAATGATGCCAACTCGTGTAACAACAATGTCAGAGTCATGTACGCTAAACAACTAAAAGTATAGAGATAATCAACATAATAGAAACTGTCATAGAATGTACTCGCCTATGGTCCTTAGTTGGCAATACCAATATTCGGGTTCCAAAGTATTGTCTGAATGATCCAACAGTCCTATAGACATATCATATAATACAATACTACATCAGACATTATACTAACACACACTATCAAAACACAATGATCTCAGAGACTATGCTAGGGGTGTCACGTCTGTAGTTGCTGTGCATAACAGACATTCAATGATACGGTGTTGCCAGTACGTCAGTGTACATATGGCAGTCTGCTAATATGTTACATGGGCACAGGTCAATGTAACTACGGGATATCCGTGGTTACACTTGGGTCATCTAGTATAAATACATATTATTATCTATCAAATATATATATATATATATATAGAGAGAGAGAGAGAGTATAATTCTCAATTAGTATATATATACATACATATATGTATTGTACATGTATCCCTAGTACATGTTTAATATATATATATATATATATATATATATATATATACCAAAATACATTTAAACATATACTAATACATGTACCATACATACATACCAATTAGGTTCATATACTTTATAGATATATCTATGTACATGTATATCAATATACACATAATAACCATATCCATATACTAAATACATAGCACGTCTAAATACGTATGCAATACAGTAAAAAACTACTCGTAAGCGTGCACGTGTACATGTACGCGAGAGGGGACTCGAACCTGGGTACGTAGGACGAGGCGTGGTCGACGACGAGGGTTCAGCAGGGTCTTTGCTCGGGTTCACGGTGGTCAGCGGGTCTCCGATCGAATGCAGGTGGTCGTGCTCCGGCGTTCAGGCTCTCAGGTGGACATCGGTATCCCTCCGGCCAAGTGCAGGCTGTGCAGCATCTCTGGGGCAGGCGAAGGTCTAAGTCGGGTTCTGGTCCGGCGAGGGGTCTAAGTGGGCGGCTTCAGTCGAGTACAGGCGGTCCAGCGCGTCGATGGATCGTGATTCGATCGAGTGAAGGATGGCGAGGTAGAGTTCTGCGGGTCGGGGACAGCGGGATAACGTCGGGCTTCTGGTGAAGACGACATGCAGGCGACGTTCTGTCGATGGCGAGAGGTACTCGGTCGAGGAGGGGATCGGGTTCAGTCGAGTGGGATGGTGAGAGTCGTCGAGGAGGGTTATAGCGTGCTGGTGGCTGTCAGTCGAGGAGGGCGGACGGGTTCAGTCGACGGCCTCCGGCGAGTGCTCCGGTCGTCCAGAGAAGGGGTGAAGGCTTGAACAGGGAGAGGGTGGCGGTGAACAGAAGATGGGTTGAGGGAGTCAGCTGGATTGGTTTTAGGTTTATAAAGATAAGGCAAAAGTAAAGAAAAGGAGTTTATATATGAAGGGGGGGTTGGTTTGACCTAGAAAAGTTTGAATTTGGTCAACCCCTTGGGAAAAGGGTCTTCTCATATGGGTATTTCAAGGGCTATGATTCAAATAAATTAAAATGAATGGCTATGATGCATTGGTTCATAGTTTTGAGGGCCATGGTTCAAGGAGGTTGATGTTGCATTGTACCCTCCCAAAAATTATAGAAAAATACACATGGAAGGAAAAAAGGGTTTATTTACGTGTCGTGTCTAACGGGGTGGATACCTTAATGCACTTATGCACAAAAGTGCCCAACAATTGGAAAATTACACAAAGTGGGGGGTTTATGGTTAAATTAAATTAAATTAAGAGCAAATGGTGTTCTAAAATTAATTCGAAGTACAAGGGGCTGAAATTAAGTGGAACACAAGTATTATAAATGAAGTAGACTCAGAATAGAATATTACCCTAATTTGGGTTGTTCAAAATTGGTCGAGATTGTGTCTCCAATTTCGATTGGAACACACAAGGATACAAAGTTGGATTTATATAGAATTAAATATAGTCGTTTGCGATGAATGTTGTGCGACTAAAATAAAATACAACAAGACATGGCTATGAGTCACACGAGGATCAGAATAACAGTCTGGCACGTCTAGGACAAGGGTATAAAATATGTTGGAAGACAATGGCTAGTGTAGTGCTCTAACTATCGAAATAACGGTAAAGTACAATAATCAAATAAATCACAGAAATTTAAATATAATTAATTATCATGCAATCATTTACACATTAATTATAAAAAGACAAAAATACCACTAATCTGAAATGCGGGGGTGACAAATCTACCCTTCTTAAAAAAATTTAGTCCTCAAAATTAAAATAAAATAGCACAAGAACAAATAATCAAACAAGAATTATACCTCAAGTCTCGAAAAGATACGGATACTGCTCGCATATTTCGTCCTCTCTCTCCCAGATTGACTCACCTGGAGAGTGATGTCTCCATGCAACACGAACCAAGAAAATAGTCTGGTTCCGCAATACCTTCTCTCCACGATCCACGATCCAAGATCTCAACGGGCTGTTCAGGATAGCTGAGTGTCGGTCCAACCTCAATCTCCGAGTGATCTAGTACGTTACTAGGATCGCCACGTACCTTCTCAGCTGTGACACGTGGAACATGTCATGCACTCCATCTAGAGCAGGCGGCAATTCAAGTCTATAGGCCATTGCACCAACCCTTGCAAGAATACTAAAGGGCTCGATGTAACGTGGACTAAGATTTTTGCCTCTACCAAAACGAATTATGCCCCGTGTCAGAGAAATCCATAGGAACACCAAATCGCCAACCTCGAACAAACAATCTTAACACGCAATCTAAAACAAAATAATCACAAACCAATATAACAAAACCTATACCGAAAACTCTAGGGGTCTACGGTGGCTATCGGCCTAATGCCGTTGTCTGTCCTGTGCCACTCGCAATCTGTCTTTGATAAGTTTTACCTTTTATGCTGTATCCACGACTATTTCTGGTCCTAACAAAGCTCCTTCTCCAACATCATCCCAAGATAACTGTGTACGACATCTTCGTCCATATAAAGTCTCAAATGGTGACATCTCAATGCTGGCCTGGTAGCTGTTGTTGTAAGCAAACTCTACCAAGTGTAGATGATCCTCCCAAGAACCTCCAAGATCCAAAACGCAAGTGCATAGCATATCTTCAAGAGTCTAAATAGTCCTTTCAGACTGTCCGTCTGTCTGGGGGTGATACACGGTACTGAACTTGAGCTGAGTGCTCAAGCTAGCCTGCAGACTCCTCTAAAAATGGGAAGTGAAACGACTATCCCGATCTGAGATAATACTCACAGGAACTCCATATAATCTGACAATATGCTGCACGTACATCTCTGCTAGCTTCTCTGTCAATATACCCACTTTAAATGGTAAGAAGTGGGCTGATTTGGTCAACCTATCTACGATGACCCAATCGCGTCATTTCCTCCTGGAGAACGTGGAAGTCCTGAAACGAAGTCCATAGTCACGTGCTTCCACTTCTATTCTGTAATGGGTAAAGTTTGAAGCAATCCTCCTGGCCTCTGTCGATCTGCTTTTACCAGCTGACATACTAAACATCGGGATACAAAGCGTGCTACCTCGCGCTTCATACCATACCACCATACATGCTCCCTCAAATCTTGATACATCTTGTTGGCTCTGGGATGCATCGAGTACTGAGAGCGATGTGCCTCCTGCAAAACCTCTTCGCGCAGCTCTCCACTTGGCACACACATCCTCGTGCCATGCCGTAAAGATCCATCATCCACAATAGTGAAGTCGTCTATCAATCCTGTCCGAACTTGTGCCCTGATATTCCTCAGAGTCTCATTATCATACTGTGCAGCTCTAATTATGTCCATCATCTCTGATTGTATCTGCAATCCCCACATCTGAATCTCAACTCCTAGAACTAGTACTTCAATTCCCAAACTCTCAAGATCAGCTAATAAATGTCTATCCGAAGGCAAGCACATACCCATCAGATACCTGCTCAAGCCATCGGCGACTACGTTGGCCTTTTCGGGATGGTATTGTAATAAGATATCAAAGTCTTTCATCAACTCTAACCACCTTCTCTGCCTCATGTTCAGCTCCTTCTGTATAAATACGTACTTTAAGCTCTTGTGGTCCGTGAAGATCTCCACACGCTCTCCGTACAGATAGTGTTTCCACAGCTTTAGGGCGAAGATAACTGCTGCTAACTCCAAATCGTGAGTGGGATAGTTCTTTTCATGAGGGCGTAATTGTCTTGAAGCATAGGCAATTACTTTTCTGTGTTGCTGAAGAACGCAACCTAAACATTTTTCTGAAGAATCACTATAGATAGTGAATCCACATGTCCCTGATGGCAACGTCAAAACTGGTGCTGTCGTCAACCTCTTCTTCAGCTTATCAAATGCGACTTGACATTCTTTTGTCCATAAAAATTCTACATCTTTCTTGGTCAGCCTATTCATTGGCTCTGCAATCTTGGAGAAGTCTTGTACAAATCTTCTGTCGTATCCTGCTAGTCCGATAAAGCTCCTGATCTCAGCTACCGAACTAGGGGTAGCTCATGACTCCACTGCTTCTATCTTCCTTGGGTTAACTAAAATTTTGTTACCCGTCACCATATGTCCAAGAAATTCAACCTTGTCAAGGAAGAACTCACACTTTGAAAGCTTTCCGTACAGCTCCTCTCTCCTGAGAGTCTCTAAGACCATCCTCAGGTGCTCTTCATGCTCTTCTGGGGTCTTCGAATATATTAGAATGTCATCAATAAACACCACTATAAATTTGTCAAGGTACTGGTGGAATACCTTGTTCATCATGTTCATGAATACTGCTGGTGCATTGGTTAAACCAAACGATACTACCATAAATTCAAACTGGCCATATCTGGTCCGAAAGGCTGTGTCACCACCCCATTTCCAGAGCCGGGTATTTTTTTTTATTTTTAATTTAGTTAATTGTGCATTATTTTTAATTAATTGTATTTATAATTAATTATTGATTGTATTATATTTTTATTGATTGTTTTAGGATTTTGGCTAGCCTGGACCCATGTCAGACCCTAGTGGACCCATGTCCGACCCAGCCCACACCCTTGTGAGTATTATTTTGGGGCTTAGAATATTTATTTTATTTTTAGGAGGTTAGTTGGAGAGATTTGGAACTAGTTTGAGTGCATTTGGAGACCCGGAACCCAAAACCGAGTGAATAGGGGCGTTTTGGGAATTTGGAAGTTGTAAATCCCCTTTTAATTCCCATGGTCGGCCCCTACCTACCCCCCCCACACCCGATCACAGCACACCAGCAGCCCTCTTCTCCCTTTCTCTTCTTCTTCATCTTCTTCTTCATTCCTTCTTCTTCTCCACTTCTCCTTTCTTCTTCCTTCCTTCTCCAAGTAAGTTTTCTTCCACTTTTCTTCTTCTTTCTTCCATTCCTTCTTCTCTAAGTTAACCCTAACCCTAGATCTTTCCCTAACCTAGGTGGGTAGAGCCTAGATTTTGTGTTGGAGCTTGGATTGGGAGCTTGGAAGCTTGGATTGGAGGATTTGGAGAGATTTGGAGATTTTGGCTTGGGATTCCAACTCCCAAGAGGTAAACCCTAATTTTTCCCCTTGTAATTACTCTTTTATAGTGTAATTAATATTTTAGAACCTTCCTAGACCCGTAGGCTACCCGTGGGAGGAAGTTGGAACTAGTTGGGTAGTGTTTAGAAACTTTGACATTAGGTTTTGTGTCGATTTCGGGTGAAATCCGAGATTGGCCCAATTTTGGGTGATGCCCTAGGTTAGATGGACCTAGGTAGACGTTGTCGGGTGTCGTGAGGGTGAGTGCGTGTCTCCGTTTGGACACGGGAAGCCGCGTCGCGGAGAAACGGGCGTTTCGGGCGAAATTGGGGCTTTTCGTCGTCGCCGATTCTAAGTGCGTGTGCGTTTTCGCCACGGGCCTAGAATCGACGCGGGAGCGCATTTTCTAGGATCTAGGCATCGTGTAGAGCGCGTGGGTAAATTTTGGGCCGATTCCGAGTTCGTTTGGTGTGCGTTTCAGGAGGTTTTCCGAACCGCGCACCACGTGTTCGTCGAAATGACCGAACGGCCATTTCGACTTGGTTTCCTCGTTTCGGGCTTGTGCGCGCGTTGGGTTAGTATCGGGGAGTGTGTGCTAGAGGTTTCGAGTTATATTTTATATATTTTTGGGTGTTTGGGCGTGTCGGGGTCGTTGGGCGTGCGTTGGTGGGCGTTGTGGGCGTGGTGTGCGTTGTGTTGTGTTTGTTTATATATATGTGTATATATATATTGTGTGTGAGTTTTTATATATATATTTATATATATATGTGTGGTTATGTGTTTGTGAGTGTTTGTGAGTGTGTGTGAGAGTGTGTGTGTGAGGGTGTGTGCTAGTGTGTGTGAGGGTGTGTGCTAGTGTGAGTGAGTGTGTGTGAGTGAGGATATATAGATATTAGTATATATGTTAGTGTGTGAGTGTGTATAGGTGTATATATATATACATAGATATTAGTGTATATATGTATATAGATATATGTGTTAATATGTGTGTATATATATATAGATATGTATATATATTTAGGTGTGTGTGTTGATAGTGTTGTGTGTGTGTTAGGGTGTTTGTGAGTGTTTGTGAGTGTGTGTGTGTATTAGTGTGAGTGTGCTAGTGTGTGTGTGTTAGGGTGTGTAGATGAGAGTTATATATATATAGATATTTAGTTATATATATATAGATATAGATGTATGTATATATATATATAGATATATATATATATGTGTATATATAGGCGTGTGTGTGTGTGTGTGTTAGGGTGTGTAGATGAGAGTTATATATATATAGATATTTAGTTATATATATATAGATATAGATGTATGTATATATATATATAGATATATATATATATGTGTATATATAGGCGTGTGTGTGTGTGTGTTTGAGAGAGAGGGGGGGGGCAGATTCTGGAGCAGCAGCAGCAGCTTCAGCTGCAGTAGCTGCAGCAGCAGCAAAGCTGCAGTAGCAGCAGCTAGCAGCAGCATAGCAGCAAAAGCAGTGGCAGCAGCAGCAAAAGCAGGTGCAGTAGCAGCAAAAGCAGTGGCAGCAGCAGCAAAAGCAGTGGCAGCAGCAGCAGATAAGCACAGTAGCAGCAGCAGCTAGTATTCGCAGCGCTAGTAGCAGTAGCAAGCAGTGAGGTAGTAGGGAGATAGATTGATAGGGTGTATATATATATCTAGATAGTTAGATAAATAACTAGATAGATATTAGATAGTGAATAAGATAGATAGATATTATAGATTGTTAGATAGATAGCTAGCTAGATTCATAGATAGATAGATGTTTCTATATAAATAGAATAGATAGATATATAACTAGCTAGATAGTTAGTTAGATTGATAGATTAAATAGATAGGTATTAGTTAGTTGATAGATAAATAGGTAAGTAGATAGATAAGTTGATAGATAGATAGATAGTTAACTAGATAGACTAATAGATAGATAGATAGGTAGATATGGTAGATACCTATATCTATATGCATAGATATATATATATATATACCTAGAGCTAGATATATATATTATAGTTAGTATATATATTTATGAGTTGGGTAAGGTAAGGTAATATATATATATATATATATGTGTGTATGAGTAAGGTAATGGGTATTAATGGGTATGTGTGTGGATATATATGTATATAGGTAGATACCTACTTAGATATATATATATGATAGATATATATATTATCTAGCCTAGATTAATAACTAGGTGCATAATCAATAGCTAGATAGTTAGTTAGAGGATTTTAGAGCGAAACCTCAATACCTTGAGATACCGAGGTATTTCAATACCTCAAGATAACCAAGGTATTGGGTTTCGAGCGGGGTTTTTGAGCAATAGCCTAGGAATAGTATTGGAGTGATTTTTATATGTATATGTGTATATATTTACGCGTGCTAGCATAGGTTTTAGCGGGTTTAGGCGGGGTGCGTAGCCTAGGTTGAGGTATCGGATACCGAGGGTATCCCGGTATCTCAAGGAGGCGAGTTTGTGAGTTTTCTAGCTTAATGACCTCGGTTTGACCTAGAATTTCAGGAGCACCCTAGTTTGACCCAGACTTGACCGTAGTTGACTCGGTTGACCGCCAAAGTCAACTTTTGACCTAGTTTTGACCCAAAGTTGACTTTTTGGACCCAGAGTTGACTTTTTGACCCAGATTTTACCGGTTTGACCTGTTTGACCTAGAACGACCCTAGAAGCCTATTTTTAGTTATTTTATATCTGTTTAACTCATTAGAATCCTGTTTAACCTTGCTTTTCGCATTAGGTCCTTGCGACACCGGTTCGGATCGCCAGTTGCTCAGGACGTCAGGCGAGTACATTCTCTGATAGTTTTCATTATCTGATATTTATTATGATTCAGCTTCTAGTATAGTATCATCTGATTATTCTGGCACCACACGGGACACTGACTGGTATTTCTGGATTCATTTACTTGCGACACGTACATTTCATGTTTCTGGCCTCTATTCTGGAATCACCTACTGGCATCACCTACAGGCATCATTCATGTTCAGGCTGGACTCATCTTGATTTGCGTGTCGGGTCTTGGATCCACTTGTATTAGTCGGGGCGGGGAAATACTCGAGTAGACATGTAAACATTCCTATCTGGCATCATCAGGAATCACTCCCTCTGGTCTAATCTGGAATGATAGCAGCCGCGCACCCAGTGCGCGGTGAGCCGTACTTACCCCTAGCCGTTTACATGTCGAAACAAGTATTTCAAAGACACCGAGTTCATTCTTTATAGTCTGGACTCTCATGCATTTCTTGACTTGTCTCACTTACATGTTTCTGGACTTGACTCACTACATGTTTTTCATGCTTGACTCACTACACGTTCATGTGCACGGACTTGATCTTAGCTTAGATTTCCTGTATCTTGCAGTTATTACTATGTTGCTCTGATATCCATGCATCTTTACCTTTATGCACCAGTGATTTATATTTCTTGTTTCATACTTGCTTCACCCTACTTGCTACTTGCTATAACTGTTTTATAGTTTTTATCATTTAAATGGAACTGCTGTTAGAGATGTACTTGCTCCAGTCCTGACTGGACATATTTTTCAGAGTATCCGGAGGATTGGTGTCCGACTTTCTATGGACCTGAGCCTGTCGATGGTGCTGACAGGGACCCTCTAGTTTAGAGGTGATTTCCGGGTTGGTAGCCGGGATCACTAGGATCTTGTTGTTGTTTTTATTAGCTTTTAGCACCGGATTTGTCTCCGGTTTTGGATTGAGACCTTGTTTGTATATTATTTTGGATATTGTTGTATTATTATTTGATGTTGTGGTTGTTGTAGTAGTTGGAGGTGGTTAGACTTTTTAGTTGTTAGACTCTCTGTGTTATCTTATCGTGCTTAGATTCGTGATTGAGTATATTGTGGTTATCTTTATGATATTGCTCCTCCGTTTGGAGTTGAGATCTTGGCAGATTATATATATTGTTTGTGTGGTTGCCCTCCTTTTGGAGAGGTCATGCCCGATTTTTGTGTGAGATTATTATCTAGATAGTTGACCTAGACAGCGTTCTACCGCCGATGCTGCGGCGTAGGCTGGACGTACCCACGACTCATGCCCGATTTTCGGGTGCGGGTCGTGACACGTTTTTGGTGGCGGCCCCATGCAGGTCTCGATTCGCAATTAGTGCGATGTCGTAGTGGTACAACAACTTAGTTGTACTGCTGCGAGCCTGCTATAGGATCTAGGATCTAGGATGAGTGTGTACTCAATCACGACTAGGAACAATTCCAATCTAATTATTCTGAAATTGCTTCTTTTGAAATATTATGTCCTTCTTTGATGATATCGTATCTTGCACCGTATTGACTTCTTTTGATCTGTGTTCAGGATGCCTCCGAAGACACGATCCCATCGTACCGTTCCAGCAGTTGCCTCGGAGAGGTCTGCTACCTCTCGTCCAGCTCGTATTCGGGCAGCTGCTACCGCTCCACTCACCACTCCTGCGGTTGAGGGAGCCTCTGTTTCTCTCGGGGATCCTTCTCCACTTATCGATCCGAGGACTACCCCAGTCGTTCCGGTGGTTCCTCCACCACTTCCTGCTCCAGTAGATGCCGCGCAGTTGTTTGCGTTCTTCAGGGAGATGATGGACGCGCAGCACCGTCAGGTGGATGTGATGAGGCTGGGCATTGAGAACGCCCACCAGGTGGCCATGACGGCAGTGGATAGGGTGGCACAGGTTCAGCCACAGGCAGATCAGATTCAGCATCCGAGGCCGGGCAGTATCATTGACTTTCAGAGGATGCGGCCCAAGGAGTTCCGTGGTACAGAAGGTATCCTGTACGCGGATGACTGGATAGAGCAGATTGAGGGCATCTTCAGGCTGGCGCAGATTCCAGACAGCATGCAGATAGAGGCAGCGGGCAGTCAGATGTTCGACCTCGCTTTGACATGGTATCGCACAGATACGAGGATCGCGGCGCCAGGGCTTACTTGGGAGGCTTTCAAGAGGCTTTTTAAGGAAAAGTTTTTCCCAGATGTGGCGCTTAGTGCTTTGGAGAGCCAGTTTGAGGCACTCGTCCAAGGGAGCATGACAGTGGACGAGTACGCAGCGGAGTTCTGCCGTTTGGGCAGATTTGTGGATGGCTTGAGTGAGGCAGCCAAGGCGAGAAAGTTTCGCAAGGGCTTGGTCATGGCGGTCAAGTCTTTGACCAGGAGCGATCGCGAGGCGACTTTTGAGCAGATAGTAGGAGATGCTCAGAGAGCAGAGGATGACTTGGAGCTCAAGTCCAAGAGAGGCAGGGATGATTCAGGCAGTGCCAGTGGTAGTGCGGGACCAGCTAAGCGTCCCTATGTGCAGAAGGCAGCGCAGCAGGGTCAGGATCAGAGAGCGCCCACTTGTGCCTACTGCAGGAAGGCAGGACACACTTGGGATGTTTGTAGGAGGAGGCTGAAGGTGTGTTTGTTCTGTGGATCCGCTGCTCACCAGATGCGAGATTGCCCTACTGCACCTCCATTGGGTGGAGCACAGGATCAGAGAGTTGGAGCTAGGCCATCTGTGGCACAGCATCAGGCCCCGCACCAGCAGAGGGATACACCCCAGCAGGGCAGGGCTTATGCGTTGACGGTCGAGGAGGCCGATGCTACGGATGACGGGTTAGCAGGTCTGTCTCTTGTTTCTTCTTCCTGTCATTTCCATTCCTTGTGGTGTGCTTCATTAGTACCTGTTAGATTTTTCTTTGTGCTGTGGTAGATAGTGTAGTGACCCCGATTGAGACTGTAATAACACGACCAGTAGGACCCTGATCTTGTATGTTGTTTAGGTAGAATTTTTTGACTTTGATTGTTGGGGGTTTGACCTAGAGGAGTGTGATTGACTTTAAATTTCGAGGACGAAATTTTCTAAGGAGGATAGGCTTGTCACCACCCCATTTCCAGAGCCGGGTATTTTTTTTTATTTTTAATTTAGTTAATTGTGCATTATTTTTAATTAATTGTATTTATAATTAATTATTGATTGTATTATATTTTTATTGATTGTTTTAGGATTTTGGCTAGCCTGGACCCATGTCAGACCCTAGTGGACCCATGTCCGACCCAGCCCACACCCTTGTGAGTATTATTTTGGGGCTTAGAATATTTATTTTATTTTTAGGAGGTTAGTTGGAGAGATTTGGAACTAGTTTGAGTGCATTTGGAGACCCGGAACCCAAAACCGAGTGAATAGGGGCGTTTTGGGAATTTGGAAGTTGTAAATCCCCTTTTAATTCCCATGGTCGGCCCCTACCTACCCCCCCCACACCCGATCACAGCACACCAGCAGCCCTCTTCTCCCTTTCTCTTCTTCTTCATCTTCTTCTTCATTCCTTCTTCTTCTCCACTTCTCCTTTCTTCTTCCTTCCTTCTCCAAGTAAGTTTTCTTCCACTTTTCTTCTTCTTTCTTCCATTCCTTCTTCTCTAAGTTAACCCTAACCCTAGATCTTTCCCTAACCTAGGTGGGTAGAGCCTAGATTTTGTGTTGGAGCTTGGATTGGGAGCTTGGAAGCTTGGATTGGAGGATTTGGAGAGATTTGGAGATTTTGGCTTGGGATTCCAACTCCCAAGAGGTAAACCCTAATTTTTCCCCTTGTAATTACTCTTTTATAGTGTAATTAATATTTTAGAACCTTCCTAGACCCGTAGGCTACCCGTGGGAGGAAGTTGGAACTAGTTGGGTAGTGTTTAGAAACTTTGACATTAGGTTTTGTGTCGATTTCGGGTGAAATCCGAGATTGGCCCAATTTTGGGTGATGCCCTAGGTTAGATGGACCTAGGTAGACGTTGTCGGGTGTCGTGAGGGTGAGTGCGTGTCTCCGTTTGGACACGGGAAGCCGCGTCGCGGAGAAACGGGCGTTTCGGGCGAAATTGGGGCTTTTCGTCGTCGCCGATTCTAAGTGCGTGTGCGTTTTCGCCACGGGCCTAGAATCGACGCGGGAGCGCATTTTCTAGGATCTAGGCATCGTGTAGAGCGCGTGGGTAAATTTTGGGCCGATTCCGAGTTCGTTTGGTGTGCGTTTCAGGAGGTTTTCCGAACCGCGCACCACGTGTTCGTCGAAATGACCGAACGGCCATTTCGACTTGGTTTCCTCGTTTCGGGCTTGTGCGCGCGTTGGGTTAGTATCGGGGAGTGTGTGCTAGAGGTTTCGAGTTATATTTTATATATTTTTGGGTGTTTGGGCGTGTCGGGGTCGTTGGGCGTGCGTTGGTGGGCGTTGTGGGCGTGGTGTGCGTTGTGTTGTGTTTGTTTATATATATGTGTATATATATATTGTGTGTGAGTTTTTATATATATATTTATATATATATGTGTGGTTATGTGTTTGTGAGTGTTTGTGAGTGTGTGTGAGAGTGTGTGTGTGAGGGTGTGTGCTAGTGTGTGTGAGGGTGTGTGCTAGTGTGAGTGAGTGTGTGTGAGTGAGGATATATAGATATTAGTATATATGTTAGTGTGTGAGTGTGTATAGGTGTATATATATATACATAGATATTAGTGTATATATGTATATAGATATATGTGTTAATATGTGTGTATATATATATAGATATGTATATATATTTAGGTGTGTGTGTTGATAGTGTTGTGTGTGTGTTAGGGTGTTTGTGAGTGTTTGTGAGTGTGTGTGTGTATTAGTGTGAGTGTGCTAGTGTGTGTGTGTTAGGGTGTGTAGATGAGAGTTATATATATATAGATATTTAGTTATATATATATAGATATAGATGTATGTATATATATATATAGATATATATATATATGTGTATATATAGGCGTGTGTGTGTGTGTGTGTTAGGGTGTGTAGATGAGAGTTATATATATATAGATATTTAGTTATATATATATAGATATAGATGTATGTATATATATATATAGATATATATATATATGTGTATATATAGGCGTGTGTGTGTGTGTGTTTGAGAGAGAGGGGGGGGGGCAGATTCTGGAGCAGCAGCAGCAGCTTCAGCTGCAGTAGCTGCAGCAGCAGCAAAGCTGCAGTAGCAGCAGCTAGCAGCAGCATAGCAGCAAAAGCAGTGGCAGCAGCAGCAAAAGCAGGTGCAGTAGCAGCAAAAGCAGTGGCAGCAGCAGCAAAAGCAGTGGCAGCAGCAGCAGATAAGCACAGTAGCAGCAGCAGCTAGTATTCGCAGCGCTAGTAGCAGTAGCAAGCAGTGAGGTAGTAGGGAGATAGATTGATAGGGTGTATATATATATCTAGATAGTTAGATAAATAACTAGATAGATATTAGATAGTGAATAAGATAGATAGATATTATAGATTGTTAGATAGATAGCTAGCTAGATTCATAGATAGATAGATGTTTCTATATAAATAGAATAGATAGATATATAACTAGCTAGATAGTTAGTTAGATTGATAGATTAAATAGATAGGTATTAGTTAGTTGATAGATAAATAGGTAAGTAGATAGATAAGTTGATAGATAGATAGATAGTTAACTAGATAGACTAATAGATAGATAGATAGGTAGATATGGTAGATACCTATATCTATATGCATAGATATATATATATATATACCTAGAGCTAGATATATATATTATAGTTAGTATATATATTTATGAGTTGGGTAAGGTAAGGTAATATATATATATATATATATGTGTGTATGAGTAAGGTAATGGGTATTAATGGGTATGTGTGTGGATATATATGTATATAGGTAGATACCTACTTAGATATATATATATGATAGATATATATATTATCTAGCCTAGATTAATAACTAGGTGCATAATCAATAGCTAGATAGTTAGTTAGAGGATTTTAGAGCGAAACCTCAATACCTTGAGATACCGAGGTATTTCAATACCTCAAGATAACCAAGGTATTGGGTTTCGAGCGGGGTTTTTGAGCAATAGCCTAGGAATAGTATTGGAGTGATTTTTATATGTATATGTGTATATATTTACGCGTGCTAGCATAGGTTTTAGCGGGTTTAGGCGGGGTGCGTAGCCTAGGTTGAGGTATCGGATACCGAGGGTATCCCGGTATCTCAAGGAGGCGAGTTTGTGAGTTTTCTAGCTTAATGACCTCGGTTTGACCTAGAATTTCAGGAGCACCCTAGTTTGACCCAGACTTGACCGTAGTTGACTCGGTTGACCGCCAAAGTCAACTTTTGACCTAGTTTTGACCCAAAGTTGACTTTTTGGACCCAGAGTTGACTTTTTGACCCAGATTTTACCGGTTTGACCTGTTTGACCTAGAACGACCCTAGAAGCCTATTTTTAGTTATTTTATATCTGTTTAACTCATTAGAATCCTGTTTAACCTTGCTTTTCGCATTAGGTCCTTGCGACACCGGTTCGGATCGCCAGTTGCTCAGGACGTCAGGCGAGTACATTCTCTGATAGTTTTCATTATCTGATATTTATTATGATTCAGCTTCTAGTATAGTATCATCTGATTATTCTGGCACCACACGGGACACTGACTGGTATTTCTGGATTCATTTACTTGCGACACGTACATTTCATGTTTCTGGCCTCTATTCTGGAATCACCTACTGGCATCACCTACAGGCATCATTCATGTTCAGGCTGGACTCATCTTGATTTGCGTGTCGGGTCTTGGATCCACTTGTATTAGTCGGGGCGGGGAAATACTCGAGTAGACATGTAAACATTCCTATCTGGCATCATCAGGAATCACTCCCTCTGGTCTAATCTGGAATGATAGCAGCCGCGCACCCAGTGCGCGGTGAGCCGTACTTACCCCTAGCCGTTTACATGTCGAAACAAGTATTTCAAAGACACCGAGTTCATTCTTTATAGTCTGGACTCTCATGCATTTCTTGACTTGTCTCACTTACATGTTTCTGGACTTGACTCACTACATGTTTTTCATGCTTGACTCACTACACGTTCATGTGCACGGACTTGATCTTAGCTTAGATTTCCTGTATCTTGCAGTTATTACTATGTTGCTCTGATATCCATGCATCTTTACCTTTATGCACCAGTGATTTATATTTCTTGTTTCATACTTGCTTCACCCTACTTGCTACTTGCTATAACTGTTTTATAGTTTTTATCATTTAAATGGAACTGCTGTTAGAGATGTACTTGCTCCAGTCCTGACTGGACATATTTTTCAGAGTATCCGGAGGATTGGTGTCCGACTTTCTATGGACCTGAGCCTGTCGATGGTGCTGACAGGGACCCTCTAGTTTAGAGGTGATTTCCGGGTTGGTAGCCGGGATCACTAGGATCTTGTTGTTGTTTTTATTAGCTTTTAGCACCGGATTTGTCTCCGGTTTTGGATTGAGACCTTGTTTGTATATTATTTTGGATATTGTTGTATTATTATTTGATGTTGTGGTTGTTGTAGTAGTTGGAGGTGGTTAGACTTTTTAGTTGTTAGACTCTCTGTGTTATCTTATCGTGCTTAGATTCGTGATTGAGTATATTGTGGTTATCTTTATGATATTGCTCCTCCGTTTGGAGTTGAGATCTTGGCAGATTATATATATTGTTTGTGTGGTTGCCCTCCTTTTGGAGAGGTCATGCCCGATTTTTGTGTGAGATTATTATCTAGATAGTTGACCTAGACAGCGTTCTACCGCCGATGCTGCGGCGTAGGCTGGACGTACCCACGACTCATGCCCGATTTTCGGGTGCGGGTCGTGACAGGCTGTCTTCGGTATGTCTTCTTTCTTTACCTTCACCTAGTGATAGCCTGACCTAAAGTCTATCTTTGAAAACATCTTCACTCCGCTCAACTGATCGAAAAGATCATCTATCCTCGGCAGCGGGTATTTGTTTTTGATAGTGAGGTTATTTAGAGCTTTATAATTGATACACATGCGTATCGTGCCGTCCTTCTTCGGTACGAACAATACCGGTGCTCCCCATGGCGATAAACTGGATCTAATAAAACCTTTGTCTTGCAGCTCCTCAACTTGCTTCTTTAGTTCTACCAACTCGTTGTTGTTGGCTCTATAGATATGTTGCGAAATAGGCTCCGCTTCTGGTATCAAGTCTATAGAGAATTCAACATCTTTGTCTGGCGGCAAACCTGACAACTCCTCTGGAAATACATCCAGGAACTCTGCTATCAGTGGATGTGGCAACTACTTTTCTTCTATCCTGGCTCCACAAAAAGTGTCTCTGCTCCGCACCTCTGCTCCTCTGGCGATCTCGAATTCTGGTTCTCCTGGTGGTCGAAATACTTCTCTACCTCCGTAATAATCTATAGTAGCATGGTATTTACTCAGCCAGTCCATTTCGAGTACAATATCGTATCTTGGGAGTGGCATGACGAGTAAACTCACGCTCAACTCTCGGCCTTCCAAGGACACTCTCCGATCCTTGTAATAATTACGGACTAGGATAATGCCTCCTCCTGTCATGATCTTGCAAGTCCTATATAATGGTTCCGTTTCTAGACGATGCTTAAGGGCATAAGATACAGATACGAAACTATGGGAAGCGCCAGAATCAAATAGTACAAGTGCTGGAATAGAATCGAGAGAAATTGAACCTGAAATTATGTCTCCAGCTGGCTCGGCCTCCTCAGTAGTCATGGCGTAAGCTCATCCCTGTGGTGCTCCTTTCTGCTGCTGTTGGTACTGAGCAAACCTCTGCTGCTGTAGGGGAAGTGGAGGTCCTCTCTGCTGGCCTCCTGGTATAGTAGGTACTCTGGCTGGTCCTCTCTGAGCTGCTGCTCCTCCCTGGCGAGTCTGAACAGCTGGGCAGTCTCTCAGCTGATGTGCTGACGATCCACATGACAAGCATGTTCTCAGCCTCTTCCGGCAGATGTCTTTAGTATGTCCCATCTTTCCATAATACGCACACTGGCCAACGGGCTGATTCTGTCCCTATGGTTGTTGCTGCTAGATATGTCCTCGAACTGGTGCATATTGCTGGTGTTGCTGCTGGTACGGCCTTTGTTGTTGTTGTTGTTGAAAGTGTGGGCACTTGGTCGGTCCTGTGTTACCACCTGTTGCTCCTCTCTTGGGTCTGAGGTCCAAGTCATCTTCAGCAATCTGGGCATCCATCAGAATACCCTTAAATATAGCGGTACGTCGTCCCGAAGTACGATACTTGACCACTCTATTCAATCCCTTTCTGAATTTTCGTGCTCTGTCTCCTGGGTCTCGAATCATCGATGGCACGAATCGACTCAATCAGCAAAATTCTGTGGCATATTCGTCGACTGACATGCTTCATTGGATTAAGTCATGGAACTGACTTTCCAATGCTCCCAAAGCTACGTCAGGAAATAACTTCTCCTTGAAGAGCTCCTTGAAGTCCTCCCAAGTAAGTCCTTTAATACCGAGTCTCTGCTTTGTACGATACCACGTCAACGCGATATCAAATATCTGACTGCCAGCGGCCTCGATCTGAAGAATCTCCGAAATCTGTGCTAAACGCAAGTTTCTCTCTATGTCCTCTAACCAATCGTCAGCATAGAGTATTCCTTCTGTGCCTTTGAACTCTCGAGGCATCATCCTCTTAAAGTCCACTATGGTACCTGGCCTCTTTTATTGCTGGCCATGATGCTGCGATTGTCGTGCTACTCTCTCCACAGCCTGGAGAGCTACCTGATGAGCGTTCTCCATGCTCTCTCTCATCAGTTGTCTGCGCCTGGTGTGCCTCTGCTTGCACTCTCTGAGCCTCAGCTTGAACACGCTAAGCTTCTACTGTTACTCTCTGAGCCTCTAGCATGCCCTGGATCAGTACAAAAATTTGTGCCCCAACAGTGGGCACTACTCCGAAAATCGGTGTCGATAGTGGTGGAAGGTTGCCCGTCATAGCTGGGGCAATCCTATGAATAGGTGGATGAGGAATCCCGTTAGCTGCAGATACTCCCACATGAATAAAAGATGTAGGAGGAACTCCCGGTGTCTGTTCGTCAGGTCGAGAGGTGCCAGACCTCTCTGAAATTGATGCTCCCACTCTCATAGATCTAGTATTCGGCGGCATCCTTAATACAGGTCAAAAGAATCAATTAAGGTGATAGATACGATATTATCAAGGAAGGACAGTAAAATTCTAAAGGAAGCAATCAATTAGAATAGATTGTGAAGATCAGAATTTCCTAGTGTGATTGAGCATACTCTCATCCTAAATCCTATTTCCTATAACCTATTGCAGGCTTGCAGCAGTACAACTAAGTTATCGCACTACCACGATATCGCATAATTTACAAAACTAGAACTGAATGGGCCACCACTAAAAATATGTCACGACCCGCACCCGGTATAGGGACACGAGTGCGCGGGTACGTCCAGTCTACGCCGCAGCATCGGTGGTAGAACGCTGTCTAGGTCACAATAAATACTAACACAACTAAATACCTGTCAATGATATCCATCTCCATAAGGAGGACAATATACATCTCACAATATCTCATAATGTTAACTCAATCACAACAACTATAAAAGTGTAAGGCACGATAAAAGATAAGAAGAATGACATAGTCAAACACCATGTCTCAAAATATAGATAAATTACAGTCTTGCTGTCCAACATAAAGTCTCCACAAGTCTCAACATAACTAAGAATAAGTATAAACATAAACTCAATAAACCTCAAATAAGTCTCAGTGCATAAGATAAATACTGCCTAGATAGCTGCAAGTAATGTCTCCTCTAAAGGAATAGTCTCCTCTAGGATCTCTGGTGTGTAATCTGCGTCTATACCCGGTCCATAGTGTGTGGTACAAAAATCCTCAAGATCCTCTGGAAAAAGTATCCAGTCAGGATTGGAACGAAGTACAAGCACTAACAGCAGTTCCACATATATTGACAAAAACTATAATGCAGTGTAAAGAAATATAAGACAGATATGAATACTGGTAATAAGAGATACTGGAATAAGAATACAGGAATAAATGAATACTGGAGCATATGTCATCATCAATGTACATCTAGCAATAAAAATAGAATTACAAGTGCATGCTAGAATAATGAACTGGTATATAAATGAGTACTAGAACAATAAATAGAACATGTTAGGATGCTAGATTAATATACTAGAGATATATGTCAAGAACATCTAACTAAGTGTATGAAACATCAGCATATCATGTGATCGGCTTGGGACTGATCAGGCTTACTATGTATGATTAGCTATGATTCATGTAAGATCAGGCTAACCATCCGGATAGCTATAATGCAAGCAATAGTCAGGCTAATCAAACATAACAGGCTATGAGGCATGTAATGGTCAGGTTGCACTGACGTGAGGTGTGGGGGAGCTATGACGCATGTAAAGTTGGGTATGATCACATAAGCTACTAATATTTCTCCATTTTTCCCAGCTAGCACGATGGATCCTGATTATGACTCCTCGTGACAGGTCTCAATGATGCCAACTCGTGTAACAACAGTGTCAGAGTCATGTACGCTATACAACTAGAATTATAGGGATAATCAACATAATGGAAACTGTCAGAGAATGTACTCGCCTATGGTCCTTAGCTGGCAATACCAATATCCTGGTTCCAAAGTATCGTCTGAATGATCCAACAGTCCTATAGACATATCATATAATACAATATTACATCAGACATTACACTAACACACACTATCAAAACACAATGATCCCAGAGACTACGCTATGGGTGTCACCTCTGTAGTTGCTGTGCATAACAGACAGTCAATGATACGGTCTTGCCAGTACGTCAGTGTACATATGGCAGTCTGCTAACATGTTACATGGTCACAGGTCAAGGTAACTACGGGGTATCCGTGGTTACAGTCGGGTTATCTAGTATAAATACATATAATACATATTATTATCTATCATATACAATAATACTAATTAATTACAAATATAATATAATATATATATATATATATATATATATTAAACATGTACTAGGGATACATGTATAATACATATACGTATATATATATATACTAATTGAGAATTATACTATATATATATATATATATATATATGTATATATATATATATATATCAAAATATATGTTTAAACATATACTAATACATGTAACATACATACATACCAATTAGGTTCATATACTTTATAGATATATCTATGTACATGTATATCAATATACACATAATAACCATATCCATATACTAAATACACAACACGGCTAAATACGTATGCATTACAGTGAAGACTACTCGTAAGCGTGTACGTGTACGTATACATGTACGCGAGAGGGGACTCGAACCTGGGTATGTGGGACGAGGCATGGTCGACGACGAGGGTTTAGCAGGGTCGCTACTCGGGTTCACGGTGGTCAGCGGGTCTCCAGTCGAGTGCAGGTGGTCGTGCTCTGGCGTTCAGGCGCTCAGGTGGACAGCGGTATCCCTCCGGCCAAGTGCAGGCTGTGCAGCGGCTCTGGGGCAGGCGAAGGTCCAAGTCAGGTTCTGGTCCGACGAGGGGTCGAAGTGCGGCAGCTTCAGTTGAGTACAGGTGGTTCAGCACGTTGATAGATCGTGATCCGGTCGGTTTTGGTCGAGTGAAGGATGGCGATGTCGACAACGGGATGATGTCGGGCTTCTGGTGAAGATGACGTACAGCGACGTTCAGTCGATGGCGGGAGGTACTCGGTCGAGGAGGGGATCGGGTTCAGTCGAGTAGGATGGTGAGAGTCATCGAGGAGGGTTGTCGCGTGGTGGTGGCTGTCAGTCGAGGAGGGCGGACGGGTTCAGTCGACGGCCTCCGGCGAGTGCTCCGGTCGGCGAGAGGAGGGGTGAAGGCATGAACAAGGAGAGGGTGGCGGTGAACAGGAGATGGGTTGAGGGAGTCGGCTGGATTGGTTTTAGGTTTAGAAAGAAAAGGAAAAAGTAAAGAAAAGGAATTTATATATGAAGGGGGGTTGGTTTGACTTAGAAAAGTTTGACTTTGGTCAACCCCTTGGGAAAAGGGTCTTCTCATGTGGGTATTTCAAGGGCTATGATTCATATAAATTAAAATGAATGGCTATGATGCATTGGTTCAAGGTTTTGAGGGCCATGGTTCAAGGAGGTTGATGTTGCATTGCACCCGATCCCGAAAATTATGGAAAAATACACATGGAAGGGAAAAGGGTTTATTTACATGTCGTGTCCAACAGGGTAGATACTTTAATGTACTTTTGCACAAAATTGCCCAACAATTGAAAAATTACACAAAATGGGGGGTTTATGGTTTAATTAAATTAAATTAAGAGCAAATGGTGTTCTAAAATTAATTAGAAGTACAAGGGGCTGAAATTAAGTAGAACACAAGTGTTATGAATGAATTAGACTCTGAATAGAATATTATCCTAATTTGGATTGTTCAAAATTGGTCGAGATTGTGTCTTCAATTTCGATTGGAACACACAAGGATACAAAGTTGGATTTATATAGAATTAAATATAGTCGTTTGTGACGAATGCACAATGCGACTAAAATGAAACACAACAAGACATGGCTATGAGTCACACGAGGATCAGAATAACAGTCTGGCACGTCTAGGACAAGGGTATAAAATCTGTTGGAAGACAATGGCTAGTGTAGTGCTCTAATTATCGAAGCAACGATAAAGTACAACAATCAAATAAATCACAGCAATTTAAATTTAATTAATTATCATGCAATCATTTACACATTAATTATAAAAAGTCAAAAATACCCCTAATCTGAAATATGGGGGTGACAAAGTCCGCTCAGAAGGATGACCTGTTCCTAGAGAATATGCAAACTCTTATCTCAGCAGGAAAGGCGACCGACTTTGCGGTGAGCACGGATGGAATAGTGCGGATGAAGGAAAGATTGTGTGTCCCCAACGATGTAAACCTCACTGAAGCCCACTATGCGAGTTCTACTTCACATCCAGGAAACACAAAGATGTATCGAGACCTCCGTACGATATTTTGGTGGCACTGCATGAAAAGGGATGTGGCATTATTTGTGTCACAATATATGGCTTATCAGAGAGTAAAGACCGAGCACTAGAAGCCTGACGGTGAGATGCACAACCTTGCTATACCGGAGTAAAAATGGAAACACATAACGATGGATTTTATTGTTGGTTTGTCAAAGACGCAACGAAAAAATGATGCCGTCTGGGTCATCGTCGATCGACTTACCAAGTCAACTCACTTTCTGTCTATTAAAGTTTCTTGTAGTGCCGACCGTCTGGCACAGATCTACCTTAACGAGATCGTTCGCCTCCACGGTGTGCCTGTATCCATTATCTCTAGTCGAGATGGATGATTCTTATCACACTTCTGTGAGAGCCTTCAGTCAGCAATAGGGACGAAGTTGAAGTTCAGCTCCATCTACCATCCTCAGATAGACGGCCAAACAGAGCGGGTAAACCAAATTTTTGAAGACATGCTATGGCTCTGCGCCTTGGACTTGAAGTCAAGTTGGGACATGCATCTACTGTTAGCCAAATTTTTATATATTTATAGTTATTAATCCAGCATTCAAATGGCGCCATATGAGGCGTTGTATGGGCGAAAGTATAGATTTTCTATCTGTTGGGATGAAGTTAGTGAACGATAAATTCTTGGCCCGGAGCTCATAGTACAAACCGTCCAAAAGATCCGTTTGATCCTCGAACGGCTGAAGGTAGCAGCACAAAGCCATCATAAAAGTTACTCATGCCTGCACTGACGACCTCTTGAGCTCTTAGAAGGTAATCGTGTATTTCTCAAGGTCTCTCCCATGCAAAGAGTTACCAGATTTGGAGAAAAAGGGAAGCTAAGTCCAAGATTCGTCGGTCCATTCGAAATACTTATGCGAGTCGCCCCAGTTGCATATCCGATTATCCTGCCACCGTCACTATCTGAAGTATACAATATTTTCAATATTTTATATCTTAGGAAGTACGTGTACGGCCCGAGTCATGTGGTGGATCTTGATCAACTGGACTTGAAGGTGGACTTGACATATGTTGAACACCCTGTGCGGATCTTGGATCACAAGGAAAACCTGCTTCGAAGTCATTCGGTTCCTCTCGAGCACGTGCTTTGGAGAAATTATTCGGTCGAAGAATCGATCTGGGAGCTTGAGTCAGAGATAAAGTAAAAGTTTTCTTGATTATTTTATAGTGGTAGATTCTATTTCTAAGTTTCGTGGACGCAACTTCCTATTAGTTGGTTATGGTGTGGTGCCCCGCTCCCCCTTTACGGGGAGCGCGGCTAAGAAATACTTTCAGTATTATTCGATCAGGATAGATTGAATTAAGATCTTTTCCTTATTATGGATTTGCTTCTTCGAAATCGATTCCCATATTCAGTGGACTGTGCCCTAAGGATGGACTTAGCGGCAGAGTCAATAGGGACCTCTCCGCTACAAGTTTTTTTGCCTAGTTTTCGTTGTCGTCTTGTTGCTTTCATGATTTGAGTTGGTTTTCGGATTTGTATTTTTTTGAATGATTTTGATAGATTTAATTGCTTTCGTTCGTTGAACTGTATTTTATTTTGAGTTTGGAAAGAGGAGAAGAGGTATTGATCATCTGTTTGCGGCAATGCAGGTGATCACGCAGTAGGCATCGCACGAGCGGAGTCTTGAGCACCCCTCTTTCCATCCCTCTCTCCACCAATTTATGAGTGGCTATAATTCGATTTAGTTGACCCTTTTTCCCAGTCTTCAAATCTAAAATCCTGCCCTCTGGATTATTCCGATTAAACGATACCATAATAACTAAAAGATGTCAAGATAAAACAGAATATACTTGGATTTCTTTATACTTGTCAATCAACTTGTGAACAATTACCTTATTGCATGCAAGTTTGTTAGAATATTCTTTATCATACTTTAATTCTAGTTAGAATGTATATACTTCTTCTATGATTGTACTATGTATATAATACACCTTTCTATGCAATAAACTAATCAGGGAGACTATGCAAAATAGATCATGTCATATAACTCGTCTCGAGCTTGTATTGCCCTAAAATATACCATTTGATAACTTAGTATTAGACGTCGTTTGGTCATGAACAACTTGTGCACAAGATTTCTGGTTCCTGTGAATGATCGTTGGGGCACTGTGATCGATCCAATCCGGACGAAATAATCTGTATAGTCGTCTGTATCAGCAAAAATGGCGTGTAGCGAGGGCTCGCCACCTGAGTTGCATACCCTTCCATCTCAAGACTATAACTCGTCCTTAATGGCATTATGTCGGTGACCCCCTCGTATATCTAAACTGTGCAAGCTAACTATGTCTTCGTGTTCAGGGAAGGTCATGGTAGGTATTGTGCAGGTGGCTCAGACGGGCAGGTAAACGTCATCGAACGGTGGTATGCGTATTTCAGTAAACTTCCATATGAAATGCTTGCTTGTAAAATAGACTAAGAAAATATAGAAAGATCCTATAATAACTTGCATGCTTCATACAAACAACGTGTTGATTGGTACAGTTGGGTTAGCTCGCCTTCACTAGTGTATTTTGATGTATTGACGCTCGTTACAATAGGTTTTTCGAACCAAGGAGATACTGCAAGAAGCTAAAGCGACTTCCCAATCCAGTCCAACTACCGGCACGCCCTGATCGTGCCTACGAAAAAGAGTTTTGAAGTTTCAGGAGCTCGTGCACATAACTTTTGTAGCTCCGTGGAAAAGTGACAGCTTCGCCCGAAGGTGTCTATAGTTTTGAAGTTTAGTAAAATAATGTAATGTATAGGACGATTATCTCATTTTACGTCTACTTTTGTAAGCCCATGCAGTAATTATCCGACTCGTTCAAGAGTTTGTATAAAGATGTTCATTATCAATAAAGAGAACTTTTTCATGTTTTAACATTGTGTTTCAATTATCAGCGTACTCTGAATATGTGCTTATTATATAAAACACATTGGCCTTGTGCGTTATGCAACCTAGGCACACACGGCGTCACGCCCAGGAGACGACTATCGATTTCACGAAATTGGGGTGTGATAAAACTCTTTGAAAGTTGGCAGAACCTGATCCTTGGTCTTTATGGTATAGACCCAAACCTTTCTGGAACATTCATCAATAAATATTATAAAATAAGAAGCACCACCAATGGATTTTACCTTCATAGGACCGTAGACATCTGAGTGAATCAACTTGATCAACATAGGCTTCCTTGAACTTGGGTGACTTGGAAAGACACCATATTTTGCTTCCTTTGGCTATCACCATCGAACCTCTTGAAAGATTTCACTTACTATTTTCGAAAAGACTGAAGAAACACTCACCATCCAACCTTCCAACCGACACCAGGTTGAAACGGATATCAGGGATATGACAAATATCTTTAAGAACAAGAACTGCACTCGTCTTTGTTCTCAAATGCACATTTCCAATGGAAACCGCCTTTGACACATCTCCATTGTCCATCTTCAATACTCCACAATTGCCTATTGTGTAAGTAGCAAATAGTTCCCTGTTATGAGATACGTGCGCTGAAGCATCTGAGTCCACCAGCCAAGAGTTGTCATTGCAGACGAGGTTCATAACTACCTCATCACCTGCAATGATCACGTTGCCTCCATCTGTCGACGCCGCCATTGTAGTGTTCTTACTTTGCTTTTCCTTGTCGCCCTTCTTCTCTCTCTCTTCCAATCAAAATAGTTCCGCTTGATGTGGCCCTTCTTGCCATAATGGTAACACTCTGAGTCCTCGTACCTTACCTTAGAACTTTTTATGCTTTTGTCTCTGCCACCATCTGGACCCCTGGTTTTAACCCTTCCGCGGCACTCTGAAATAAGCGACTCTGAGTGGTATATGGATGAAGTACTCTAAAAATGTCTCTATATCTCTTCATTCAGTACCCCGCTTTTGGCAAACTCCAGACTGACCATGCCTTCCGGAGCAGAAAAGATCATAGACACTCGTATGATCTCCCACAAGTCTAACAATGTACACAACAGCCATAGTCCCTGAACCTCGTCATCAAACTTGACTCCCATCGAGGATAGCTGGTTAACCATGTCGTGGAACTCACTCAAGTGATCCATAATAGATGCCCTATCTTTGTACCGCAGACCCATCATCATCGGGATTAGAAATAATTTATTTAATCCGGTCTTCTTCACATACAAAGATTCTAGCTTATCCCACAGTGTCCTTGCGTGCTCGATACTGGCAACGTGGTTGTACATATTCTCGTCAATGAACTTCCTGATGTACCCACACACCTGTATATGCTCGAAATTCAAGTCCTCTTCGGATTTGTCATTAGGCCTCTCGGAAGCAAATATCGACAGATACAACTTCTTGACAAATAGAAGATCCTTCATCTTGCTCCTCCAGTAATGATAGTTGGTACCGTTCAGGTTTACCATGCACACCATCTTTGCATCCATCTCTTCTCCCTGGTTTGCCTGTCAACTCCTGACATCCTTCTGAAATTTCAGAATCGGGCTCTGATACCACACTGTTGGAAAAGAAGCACGAAAATCTTCCCCCAAACCAGAGAGTACCTACGAGAGAACCGAGCAATATAATGCATAAACTAAATACCAAACCACAGAAAAATAATCCACGCAGACACAGAGAATTTTGACATGGAAAATCCTTGCGAAAAAAACTACGGGACGATCAGAGTCAAACTCTAAAGAACCTTCACTAACGGAATCAAGAGAATATACCCCCTACAAGATCCCCCCAATCCAACATGTATCACCACAATACTTAGGAATAGAAAATAGATCACACCACGAAGATATAAGACAATAAAAATTTATCCAAAGTTGATCCCCTCCTCCGAAATGGCCTCCAATCCTTCTTTCTCCTTCCCAAAGTTGCAATAACACTCTTGCCTCCTTTTATCCAATTTCTTAAGATGATATGTTAGGGTTAGAGTTTATAAAAACCTAATATATACCCCCCTAATCCCGCAACAAATCATGGACCTTAGGATACGATCCAACGGTGTATAAAATACCCCTAAATTTTTGTCCAGTCCGCTGACCGAACTCAGACCGAATTCGTCAGAGTCGGTGATTTGCGAGTAAACAAAGACAACAGCTTTCTGGAGCTTCTGGAGCACCCTAACCGAACTCGGACCGAGTTCGGTCCGAACTGTCCCGCTATACAACAGCTGCTCCTCCTTCTTCCCGAGCTTCTTCGACCTCTCGAATGGCTCTCGTCGTGCCCCCCGAGCTTCTCTGACCACAGACGGAGCTCGTTGCACTCCGAGGGTGTTCTCCACATAAGTTGGGAATCCCACCCTCTCCAACACTACGACTTCATCCGCCGATGACACCTCCACCGTTAAATGGGTTTTTAATTCTTGATTTTTTTTTAATGAAGTCGAAATTGAGGCAAAAAATTTGCTGTACAGAATTTCTTTTAAAACAAATTAACTAAAAAGAAAAAAAATTGAAAAAAAATTGAAATTACGAAACCTTTAACAATCTGGGATGGCTAAAATATGAAAAATTACATTTTTTTATACTTATCCAATTTTTGCCAACAAGGCTTCACCAACTTGTTTTGCAAAAATTTGATAAATATATTAAAATAAAAAATTATATATTTGCCATTCCAGATGGTGAAAGCGGTCGTGATTTCAAATTTTTTTTTTAAATAGTTTCGTTTTAGTTAATTTATTTAAAAATATTTGTTGTACATCAAATTTTTTGAAATTGCGAGGATATTTTATTTGAGTTTGGTTAATTGTTTTATAATTTTTTATATATGTGATGGTATTTCAATCTCAAATCATCAGAGAATATATAGAATAAAATATGTTTGAGTTTCTCTTCCAATTGTTTTTCTTCTCTCTTAAATAACAATAAAAATAAAATTATGACTACCAATTTTAACCTTAAAAATATATTATTAATATTATTTTACCATTATATGAATTAATCGAGTTATAATCTGATTATGACACAATATATGATTTCAATTTTGAAATTAAATTTTTAATTAAATAATAAAAATTAACTATTGAGATAGAAAATATTTTGTATAAAATGCCCATATTTTCTCCAATTAATTATTATTATTATTATTATTATTATTATTATTATTATTATTATTATTATTTACTTAGAATCACATGTTAATTTGGTTTCAAAATCTCAGTCATATCGTATAATCACTATTTTTGTATAAAGATCTGTGATTGTGATTGTAAAATCACAACTCCGCCGTAGTTGAATATATATACTTTAGGAAGTATATTTAAATATATCTATAAATTAATTTTATTTCAAAATTCAGTGGGAATTTGAGTCCTATTAATTTTTTTTGGAATTTGTCTTTGAATGAAAGTATTTGTTGTGACTGAAAAGTTGGTTGTTATCAATTTTACTAAAATGTTAAGATTTTATATATTTTGGACCATATTTTTTTATTAACATGTCCTCCATAGATGATGGAGAAAATAAATAAAAGTCATGTCTCTTCCTTTTGCATTTACTTGACAAAAATTAATTTTTTATAATGTTTGACTATCCATTAAATGCAATTACAAGAACCAACAATGCTCAAAACTCATCAAAAGCATAAAAAATTAGAAAGACCATTTATATTCTCCATCAAAAAATCACCAGATTTAGCATTAAATAATTGTTAACATGCTTATATCTTGATTTAGTGATTGTGAGTTCGAAAATATAAATTTGGAAGAAATTGAAAATTAATTTGATTTAGTTGACCCTTTTTCCAAGTCTTCAAATCTAAAATCTTGTCCTCTGGATTATTCCGATTAAACGATACAATAATAACTAAAAGATGTCAAGATAAAATGGAATATACTTGGATTTCTTTATGCATGTCAATCAACTTGTGAACGATTACCTTATTGCATGCTAGTTCGTTAGAATGTTCTTCATCATACTTTAATTCTAGTTAGAATGTATATACTTCTTCTATGATTGTGCTATGTATATAATATACTTTTCTATGCAATAAACTAATCAGGAAGACTATGCAAAATAGATCATGTCATGTAACTCATCTCGTGCTTGTATTGCCCAAAAATGTACCATTTGATAACTTAGTATTAGACGTCGTTTGGTCATGAACAACTTGTGCACAAGGTTTCTGGTTTCTACGAATGGTCGTTGGGGCATTGTGACCGATCCAATCCGGACGAAACAATTTGTATAGTCGTCCGTATCAGCAAAAATGGGGTGTAGCGGGGGCTCGCCACCTGCGTTGCATACCCTTCCATCTCGAGACTATAACTCGTCCTTAATGGCATTATGTCGGTGACCCCCTCGTATATCTAAACTGTGCAAGATAACTATGTCTTCGTATTCAAGGAAGGTCATGGTAAGTATTGTGCAGGTGGCTCAGACGGGCAGGTAAAAGTCATCGAACGGTGGTATGCTTATTTCAGTAAACTTCCATATGAAATGCTTGCTTGTAAAATGGACTAAGGAAATATAGAAAGATCCCATAATAACTTGCATGCTTCATATAAACAACGTGTTGATTGGTACAGTTGGGTTAGCTCGCCTTCACCACTGTATTTTGATGTATTGACGCTCGTTACAATAGGTTTCTCAAACCAAGGAGATACTATAAGAAGCTAAAGCGACTTCCCAATCCAGTCCAACTACCGGCACGTCCTGATCGTGCCTACGAAGAAGCATTTTGAAGTTTCAGGAGCTCGTGCACATAACTTTTGTAGCTTCGTGGAAAAGTGATAGCTTCGCCCGAAGGTGTCTATAGTTTTAAAGTTTTAGTAAAATGATGTAATATACAGGACGATTATCTCATTTTGCGTCTACTTTTGTAAGCCCGTGCAGTAATTATCCGACTCGTTCAAGAGTTTGTATAAAGATGTTAATTATTAATAAAGAGAACTTTTTTATGTTTTAACATTGTGTTTCAATTATCAGCGTACTCTGAATATGTGCTTATTATATAAAACACATTGGCCTTGTGCGTTGCGCAACCTAGGCACGTACGACGTCACGTCCCGGAGACGACTATCGATTTCACAAAATTGGGGTGTGACAAAACTCTTTGAAAGTTGGCAGAACCTGATCCTTGGTCTTTATGGTATAGACCCAAACCTTCCTGGAACAGTCATCAATAAGTATTATAAAATAAGAAGCACCACCAATAGATTTTACCTTCATAGGACCGTAGACATCTGAGTGAATCAACTTGATCAACATCGGCTTCCTTGAGCTTGGGTGACTTGGAAAGACACCATATTTTGCTTCCTCTGGCTATCACCATCGAACCTCTGGAAAGATTTTACTGACTGTTTTCGAAGAGACTGAAGAAACCCTCACCATCCAACCTTCCAACCGACACCAGGTAGAAACGGATATCAGGGACATGACAGATATCTTTAAGAATAAGAAATGCACCCGTCTTTGTCCTCAAATATACATCTCCAATGGAAACCGCCTTTGGCACATCTCCATTGCCCATCTTCAATACTCCATAGTCGCCTGTTGTGTAAGCAGCAAATAGTTCCCTGTTGTGAGATACGTGCGCTGAAGCACCTGAGTCCACTAGCCAAGATTTATCATCGCAGGCGAGGTTCATAACTACCTCATCACCTACAATGATCACGTTGCCTCCATCTGTCGAGGACGTCTTGTAGTGTTCTCACTTTGCTTTTCCTTGTCGCCCTTCTTCTTTCTCTCTCTCTTCCAAGCAAAAAAGTTCTGCTTGATGTGGCCCTTCTTGCCACAATGGTATCACTCCTAGTCCTCGTACCGTACCTTGGAACTTTTCCTGCTTTTGTCACTGCCACCGTCTGGACCCCTGGTTTTAACCCTTCCGCGGCTCTCTGAAATAAATGACTCTGAGTGGGATATGAAAAAAGTACTCTGAGAATGTCTCCATATCTCTTCATTCAGTACCCCGCTTTTGGCAAACTCTAGACTGACCATGCCTTCTGGAGCAGAAACGATCATAGACACCTGTACGATCTCCCACGAGTCTAACAATGTACACAGCAGCCATAGTCCCTGAACCTCGTCATCGAACTTGGCTCCCATCGAAGATAGCTGGTTAACCATGTCGTGGAACTCACTCAAGTGATCCGTAATAGACGTCCTATCTTTGTACCGCAGACCCATCATCATCCAGATCATAAATAATTTATTTAATCTGGTCTTCTTCATATACAAAGATTCCAGCTTATCCCACAGTGTCCTCGCGTGCTCGATACTGGCAACGTAGTTGTACACACACACATGTATATGCTCAAAATTCCAGTCCTCTTCGGATTTGTCACTAGTCCTCTCGGAAGCAAATACCGACAGATGCAGCTTCTTTACAAATAGCAGATCCTTCAGGTTTACCATGCACACCGTCTTTGCCTCCATCTTTCCTTCCTGGTTTGCCTGTCAACTCCTGACATCCTTCTAAAATTTTAGAACTGGGCTCTAATACCACACCGTTGGAAAAGAAGCGCTAAAACCTTCTCCCAAACCAGAAAGTACCTACGAAAGAATCGAGCAATATAACGCATAAACCAAATACCAAACCACAGAAAAATAATCTACGCAGACACAAAGAATTTTGACGTGGAAAATTCTTGCGGAAAAAACTACGGGATGATCAGAGTCAAACCCTGAAGAACCTTCACTAATAGAATAAAGAGAATATACCCTCTACAAGATCCCCCCGATCCAACATGTATCACCATAATACTTAGGAATAGAAAATAGATCACACTACGAAGATATAAGACAATAAAAAATTACCCAAAGTTGATCTCCTCCTCCGAAACGGCCTCCAATTCTTCTTTCTCCTTCCCAAAGTTGTAATAACACTCTTGCCTCATTTTCTCCAATTTCTTAAGATGATATGTTAGGGTTAGAGTTTAGAAAAACCTAATATATATCCCCTAATCCCGCAACAAATCCTGGACCTTAGGATACGATCCAATGGTGTATAAAATACCCCTAAATTTTTGTCCAGCCCGTCGACCGAACTCAGACCGAATTCGTCAGAGTCGGTGATTTGCGAGTAAACAAAGACAACAGCTTTCTGGAGCTTCTGGATCACCCTAACCGAACTTGGACCGAGTTCGGACCGAGTTGTCCCGCTATACAACAGCTGCTCCTCCTTCTTCCCGAGCTTCTTCGATCTCTCGAATGACTCTTGTCGTGCCCCCCGAGCTTCTCTGACCACAGACGGAGCTCGTCGCACTCCGAGGGTGTTCTCCACATAAGTTAGGAATCCCACCATCTCCAACATTACGACTTCATCCGCCGATGACACCTCCACCGTTAAATCGGTTTTTAATTCTTGATTTGTTTTAATGAAGTCAAATTTGAGGCAAAAAATTTGCTGTACAGAATGTCTTTTAAAAATTATTAACTAAAAAGAAAAAAAATTGAAAAAAATTGAAATTACGAAACCTTTAACAATCTGGGATGACTAAAATATAAAAAATTACTTTTTTTATATTTGTCCAATTTTTGCCAACAGGGTTTCGTCAACTTGTTTTGCAAAAATTTGATAAATATATTAAAACAAATAATTATATTTTTGTCATTCCAGATGGCGAAAGCTGTCGTGACTTCAAATTTTTTCAAAATAGTTTCATTTTAGTTAATTTATTTAAAAATATTTGCTGTACATCAAATTTTTTGAAATTGTGGAGGATATTGTATTTGAGTTTGGTTAATTGTTTTATAATTGTTTTATAATTGTTTAAGATTTTATATATTTTGGATCATAATTTTTTATTAAATGTCTTGCACAGATGATGGAGAAAATAAACAAAAGTCATAGGTCTCTCCCTTTTGGAGTTGCTCGCAAAATAAATAGCTTTTGTAATGTTTGAAAGAAACACAAAACTCATCAAAATCATAGAAAATTTGAAATACCATTTATATTCTCCCCCAATAAACCACCAGATTTAGCCTAAAATAATTGTTAACATCCATAAATCTTCATTTAGTGATTGTGAGTTTGAAAATAAAAATTAGGAGGGGTTTGAAAATGTTTTAAAATTGTATCGGAAGATTCAAACTTAAAATTATATATATATATATATATATATATATATATATATATATATATATATACTTTGGCAAGTATTTTTAAATATAAATTAATTTTATTTCATCATTCAGTGGGAGTTTGAGTTCCATTATTCTTTTTTTAATTTGTCTTTTAATTAAAATAATTGTTGTGACTGAAAACTTAGTTGTGATCAATTTGCACTCACGCCAAAAATATTCAAATGTTATAATTTTATATATTTTGGACCATAATTTTTTTATTAACATGTATTGCATAGATGATGGAGAATATAAATAAAAGTCATGTCTCTACCTTTTGTATTTACTCGCAAAATAAATAACATTAGTAATGTTTGACTATTTGTTAAATACAATCACGAGAACCAACAAGACACAAAACGCAAGAATAGAAAATTAGAAATACTACTTATATTCATAAACTATCAAATTTAACCTTAAATAATTGTTAACATCCATAAATTTTATTTAATAATATAACAATAAATAAGAGTATAGTCACTATAGTGCATCATAATTCATCATAGAAATTCCTATGCAGTTCAAGCAGAGAAGCAACACGTTACGACCGAGCCAGCCAGCCAGCGAAGATGGTCCTCGTCTGGTCCGTACATCGTGGTTACCTGGCCCTAGCTGTCGGTAGTGCCCTCGGGCAGCTGACGTCACGTGCCATCCAGCTGGGAAACTCTGGAGGTTCGTCAAATATTCGTCGAATGCAATCATAATTAACGTCAAATAAATAAAAATTATGTCCTTTCCTTTTGCATTAACTTGCCAAATAAATAACTTTTTTTGTTAATGATTTACTATTCGTCGAATGCAATCATAATTAGCGTCACATTTTTTAATACGGGAAAATTAGTAGACGATCCGAACTCACCAACTGGCTACGATAAATGGTGAGTCGGATCCAATGAATCATTGACAAGTGTTATGAAACAAATTAATGAATGATTGGCTGTGTTATGAAACAAATCAAACAAAGCAATAAATAATAATTTTCGGACTTTGCCACCTGGCTGAGCAATAATCCCCAAATGCCCCCCGTACGGGTGCTATATAACTGCCTCTATTTCCGCTTCCAATCAACATTCCAATTAAATTCCTCTCTCCTGCAACTTACACTTTAACGTTCATCAGTTCCCCCCAAACCCTTGAAAGAAAATGTCTCTTTCGGAAGTCGACTTCCTCCTCCCACTCACCATCACTTCCCCTCTCCTCGCCTTTCTATTCATCGTCCTCTCCTTCCTCTGGTTCTCCCCCGGCGGCATCGCCTGGGCCTTCTCCCGCTCCACAGGCGGCATCCCTGGCCCCGCCGGCTTTTCTCTCGCTCTCTCCGACTCCCTTGCCCACCGCGTGCTCGCCAAACTCTCCGTCTCCTTCCGCGCGATCAAACTCATGGCCTTCTCAATCGGCTCTACCCGGTTCATCGTGTCGAGCCATCCCGACACCGCGAAAGAAATACTCGGCAGCTCGGCCTTCGCCGACAGGCCGATCAAGGAGTCGGCCTACGAGCTCCTCTTCCACCGCGCCATGGGCTTTGCCCCCTTTGGCGAGTACTGGCGCAGCCTCAGGCGTATCTCCGCGACCTACTTATTCAGCCCGAAGCGCATCGCCGCGTTCGGCGCGCACCGTAAGGACATTGGCCTTGACATGATTCGAGATATCGGCGAGTCGATGGGGAAGGACGGCGAGGTTGCGATCAAGAGGGTGTTGCATTTTGCTTCGCTGAACAATGTTATGGGGAGCGTGTTCGGGAAGCGGTTCGACTTCGGGAGCGAGGAAGGAGCCGAGCTGGAGGAGATGGTGAGGGAGGGGTACGAGCTGCTCGGCACGTTCAACTGGGGCGACCACTTCCCTCTGCTGGGGTGGCTGGACCTGCAGGGGGTGAGGAGGAGGTGCAGGGGCCTCGTGGAAAGAGTGAATGTGTTCGTGGGGAAGATCATAGAGGAGCACAGGATCAGGAAGAGGACTACTAGTACTGTAGTTGATCACGGTGACTTTGTGGATGTGCTGCTTGGTCTCGAGGAGGATGAGGGGTTCTCCGATTCCGACATGGTTGCTGTTCTCTGGGTGAGTTCGTTACTTCTATGCATGCATCCTCTATAATGTCATAATTACTTACTTCTTTGGTCTATTTGTTGTTTCATTTGTTGGTTAGTGCTAGCTAATTACTAACAGCCAGCCACCTTTGCATTTGCGTGCATGCCTCGCTCTCACTTGCTAATTCAGGAAATGATATTCCGAGGAACCGACACGGTGGCCATCCTCCTGGAGTGGATCATGGCCAGGATGGTGCTGCATCCCGAGATCCAAAAGAGGGCTCAGTCGGAGATCGACGCCGTCGTCGGGAGCTCCAGAACAGTATCGGACCACGACATCCCCAACCTCCCTTACCTCCAGGCAATCGTGAAGGAGACCCTCCGCATGCACCCTCCCGGCCCGCTCCTCTCCTGGGCTCGTCTCGCGGTCCACGACGTCCATGTCGGAGGGCACTTCGTCCCCGCGGGCACCACCGCGATGGTGAACATGTGGGCGATAACGCACGACGAGGAGATTTGGCCCGAGGCGGACGAGTTCAAGCCGGAACGTTTTGCCACCGAGGAGGATGTCAGCATTATGGGCTCTGATCTGAGGCTGGCGCCGTTCGGTTCGGGGAGGAGGGTGTGCCCCGGCAAGGCCCTGGGATTGGCCACCGTCCACCTCTGGCTGGCTCAGCTGCTTCAGAGCTACGAGTGGGCTCCGTCAGCCGGCGGTGGCGTGGACTTGGATGAGTGCTTGAAGATGTCACTTGAGATGAAGAAACCTTTGCTTTGCAAAGCTGTTCCAAGAAGCCATTAATTATTAGGTATTTTGGGCTTATGATAGCCATTATTAAGTTGGAGGTTTTTCTTGCGGTTAAATAAGTTGGAACTTTAGTTTCCAGCACTAGCTAGCCTACGACCAATATATGCGGAAATATTTTTTTGGGTTTTGGAAGGAAAACTTGGTTATGCAATGTAGTTTACATCTTAATTATGACCTATCTATCTATCTATCTATCTATCTATCTATCTTTCTTTCTTGTGGTTTTGGACTACTCAACTATCAAGCAAGAGTTTTGCACATTGTAGTTCTACATCTTTATTTTTCTAGTAATAGTAGTGGAACTAAAACTCCGAGAGTTGATTATCTCGATGATTTTCATGTTCATAGCTTTAGAAACATAGCTATTTAAACTTGGGTTAATTTTCATTCAAATATCTTAAATTTTATTATGGATAGCTTCAGATTTACCAAATAAAGGTTCCATTATGTCATGATGGTTGGATGGGAGAGAGATTAATGTTAATTTTGCTTATTGTAAGAGATGCGATTTGATTATGGCAGGTTTTTTTTTTTTTTTTTAATTTGTGGAAAAAAGAGCAAAAAATATTTTTCTTTAAAGCAAAAATTAATAATATAAATTTGTTGGTAATCAATATATTTTTATCTTTTTAAAATACTAGACCTGGAATATATATATATATATATATATATATATATATATATATATATATATATATATATATATATATATATATAAGTTTGCTTATTGTAAGAGATGCGATTTGATTATGGCAGTTTTTTTTTTTTTTATTTGTGGAAAAAAGAGCAAAAAATATTTTTCTTTAAAGCAAAAATTAAAAATATAAATTTGTTGGTAATCAATATATTTTTATCTTTTTAAAATACTAGACATGGAATATATATATATATATATATATATATATATATATATATATATATATATATATATATATATGGCAAAAGAAAGCACACAAGGGCAGTTTCAAAACTGTCATGTTGTTTTGTTGTCAGTCTGGGATTGAAAATAGGAAGAGTATATTGGTGGCTTCAATTTTTAAGAGCAAAAAATATTTTTCTTTAAAGCAAAATTTAATAATATAAATTTGTTGGCTATCAATATATTTTTATCTTTTTAAAATACAAACTCTTCGAGACAATAAGTTATACGCGAAGCTGAGCAAGTGCGAGTTCTGGTTGGACAACATATCTTTCCTTGGGCACATCATTTTCGTGAAGGGCATCTCAGTCGACCCAAAGAAAGTTGAAGCCATCGTGAAGTGGAAGAGACATGAGTCGGCCAGCAACATTCAGAGCTTTCATGGTCTAGCAGGCTACTACAGGAGATTTACAAAAGATTTTTCAAGGATCATTTTTTCTCTGACTCATCTCACTCGGAAAGGAGTAACGTTTGCATGGTCGGACGACAGTGAAACTTTATTTATAGAATTAAAGCAACGACTCGTCTCAGCACCAATTCTTACTCTTCCGAACGGTCCCGATGATTTTAAGATCTATAGCGACGCTTCAAGAAAGGGTTTGAGATGTGTCCTTATGCAGAGGAACAAAGTGATATCCTTTGCGTCGAGGCAGTTAAAGCCTCACGAAAGGAACTATCCAACGCACGACCTGGAACTTGCAGCGGTGGTGTTCGCGCTGAAGTTATGCGACATTACCTCTATGGCGTACCGTATGAAATCATTACGGATCACAAAAGCATCAAGTATCTCTATACTCAAAACGATTTGAATCTACGCAACTACGTTGGCTTGAAATCCTTAGCGACTTTGACTTAATGATCAAATATATACCGGGCAAGGGCAACGTTGTAGATGATGCACTGAGTCGAGTATTTGTTGAAAGATTAGCTATCGATGGCGGGCTGTAAAGATATCTCAAAAGTTTGGGCATTACACTCCAAATCAGATACAAAAAGGGGGCGCAAGTGGCACAAGTATGCCTCAAACCGGACTTATTGGAGAAAGTTAAGTCTGTCACGACCCTCACCCGGTATAGGGGCACGAGTGCGCGGGTTCGTCCAGCCTACGCCGCAGCATCGGCGATAGAATGCTGTCTAGGTCACAATAAATACTAACACAACTAAATTTCTGTCAATGATATCAATCTCCATAAGGAGGACAATATACATCTCACAATATCTCATAATGTAAACTCAATCACAACAACTATAAAAGTGTAAGGCACGATAAAAGATAAGAAGAATGACATAGTCAAACACCATGTCTCAAAATATAGATAAATCACAGTCTAGCTGTCCAACATAAATTCTCCAAAAGTCTCAACCTAACTAAGAATAAGTATAAACATAAACTCAATAAACCTAAAATAAGTCTCAGTGCATAAGATAAATAATGCCTCGATAGCTGCAGGTAATGTCTCCTATAAAGGAATAGTCTCATCTAGGATCTCTGGTGTGTAATCTGCGTCTATACCCGGTCCATAGTGAGTGGTACAAAAATCCTCAAGATCCTCTGAAAAAAATATCCAGTCAGGATTGGAACGAAGTACAAGCACTAACAGCAGTTCCACATATATTGACAAAAACTATAACGCAGTATAAAAAAATACAAGACAGATATGAATACTGGCAATAAGAGATACTGGAATAAGAATACTGGAATAAATAAATACTGGAGCATATGTCATCACCAATGTACATCTAGCAATGAAAATAGAAATACAAGTGCATGCTAGAACAATGAACTGGTATATAAATGAGTACTAGAACAATAACTAGAACATGTAAGGATGTTAGATCAATATACTAGAGATACATGTCAAGAACATCTAACTAAGTGTGTGAAACATCAGCATATCATGTGATCGGCTTGGGACTGATCATGCTTGCTATGTATGACTAGCTATGATTCATGTAAGATCAGGCTAACCATCCGGATAGCTATGATGCAAGCAATAGTCAGGCTAATCATACATAACAGGCTATGAGGCATGTAATGGTCAGGCTGCACCGACGTAAGGTGTGGGGGAGCTATGATGCATGTAAAGTTAGGTATGATCACATAAGCTACTAATATTTCTTCATTTTCCCCAGCTAGCACGATGGATCCCGATCACGACTCCTCGTGACAGGTGTCAATGATGCCAACTCGTGTAACAACAATGTCAGAGTCATGTACGCTATACAACTAAAAGTATAGAGATAATCAACATAATAGAAACTGTCATAGAATGTACTCGCCTATGGTCCTTAGTTGGCAATACCAATATCCGGGTTCCAAAGTATCGTCTGAATGATCCAACAGTCCTATAGACATATCATATAATACAATACTACATCAGACATTATACTAACATACACTATCAAAACACAATGATCTCAGAGACTATGCTAGGGGTGTCACGTCTGTAGTTGCTGTGCATAACAAACATTCAATGATACGGTGTTGCCAGTACGTTAGTGTACATATGGCAGTCTGCTAATATGTTACATGGGCACAGGTCAATGTAACTACGGGATATCCGTGGTTACACTTGGGTCATCTAGTATAAATATATATTATTATCTATCAAATATATATATATATATATATATATATATATAGAGAGAGAGAGAGAGAGAGTATAATTCTTAATTAGTATATATATACATACATATATGTATTGTACATGTATCCCTAGTACATGTTTAATATATATATATACCAAAATACATTTAAACATATACTAATACATGTACCATACATACATACCAATTAGGTTCATATACTTTATAGATATATCTATGTACATGTATATCAATATACACATAATAACCATATCCATATACTAAATACATAGCACGTCTAAATACGTATGCAATACAGTAAAAAACTACTCGTAAGCGTGCACGTGTACATGTACGCGAGAAGGGACTCGAACCTGGGTACGTAGGACGAGGCGTGGTCGACGACGAGGGTTCAGCAGGGTCTTTGCTCGGGTTCACGGTGGTCAGCGGGTCTCCGATCGAATGCAGGTGGTCGTGCTCCGGCGTTCAGGCTCTCAGGTGGACATCGGTATCCCTCCGGCCAAGTGCAGGCTGTGCAGCATCTCTGGGGCAGGCGAAGGTCCAAGTCGGGTTCTGGTCCGGCGAGGGGTCTAAGTGGGCGGCTTCAGTCGAGTATAGGCGGTCCAGCGCGTCGATGGATCGAGTGAAGGATGGCGAGGTAGAGTTCTGCGGGTCGGGGACATCGGGATAACGTCGGGCTTCGGTGAAGACGACATGCAGGCGACGTTCTGTCGATGGCGAGAGGTACTCGGTCGAGGAGGGGATCGGGTTCAGTCGAGTGGGATGGTGAGAGTCGTCGAGGAGGGTTATCGCGTGCTGGTGGCTGTCAGTCGAGGAGGGCGGACGGGTTCAGTCGACGGCCTCCGGCGAGTGCTCCGGTCGTCCAGAGAAGGGGTGAAGGCGTGAACAGGGAGAGGGTGGCGGTGAACAGAAGATGGGTTGAGGGAGTCAGCTGGATTGGTTTTAGGTTTATAAAGATAAGGCAAAAGTAAAGAAAAGGAGTTTATATATGAAGGGGGGGTTGGTTTGACCTAGAAAAGTTTGAATTTGGTCAACCCCTTGGGAAAAGGGTCTTCTCATATGGGTATTTCAAGGGCTATGATTCAAATAAATTAAAATGAATGGCTATGATGCATTGGTTCATAGTTTTGAGGGCCATGGTTCAAGGAGGTTGATGTTGCATTGCACCCTCCCAAAAATTATAGAAAAATACACATGGAAGGAAAAAAGGGTTTATTTACGTGTCGTGTCTAACGGGGTGGATACCTTAATGCACTTATGCACAAAAGTGCCCAACAATTGGAAAATTACACAAAGTGGGGGGTTTATGGTTTAATTAAATTAAATTAAGAGCAAATGGTGTTCTAAAATTAATTCGAAGTACAAGGGGCTAAAATTAAATGGAACACAAGTATTATGAATGAAGTAGACTCAGAATAGAATATTACCCTAATTTGGGTTGTTCAAAATTGGTCGAGATTGTGTCTCCAATTTCGATTGGAACATACAAGGATACAAAGTTGGATTTATATAGAATTAAATATAGTCGTTTGCGATGAATGTTGTGCGACTAAAATAAAACACAACAAGACATGGCTATGAGTCACACGAGGATCAGAATAACAGTCTGGCACGTCTAGGACAAGGGTATAAAATATGTTGGAAGACAATGGCTAGTGTAGTGCTCTAACTATCGAAACAACGGTAAAGTACAATAATCAAATAAATCACAGAAATTTAAATATAATTAATTATCATGCAATCATTTACACATTAATTATAAAAAGACAAAAATACCACTAATCTGAAATGCGGGGGTGACAAATCTACCCTTCTTAAAAGAATTTAGTCCTCAAAATTAAAATAAAATAGCACAAGAACAAATAATCAAACAAGAATTATACCTCAAGTCTCGAAAAGATACGGATACTGCTCGCATATTTTGTCCTCTCTCTCCCAGATTGACTCACCTGGAGAGTGATGTCTCCATGCAACACGAACCAAGAAAATAGTCTGGTTCCGCAATACCTTCTCTCCACGATCCACGATCCAAGATCTCAACGGGCTGTTCAGGATAGCTGAGTGTCGGTCCAACCTCAATCTCCGAGTGATCTAGTACGTTACTAGGATCACCACGTACCTTCTCAGCTGTGACACATGGAACACGTCATGCACTCCATCTAGAGCAGGCGGCAATTCAAGTCTATAGGCCATTGCACCAACCCTTGCAAGAATACTAAAGGGCTCGATGTAACGTGGACTAAGATTTTTGCCTCTACCAAAACGAATTATGCCCCGTGTCAGAGAAATCCATAGGAACACCAAATCGCCAACCTCGAACAAACAATCTTAACACGCAATCTAAAATAAAATAATCATAAACCAATATAACAAAACCTATACCGAAAACTCTAGGGGTCTACGGTGGCTATCGGCCTAATGCCGTTGTCTGTCCTGTGCCACTCGCAATCTGTCTTTGATAAGTTTTACCTTTTATGCTGTATCCACGACCATTTCTGGTCCTAACAAAGCTCCTTCTCCAACATCATCCCAAGATAACGGTGTACGACATCTTCGTCCATATAAAGTCTCAAATGGTGACATCTCAATGCTGGCCTGGTAGCTGTTGTTGTAAGCAAACTCTACCAAGTGTAGATGATCCTCCCAAGAACCTCCAAGATCCAAAACGCAAGTGCATAGCATATCTTCAAGAGTCTAAATAGTCCTTTCAGACTGTCCGTCTGTCTGGGGGTGATACACGGTACTGAACTTGAGCTGAGTGCTCAAGCTAGCCTGCAGACTCCTCTAAAAATGGGAAGTGAAACGACTATCCCGATCTGAGATAATACTCACAGGAACTCCATATAATCTGACAATATGCTGCACGTACATCTCTGCTAGCTTCTCTGTCAATATACCCACTTTAAATGGTAAGAAGTGGGCTGATTTGGTCAACCTATCTACGATGACCCAATCGCGTCATTTCCTCCTGGAGAACGTGGAAGTCCTGAAACGAAGTCCATAGTCACGTGCTTCCACTTCTATTCTGTAATGGGTAAAGTTTGAAGCAATCCTCCTGGCCTCTGTCGATCTGCTTTTACCAGCTGACATACTAAACATCGGGATACAAAGCGTGCTACCTCGCACTTCATACCATACCACCATACATGCTCCCTCAAATCTTGATACATCTTGTTGGCTCTGGGATGCATCGAGTACTGAGAGCGATGTGCCTCCTGCAAAACCTTTTCGCGCAGCTCTCCACTTGGCACACACATCCTCGTGCCATGCCGTAAAGATCCATTATCCACAATAGTGAAGTCATCTATCAATCCTGTCCGAACTTGTGCCCTGATATTCCTCAGAGTCTCATCATCATACTGTGCAGCTCTAATTATGTCCATCATCTCTGATTGTATCTGCAATCCCCACATCTGAATCTCAACTCCTAGAACTAGTACTTCAATTCCCAAACTCTCAAGATCAGCTAATAAATGTCTATCCGAAGGCAAGCACATACCCATCGGATACCTGCTCAAGCCATCGGCGACTACGTTGGCCTTTTCGGGATGGTATTGTAATAAGATATCAAAGTCTTTCATCAACTCTAACCACCTTCTCTGCCTCATGTTCAGCTCCTTCTGTATAAATACGTACTTTAAGCTCTTGTGGTCCGTGAAGATCTCCACACGCTCTCCGTACAGATAGTGTTTTCACAGCTTTAGGGCGAAGATAACTGCTGCTAACTCCAAATCGTGAGTGGGATAGTTCTTTTCATGAGGGCGTAATTGTCTTGAAGCATAGGCAATTACTTTTCTGTGTTGCTGAAGAACGCAACCTAAACATTTTTCTGAAGAATCACTATAGATAGTGAATCCACATGTCCCTGATGGCAACGTCAAAACTGGTGCTGTCGTCAACCTCTTCTTCAGCTTATCAAATGCGACTTGACATTCTTTTGTCCATAAAAATTCTACATCTTTCTTGGTCAGCCTATTCATTGGCTCTGTAATCTTGGAGAAGTCTTGTACAAATCTTCTGTCGTATCCTGCTAGTCCGATAAAGCTCCTGATCTCAGCTACCGAACTAGGGGTAGCCGATGACTCCACTGCTTCTATCTTCCTTGGGTTAACTAAAATTTTATTACCCGTCACCATATGTCCAAGAAATTCAACCTTGTCAAGGAAGAACTCACACTTTGAAAGCTTTCCGTACAACTCCTCTCTCCTGAGAGTCTCTAAGACCATCCTCAGGTGCTCTTCATGCTCTTCTGGAGTCTTCGAATATATTAAAATGTCATCAATAAACACCACTATAAATTTGTCAAGGTACTGGTGGAATACCTTGTTCATCATGTTCATGAATACTGCTGGTGCATTGGTTAAACCAAACGATACTACCATAAATTCAAACTGGCCATATCTGGTCCGAAAGGCTGTCTTCGGTATGTCTTCTTTCTTTACCTTCACCTGGTGATAGCTTGACCTAAAGTCTATCTTTGAAAACATCTTCACTCCGCTCAACTGATCGAAAAGATCATCTATCCTCGACAGCGGGTATTTGTTTTTGATAGTGAGATTATTTAGAGCTTTATAATTGATACACATGCGTATCGTGCCGTCCTTCTTCGGTACGAACAATACCGGTGCTCCCCATGGCGATAAACTGGATCTAATAAAACCTTTGTCTTGCAGCTCCTCAACTTGCTTCTTTAGTTCTACCAACTCGTTGTTGTTGGCTCTATAGACATGTTGCGAAATAGGCTCCGCTTCTGGTTTCAAGTCTATAGAGAATTCAACATCTTTGTCTGGCGGCAAACCTGACAACTCCTCTGGAAATACATCCAGGAACTCTGCTATCAGTGGATGTGGCAACTACTTTTCTTCTATCCTGGCTCCACAAAAAGTGTCTCTGCTCCGCACCTCTGCTCCTCTGGCGATCTCGAATTCTGGTTCTCCTGGTGGTCGAAATACTTCTCTACCTCCGTGATAATCTATAGTAGCATGGTATTTACTCAGCCAGTCCATTTCGAGTACAATATCGTATCTTTGGAGTGGCATGACGAGTAAACTCACGCTCAACTCTCGGCCTTCCAAGGACACTCTCCGATCCTTGTAATAATCACGGACTAGGATAATGCCTCCTCCTGTCATGATCTTGCAAGTCCTATATAATGGTTCCATTTCTAGACGATGCTTAAGGGCATAAGATACAGATACGAAACTATGGGAAGCGCCAGAATCAAATAGTACAAGTGCTGGAATAGAATCGAGAGAAATTGAACCTGAAATTATGTCTCCAGCTGGCTCAGCCTCCTCAGTAGTCATGGCGTAAGCTCATCCCTGTGGTGCTCCTTTCTGCTGCTGTTGGTACTGAGCAAACCTCTGCTGCTGTAGGGGAAGTGGAGGTCCTCTCTGCTGGCCTCCTGGTATAGTAGGTACTCTGGCTGGTCCTCTCTGAGCTGCTGCTCCTCCCTGGCGAGTCTGAACAGCTGGGCAGTCTCTCAGCTGATGTGCTGACGATCCACATGACAAGCATGTTCTCAGCCTCTTTCGGCAGATGTCTCTAGTATGTCCCATCTTTCCACAATACGCGCACTGGCCAACGGGCTAATTCTGTCCCTATGGTTGTTGCTGCTGGATATGTCCTCGAACTGGTGCATATTGCTGGTGTTGCTGCTGGTACGGCCTTTGTTGTTGTTGTTGTTGAAAGTGTGGGCACTTGGTCAGTCCTGTGTTACCACCTGTTGCTCCTCTCTTGGGTCTGAGGTCCAAGTCATCTTCAGCAATCTGGGCATCCATCAGAATACCCTCAAATATAGCGGTGCGTCGTCCCGAAGTACGATACTTGACCTCTCTATTCAATCCCTTTCTGAATTTTCGTGCTCTGTCTCCTGGGTCTCGAATCATTGATGGCACGAATCGACTCAATCAGCAAAATTCTGTGGCATATTCATCGACTGACATGCTTCATTGGATTAAGTCATGGAACTGACTTTCCAATGCTCCCAAAGCTACGTCAGGAAATAACTTCTCCTTGAAGAGCTCCTTGAAGTCCTCCCAAGTAAGTCCTTTAATATCGAGTCTCTGCTTTATACGATAACACGTCAACGCGATATCAAATATCTAACTGCCAGCGGCCTCGATCTGAAGAATCTCCGAAATCTGTGCTAAACGCAAGTTTCTCTCTATGTCCTCTAACCAATCGTCAGCATAGAGTATTCCTTCTGTGCCTTTGAACTCTCGAGGCATCATCCTCTTAAAGACCACTATGGTACCTGGCCTCTTTTATTGCTGGCCATGATGCTGCGATTGTCGTGCTACTCTCTCCACAGCCTGGAGAGCTACCTGATGAGCGTTCTCCATGCTCTCTCTCATCAGTTGTCTGCGTCTGGTGTGCCTCTGCTTGCACTCTCTGAGCCTCAGCTTGAACACGCTAAGCTTCTACTGTTACTCTCTGAGCCTCTAGCATGCCCTGGATCAGTACAAAAATTTGTGCCCCAACAGTGGGCACTACTCCAAAAATCGGTGTCGATAGTGGTGGAAGGTTGCCCGTCATAGCTGGGGCAATCCTATGAATAGGTGGATGAGGAATCCCGTTAGCTGCAGATACTCCCACATGAATAAAAGATGTAGGAGGAACTCCCGGTGTCTGTTCGTCAGGTCGAGAGGTGCCAGACCTCTCTGAAATTGATGCTCCCACTCTCATAGATCTAGTATTCGGCGGCATCCTTAATACAGATCAAAAGAATCAATTAAGGTGATAGATACGATATTATCAAGGAAGGACAGTAAAATTCTAAAGGAAGCAATCAATTAGAATAGATTGTGAAGATCAGAATTTCCTAGTGTGATTGAGCATACTCTCATCCTAAATCCTATTTCCTATAACCTATTGCAGGCTTGCAGCAGTACAACTAAGTTATCGCACTACCACGATATCGCATAATTTACAAAACTAGAACTGAATGGGCCACCACTAAAAATATGTCACGACCCGCACCCGGTATAGGGACACGAGTGCGCAGGTACGTCCAGTCTACGCCGCAGCATCGATGGTAGAACGCTGTCTAGGTCACAATAAATACTAATACAACTAAATACCTGTCAATGATATCAATCTCCATAAGGAGGACAATATACATCTTACAATATCTCATAATGTTAACTCAATCACAATAACTATAAAAGTGTAAGACACGATAAAAGATAAGAAGAATGACATAGTCAAACACCATGTCTCAAAATATAGATAAATTACAGTCTTGCTGTCCAACATAAAGTCTCCACAAGTCTCAACATAACTAAGAATAAGTCTAAACATAAACTCAATAAACCTCAAATAAGTCTCAGTGCATAAGATAAATACTGCCTAGATAGCTGCAGGTAATGTCTCCTCTAAAGGAATAGTCTCCTCTAGGATCTCTGGTGTGTAATCTGCGTCTATACCCGGTCCATAGTGTGTGGTACAAAAATCCTCAAGATCCTCTGGAAAAAATATCCAGTCAGGATTGGAACGAAGTACAAGCACTAACAGCAGTTCCACATATATTGACAAAAACTATAATGCAGTGTAAAGAAATATAAGACAGATATGAATACTGGTAATAAGAGATACTGGAATAAGAATATAAGAATAAATGAATACTGGAGCATATGTCATCATCAATGTACATCTAGCAATAAAAATAGAATTACAAGTGCATGCTAGAATAATGAACTGGTATATAAATGAGTACTAGAACAATAAATAAAACATGTTAGGATGCTAGATTAATATACTAGAGATATATGTCAAGAACATCTAACTAAGTGTATGAAACATCAGCATATCATGTGATCGGCTTGGGACTGATCAGGCTTACTATGTATGATTAGCTATGATTCATGTAAGATCAGGCTAACCATCCGGATAGCTATAATGCAAGCAATAGTCAGGCTAATCAAACATAACAGGCTATGAGGCATGTAATGGTCAGGTTGCACTGACGTGAGGTGTGGGGGAGCTATGACGCATGTAAAGTTGGGTATGATCACATAAGCTACTAATATTTCTCCATTTTTCCTAGCTAGCACGATGGATCCTGATCATGACTCCTCGTGACAGGTCTCAATGATGCCAACTCGTGTAACAACAGTGTCCGAGTCATGTACGCTATACAACTAGAATTATAGGGATAATCAACATAATGGAAACTGTCAGAGAATGTACTCGCCTATGGTCCTTAGCTGGCAATACCAATATCCTGGTTCCAAAGTATCGTCTGAATGATCCAACAGTCCTATAGACATCATATAATATAATATTACATCAGACATTACACTAACACACACTATCAAAACACAATGATCTCAGAGACTACGCTATGGGTGTCACCTCCGTAGTTGCTGTGCATAACAGACAGTCAATGATACGGTCTTGCCAGTACGTCAGTGTACATATGGCAGTTTGCTAACATGTTACATGGTCACAGGTCAAGGTAACTATGGGGTATCCGTGGTTACAGTCGGGTTATCTAGTATAAATACATATAATACATATTATTATCTATCATATACAATAATACTAATTAATTACAAATATAATATATATATATATATATATATATATATATATATATATATATATATATATATATATTAAACATGTACTAGGGATACATGTATAATACATATACGTATGTATATATATACTAATTGAGAATTATACTATATATATATATATATATATATATATATATATATATATATATATATATGTATATATATATATATGTATATATATATATGTTTAAACATATACTAATACATGTAACATACATACATACCAATTAGGTTCATATACTTTATAGATATATCTATGTACATGTATATCAATATACACATAATAACCATATCCATATACTAAATACACAACACGGCTAAATACGTATGCATTACAGTAAAGACTACTCGTAAGCGTGTACGTGTACGTGTACATGTATGCGAGAGGAGACTCGAACCTGGGTATGTGGGACGAGGCAATGGTCGACGACGAGGGTTTAGCAGGGTCGCTACTCGGGTTCACGGTGGTCAGCGGGTCTCCAGTCGAGTGCAGGTGGTCGTGCTCTGGCGTTCAGGCGCTCAGGTGGACAGCGGTATCCCTCCGGCCAAGTGCATGCTGTGCAGCGGCTCTGGGGCAGGCGAAGGTCCAAGTCAGGTTCTGGTCCGACGAGGGGTCGAAGTGCGGCAGCTTCAGTTGAGTACAGGTGGTTCAGCACGTTGATAGATCGTGATCCGGTCGGTTTTGGTCGAGTGAAGGATGGCGATGTCGAGTTCTGTCGATCGGGGACAACGGGATGATGTCGGGCTTCTGGTGAAGATGACGTGCAACGACGTTCAGTCGATGGCGGGAGGTACTCGGTCGAGGAGGGGATCGGGTTCAGTCGAATAGGATGGTGAGAGTCATCGAGGAGGGTTGTCGCGTGGTGGTGGCTGTCAGTCGAGGAGGGCGGACGGGTTCAGTCGACGGCCTCCGGCGAGTGCTCCGGTCGGCGAGAGGAGGGGTGAAGGCGTGAACAAGGAGAGGGTGGCGGTGAACAGGAGATGGGTTGAGGGAGTCGGCTGGATTGGTTTTAGGTTTAGAAAGAAAAGGAAAAAGTAAAGAAAAGGAATTTATATATGAAGGGGGGTTGGTTTGACTTAGAAAAGTTTGACTTTGGTCAACCCCTTGGGAAAAGGGTCTTCTCATGTGGGTATTTCAAGGGCTATGATTCATATAAATTAAAATGAATGGCTATGATGCATTGGTTCAAGGTTTTGAGGGCCATGGTTCAAGGAGGTTGATGTTGCATTGCACCCGATCCCGAAAATTATGGAAAAATACACATGGAAGGGAAAAGGGTTTATTTACATGTCGTGTCCAACAGGGTAGATACTTTAATGTACTTTTGCACAAAATTGCCCAACAATTGAAAAATTACACAAAATGGGGGGTTTATGGTTTAATTAAATTAAATTAAGAGAAAATGGTGTTCTAAAATTAATTAGAAGTATAAGGGGCTGAAATTAAGTGGAACACAAGTGTTATGAATGAATTAGACTCTGAATAGAATATTATCCTAATTTGGGTTGTTCAAAATTGGTCGAGATTGTGTCTTCAATTTCGATTGGAATACACAAGGATACAAAGTTGGATTTATATAGAATTAAATATAGTCGTTTGTGATGAATGCACAATGCGACTAAAATGAAACACAACAAGACATGGCTATGAGTCACACGAGGATCAGAATAACAGTCTGGCACGTCTAGGACAAGGGTATAAAATCTGTTGGAAGACAATGGCTAGTGTAGTGCTCTAATTATCGAAGAAACGATAAAGTACAACAATCAAATAAATCACAGCAATTTAAATTTAATTAATTATCATGCAATCATTTACACATTAATTATAAAAAGTCAAAAATACCCCTAATCTGAAATATGGGGGTGACAAAGTCCGCTCAGAAGGATGACCTGTTCCTAGAGAATATGCAAACTCTTATCTCAGCAGGAAAGGCGACCGACTTTGCGGTGAGCACGGATGGAATAGTGCGGATGAAGGAAAGATTGTGTGTCCCCAACGATGTAAACCTCACTGAAGCCCACTATGCGAGTTCTACTTCACATCCAGGAAGCACAAAGATGTATCGAGACCTCCGTACGATATTTTGGTGGCACTGCATGAAAAGGGATGTGGCATTATTTGTGTCACAATATATGGCTTATCAGAGAGTAAAGACCGAGCACTAGAAGCCTGACGGTGAGATGCACAACCTTGCTATACCGGAGTAAAAATGGAAACACATAACGATGGATTTTATTGTTGGTTTGTCAAAGACGCAACGAAAAAATGATGCCGTCTGGGTCATCGTCGATCGACTCACCAAGTCAACTCACTTTCTGTCTATTAAAGTTTCTTGTAGTGCTGACCGTCTGGCACAGATCTACCTTAACGAGATCGTTCGCCTCCACGGTGTGCCTGTATCCATTATCTCTAGTCGAGATGGATGATTCTTATCACACTTCTGTGAGAGCCTTCAGTCAGCAATAGGGACGAAGTTGAAGTTCAGCTCCATCTACCATCCTCAGATAGACGGCCAAACAGAGCGGGTAAACCAAATTCTTGAAGACATGCTATGGCTCTGCGCCTTGGACTTGAAGTCAAGTTGGGACATGCATCTACTGTTAGCCAAATTTTTATATATTTATAGTTATTAATCCAACATTCAAATGGCGCCATATGAGGCGTTGTATGGGCGAAAGTATAGATTTTCTATCTGTTGGGATGAAGTTAGTGAACGATAAATTCTTGGCCCGGAGCTCATAGTACAAACCGTCCAAAAGATCCGTTTGATCCTCGAACGGCTGAAGGTAGCAGCACAAAGCCATCATAAAAGTTACTCATGCCTGCACTGACGACCTCTTGAGCTCTTAGAAGGTAATCGTGTATTTCTCAAGGTCTCTCCCATGCAAAGAGTTACCAGATTTGGAGAAAAAGGGAAGCTAAGTCCAAGATTCGTCGGTCCATTCGAAATACTTATGCGAGTCGCCCCAGTTGCATATCCGATTATCCTGCCACCGTCACTATCTGAAGTATACAATATTTTTAATATTTCATATCTTAGGAAGTACGTGTACGGCCCGAGTCATGTGGTGGATCTTGATCAACTGGACTTGAAGGTGGACTTGACATATGTTGAACACCCTATGCGGATCTTGGATCACAAGGAAAACCTGCTTCGAAGTCATTCGGTTCCTCTCGTGCACGTGCTTTGGAGAAATTATTTGGTCGAAGAATCGATCTGGGAGCTTGAATCAGAGATAAAGTAAAAGTTTTCTTGATTATTTTATAGTGGTAGATTCTATTTCTAAGTTTCGTGGACGCAACTTCCTATTAGTTGGTTATGGTGTGGTGCCCCGCTCTCCCTTTACGGGGAGCGCGGCTAAGAAATACTTTCAGTATTATTCGATCAGAATAGATTGAATTAAGATCTTTTCCTTATTATGGATGTGCTTCTTCGAAATCGATTCCCATATTCAGTGGACTGTGCCCTAAGGATGGACTTAGCGGCAGAGTCAATAGGGACCTCTCCGCTACAAGTTTTTTTGCCTAGTTTTCGTTGTCGTCTTGTTGCTTTCATGATTTGAGTTGGTTTTCGGATTTATATTTTCTTGAATGATTTTGATAGATTTAATTGCTTTCGTTCGTTGAACTGTATTTTATTTCGAGTTTGGAAAGAGGAGAAGAGGTATTGATCATCTGTTTGCGGCAATGCAGGTGATCACGCAGTAGGCATCGCACGAGCGGAGTCTTGAGCACCCCTCTTTCCATCCCTCTCTCCACCAATTTATGAGTGGCTATAATTCGATTTAGTTGACCCTTTTTCCCAGTCTTCAAATCTAAAATCCTGCCCTCTGGATTATTCCGATTAAACGATACCATAATAACTAAAAGATGTCAAGATAAAACAGAATATACTTGGATTTCTTTATACTTGTCAATCAACTTGTGAACGATTACCTTATTGCATGCAAGTTTGTTAGAATATTCTTTATCATACTTTAATTCTAGTTAGAATGTATATACTTCTTCTATGATTGTACTATGTATATAATACACCTTTCTATGCAATAAACTAATCAGGGAGACTATGCAAAATAGATCATGTCATATAACTCGTCTCGTGCTTGTATTGCCCTAAAATGTACCATTTGATAACTTAGTATTAGACGTCGTTTGGTCATGAACAACTTGTGCACAAGATTTCTGGTTCCTGTGAATGATCGTTGGGGCACTGTGACCGATCCAATCCGGACAAAATAATCTGTATAGTCGTCTATATCAGCAAAAATGGCGTGTAGCGAGGGCTCGCCACCTGAGTTGCATACCCTTCCATCTCAAGACTATAACTCGTCCTTAATGGCATTATGTCGGTGACCCCCTCGTATATCTAAACTGTGCAAGCTAACTATGTCTTCGTGTTCAGGGAAGGTCATGGTAGGTATTGTGCAGGTGGCTCAGACGGGCAGGTAAACGTCATCGAACGGTGGTATGCGTATTTCAGTAAACTTCCATATGAAATGCTTGCTTGTAAAATAGACTAAGAAAATATAGAAAGATCCTATAATAACTTGCATGCTTCATACAAACAACGTGTTGATTGGTACAGTTGGGTTAGCTCGCCTTCACTAGTGTATTTTGATGTATTGACGCTCGTTACAATAGGTTTTCCGAACCAAGGAGATACTGCAAGAAGCTAAAGCGACTTCCCAATCCAGTCCAACTACCGGCACGCCCTGATCGTGCCTACGAAAAAGAGTTTTGAAGTTTCAGGAGCTCGTGCACATAACTTTTGTAGCTCCGTGGAAAAGTGATAGCTTCGCCCGAAGGTGTCTATAGTTTTGAAGTTTAGTAAAATAATGTAATGTATAGGACGATTATCTCATTTTACGTCTACTTTTGTAAGCCCGTGCAGTAATTATCCGACTCGTTCAAGAGTTTGTATAAAGATATTCATTATCAATAAAGAGAACTTTTTCATGTTTTAACATTGTGTTTCAATTATCAGCGTACTCTGAATATGTGCTCATTATATAAAACACATTGGCCTTGTGCGTTGTGCAACCTAGGCACACACGGCGTCAAGCCCAGGAGACGACTATCGATTTCACGAAATTGGGGTGTGATAAAACTCTTTGAAAGTTGGCAGAACCTGATCCTTGGTCTTTATGGTATAGACCCAAACCTTTCTGGAACATTCATCAATAAATATTATAAAATAAGAAGCACCACCAATGAATTTTACCTTCATATGACCGTAGACATCTGAGTGAATCAACTTGATCAACATAGGCTTCCTTGAACTTGGGTGACTTGGAAAGACACCATATTTTGCTTCCTTTGGCTATCACCATCGAACCTCTTGAAAGATTTTACTTACTATTTTCGAAAAGACTGAAGAAACACTCACCATCCAACCTTCCAACCGACACCAGGTTGAAACGGATATCAGGGACATGACAAATATCTTTAATAACAAGAACTGCACTCGTCTTTGTTCTCAAATGCACATTTCCAATGGAAATCGCCTTTGACACATCTCCATTGCCCATCTTCAATACTCCACAGTTGCCTATTGTGTAAGTAGCAAATAGTTCCCTGTTGTGAGATACGTGCGCTGAAGCATCTGAGTCCACCAGCCAAGAGTTGTCATTGCAGGCGAGGTTCATAACTACCTCATCACCTGCAATGATCACGTTGCCTCCATCTGTCGACGCCGCCATTGTAGTGTTCTTACTTTGCTTTTCCTTGTCGCCCTTCTTCTCTCTCTCTTCCAATCAAAATAGTTTCGCTTGATGTGGCCCTTCTTGCCACAATGGTAATACTCTGAGTCCTCGTACCGTACCTTAGAACTTTTTATGCTTTTGTCTCTGCCACCATCTGGACCCCTGGTTTTAACCCTTCCGCGGCACTCTGAAATAAGCGACTCTGAGTGGTATATGGATGAAGTACTCTGAAAATGTCTCCATATCTCTTCATTCAGTACCCCGCTTTTGGCAAACTCCAGACTGACCATGCCTACCGGAGCAGAAAAGATCATAGACACTCGTATGATCTCCCACAAGTCTAACAATGTACACAACAGCCATAGTCCCTGAACCTCGTCATCAAACTTGACTCCCATCGAGGATAGCTGGTTAACCATGTCGTGGAACTCACTCAAGTGATCCATAATAGACGCCCTATCTTTGTACCGCAGACCCATCATCATCGGGATCAGAAATAATTTATTTAATCCGGTCTTCTTCACATACAAAGATTCTAGCTTATCCCACAGTGTCCTTGCGTGCTCGATACTGGCAACGTGGTTGTACATATTCTCGTCAATGAACTTCCTGATATACCCACACACCTGTATATGCTCGAAATTCAAGTCCTCTTCGGATTTGTCATTAGGCCTCTCGGAAGCAAATATCGACAGATACAACTTCTTGACAAATAGAAGATCCTTCATCTTGCTCCTCTAGTAATGATAGTTAGTACCGTTCAGGTTTACCATGCACACCATCTTTGCATCCATCTCTTCTCCCTGGTTTGCCTGTCAACTCCTGACATCCTTCTGAAATTTTAGAATCGGGCTCTGATACCACACTGTTGGAAAAGAAGCACGAAAATCTTCCCCCAAACCAGAGAGTACCTACGAGAGAACCGAGCAATATAATGCATAAACTAAATACCAAACCACAGAAAAATAATCCACGCAGACACAGAGAATTTTGACATGGAAAATCCTTGCGAAAAAAACTACGGGACGATCAGAGTCAAACTCTGAAGAACCTTCACTAACGAAATAAAGAGAATATACCCCCTACAAGATCCCCCCAATCCAACATGTATCACCACAATACTTAGGAATAGAAAATAGATCACACCACGAAGATATAAGACAATAAAAATTTATCCAAAGTTGATCCCCTCCTCCGAAATGGCCTCCAATCCTTCTTTCTCCTTCCCAAAAGTTGCAATAACACTCTTGCCTCCTTTTATCCAATTTCTTAAGATGATATGTTAGGGTTAGAGTTTATAAAAACCTAATATATACCCCCCTAATCCTGCAACAAATCATGGACCTTAGGATACGATCCAACGGTGTATAAAATACCCCTAAATTTTTGTCCAGTCCGCTGACCGAACTCAGACCGAATTCGTCAGAGTCGGTGATTTGCGAGTAAACAAAGACAACAGCTTTCTGGAGCTTCTGGAGCACCCTAACCGAACTCGGACCGAGTTCGGTCCGAACTGTCCCGCTATACAACAGCTGCTCCTCCTTCTTCCCGAGCTTCTTCGACCTCTCGAATGGCTCTCGTCGTGCCCCCCGAGCTTCTCTGACCACAGACGGAGCTCGTCGCACTCCGAGGGTGTTCTCCACATAAGTTGGGAATCCCACCCTCTCCAACACTACGACTTCATCCGCCGATGACACCTCCACCGTTAAATGGGTTTTTAATTCTTGATTTTTTTTAATGAAGTCGAAATTGAGGCAAAAAATTTGCTGTACAGAATTTCTTTTAAAAAAAATTAACTAAAAAGAAAAAAAAATTGAAAAAAAATTGAAATTACGAAACCTTTAACAATCTGGGATGGCTAAAATATGAAAAATTACATTTTTTTATACTTATCCAATTTTTGCCAACAAGGCTTCACCAACTTGTTTTGCAAAAATTTGATAAATATATTAAAATAAAAAATTATATATTTGCCATTCCAGATGGTGAAAGCGGTCGTGATTTCAAATTTTTTTTTTAAATAGTTTCGTTTTAGTTAATTTATTTAAAAATATTTGTTGTACTTCAAATTTTTTGAAATTGCGAGGATATTGTATTTGAGTTTGGTTAATTGTTTTATAATTTTTTATATATGTGATGGTATTTCAATCTCAAATCATCAGAGAATATATAGAATAAAATATGTTTGAGTTTCTCTTCCAATTGTTTTTCTTCTCTCTTAAATAACAATAAAAATAAAATTATGACTACCAATTTTAACCTTAAAAATATATTATTAATATTATTTTACCATTATATGAATTAATCGAGTTATAATCTGATTATGACACAATATATGATTTCAATTTTGAAATTAAATTTTTAATTAAATAATAAAAATTAACTATTGAGATAGAAAATATTTTGTATAAAATGCCCATATTTTCTCCAATTAATTATTATTATTATTATTATTATTATTATTATTATTATTATTATTATTATTATTATTATTATTATTTACTTAGAATCACATGTTAATGTGGTTTCAAAATCTCAGTCATATCGTATAATCACTATTTTTGTATAAAGATCTGTGATTGTGATTGTAAAATCACAACTCCGTCGTAGTTGAATATATATACTTTAGGAAGTATATTTAAATATATCTATAAATTAATTTTATTTCAAAATTCAGTGGGAATTTGAGTCCTATTAATTTTTTTTGGAATTTGTCTTTGAATGAAAGTATTTGTTGTGACTGAAAAGTTGGTTGTTATCAATTTTACTAAAATGTTAAGATTTTATATATTTTGGACCATATTTTTTTATTAACATGTCCTCCATAGATGATGGAGAAAATAAATAAAAGTCATGTCTCTTCCTTTTGCATTTACTTGACAAAAATTAATTTTTTATAATGTTTGACTATCCATTAAATGCAATTACAAGAACCAACAATGCTCAAAACTCATCAAAAGCATAAAAAATTAGAAAGACCATTTATATTCTCCATCAAAAAATCACCAGATTTAGCATTAAATAATTGTTAACATGCTTATATCTTGATTTAGTGATTGTGAGTTCGAAAATATAAATTTGGAAGAAATTGAAAATTAATTTGATTTAGTTGACCCTTTTTCCAAGTCTTCAAATCTAAAATCTTGTCCTCTGGATTATTCCGATTAAACGATACAATAATAACTAAAAGATGTCAAGATAAAATGGAATATACTTGGATTTCTTTATGCATGTCAATCAACTTGTGAACGATTACCTTATTGCATGCTAGTTCGTTAGAATGTTCTTCATCATACTTTAATTCTAGTTAGAATGTATATACTTCTTCTATGATTGTGCTATGTATATAATATACTTTTCTATGCAATAAACTAATCAGGAAGACTATGCAAAATAGATCATGTCATGTAACTCATCTCGTGCTTGTATTGCCCGAAAATGTACCATTTGATAACTTAGTATTAGACGTCGTTTGGTCATGAACAACTTGTGCACAAGGTTTCTGGTTTCTACGAATGGTCGTTGGGGCATTGTGACCGATCCAATCCGGACGAAACAATTTGTATAGTCGTCCGTATCAGCAAAAATGGGGTGTAGCGGGGGCTCGCCACCTGCGTTGCATACCCTTCCATCTCGAGACTATAACTCGTCCTTAATGGCATTATGTCGGTGACCCCCTCGTATATCTAAACTGTGCAAGATAACTATGTCTTCGTATTCAAGGAAGGTCATGGTAAGTATTGTGCAGGTGGCTCAGACGGGCAGGTAAAAGTCATCGAACGGTGGTATGCTTATTTCAGTAAACTTCCATATGAAATGCTTGCTTGTAAAATGGACTAAGGAAATATAGAAAGATCCCATAATAACTTGCATGCTTCATATAAACAACGTGTTGATTGGTACAGTTGGGTTAGCTCGCCTTCACCACTGTATTTTGATGTATTGACGCTCGTTACAATAGGTTTCTCAAACCAAGGAGATACTGTAAGAAGCTAAAGCGACTTCCCAATCCAGTCCAACTACCGGCACGTCCTGATCGTGCCTACGAAGAAGCATTTTGAAGTTTCAGGAGCTCGTGCACATAACTTTTGTAGCTTCGTGGAAAAGTGATAGCTTCGCCCAAAGGTGTCTATAGTTTTAAAGTTTTAGTAAAATAATGTAATATACAGGACGATTATCTCATTTTGCGTCTACTTTTGTAAGCCCGTGCAGTAATTATCCGACTCGTTCAAGAGTTTGTATAAAGATGTTAATTATCAATAAAGAGAACTTTTTTATGTTTTAACATTGTGTTTCAATTATCAGCGTACTCTGAATATGTGCTTATTATATAAAACACATTGGCCTTGTGCGTTGCGCAACCTAGGCACGTACGACGTCACGTCCCGGAGACGACTATCGATTTCACAAAATTGGGGTGTGACAAAACTCTTTGAAAGTTGGCAGAACCTGATCCTTGGTCTTTATGGTATAGACCCAAACCTTCCTGGAACAGTCATCAATAAGTATTATAAAATAAGAAGCACCACCAATAGATTTTACCTTCATAGGACCGTAGACATCTGAGTGAATCAACTTGATCAACATCGGCTTCCTTGAGCTTGGGTGACTTGGAAAGACACCATATTTTGCTTCCTCTGGCTATCACCATCGAACCTCTGGAAAGATTTTACTGACTGTTTTCGAAGAGACTGAAGAAACCCTCACCATCCAACCTTCCAACCGACACTAGGTTGAAACGGATATCAGGGACATGACAGATATCTTTAAGAATAAGAAATGCACCCGTCTTTGTCCTCAAATACACATCTCCAATGGAAACCGCCTTTGACACATCTCCATTGCCCATCTTCAATACTCCATAGTCGCCTGTTGTGTAAGCAGCAAATAGTTCCCTGTTGTGAGATACGTGCGCTGAAGCACCTGAGTCCACTAGCCAAGATTTATCATCGCAGGCGAGGTTCATAACTACCTCATCACCTACAATGATCACGTTGCCTCCATCTGTCGAGGACGTCTTGTAGTGTTCTCACTTTGCTTTTCCTTGTCGCCCTTCTTATTTCTCTCTCTCTTCCAAGCAAAAAAGTTCTGCTTGATGTGGCCCTTCTTGCCACAATGGTATCACTCCTAGTCCTCGTACCGTACCTTGGAACTTTTTCTGCTTTTGTCTCTGCCACAGTCTGGACCCCTGGTTTTAACCCTTCCGCGGCTCTCTGAAATAAACGACTCTGAATGGGATATGAAAAAAGTACTCTGAGAATGTCTCCATATCTCTTCATTCAGTACCCCGCTTTTGGCAAACTCCAGACTGACCATGCCTTCTGGAGCAGAAACGATCATAGACACCTGTACGATCTCCCACGAGTCTAACAATGTACACAGCAGCCATAGTCCCTGAACCTCGTCATCGAACTTGGCTCCCATCGAAGATAGCTGGTTAACCATGTCGTGGAACTCACTCAAGTGATCCGTAATAGACGTCCTATCTTTGTACCGCAGACCCATCATCATCCAGATCATAAATAATTTATTTAATCTGGTCTTCTTCATATACAAAGATTCCAGCTTATCCCACAGTGTCCTCGCGTGCTCGATACTGGCAACGTAGTTGTACACACACACATGTATATGCTCAAAATTCCAGTCCTCTTCGGATTTGTCACTAGTCCTCTCGGAAGCAAATACCGACAGATGCAGCTTCTTTACAAATAGCAGATCCTTCAGGTTTACCATGCACACCGTCTTTGCCTCCATCTTTCCTTCCTGGTTTGCCTGTCAACTCCTGACATCCTTCTAAAATTCTAGAACTGGGCTCTAATACCACACCGTTGGAAAAGAAGCGCTAAAACCTTCTCCCAAACCAGAAAGTACCTACGAAAGAATCGAGCAATATAACGCATAAACCAAATACCAAACCACAGAAAAATAATCTACGCAGACACAAAGAATTTTGACGTGAAAAATTCTTGCGGAAAAAACTACGGGATGATCAGAGTCAAACCCTGAAGAACCTCCACTAATAGAATAAAGAGAATATACCCTCTACAAGATCCCCCCGATCCAACATGTATCACCACAATACTTAGGAATAGAAAATAGATCACACTACGAAGATATAAGACAATGAAAAATTACCCAAAGTTGATCTCCTCCTCTGAAACGGCCTCCAATTCTTCTTTCTCCTTCCCAAAGTTGTAATAACACTCTTGCCTCATTTTCTCCAATTTCTTAAGATGATATGTTAGGGTTAGAGTTTAGAAAAACCTAATATATATCCCCTAATCCCGCAACAAATCCTGGACCTTAGGATACGATCCAATGGTGTATAAAATACCCCTAAATTTTTGTCCAGCCCGCCGACCGAACTCAGACCGAATTCGTCAGAGTCGGTGATTTGCGAGTAAACAAAGACAACAGCTTTCTGGAGCTTCTGGATCACCCTAACCGAACTTGGACCGAGTTCGGACCGAGTTGTCCCGCTATACAACAGCTACTCCTCCTTCTTCCCGAGCTTCTTCGATCTCTCGAATGACTCTTGTCGTGCCCCCCGAGCTTCTCTGACCACAGACGGAGCTCGTCGCACTCCGAGGGTGTTCTCCACATAAGTTAGGAATCCCACCATCTCCAACATTACGACTACATCCGCCGATGACACCTCCACCGTTAAATCGGTTTTTAATTCTTGATTTGTTTTAATGAAGTCAAATTTGAGGCAAAAAATTTGCTGTACAGAATGTCTTTTAAAAATTATTAACTAAAAAGAAAAAAAATTGAAAAAAATTGAAATTACGAAACCTTTAACAATCTGGGATGACTAAAATATAAAAAATTACTTTTTTTATATTTGTCCAATTTTTGCCAACAGGGTTTCGTCAACTTGTTTTGCAAAAATTTGATAAATATATTAAAACAAATAATTATATTTTTGTCATTCCAGATGGCGAAAGCTGTCGTGACTTCAAAATTTTTCAAAATAGTTTCATTTTAGTTAATTTATATTGTATCGGAAGATTCAAACTTAAAATTATATATATATATATATATATATATATATATATATATATATATATACTTTGGCAAGTATTTTTAAATATAAATTAATTTTATTTCATCATTCAGTGGGAGTTTGAGTTCCATTATTCTTTTTTTAATTTGTCTTTTAATTAAAATAATTGTTGTGACTGAAAACTTAGTTGTGATCAATTTGCACTCACGCCAAAAATATTCAAATGTTATAATTTTATATATTTTGGACCATAATTTTTTTATTAACATGTATTGCATAGATGATGGAGAATATAAATAAAAGTCATGTCTCTACCTTTTGTATTTACTCGCAAAATAAATAACATTAGTAATGTTTGACTATTTGTTAAATACAATCACGAGAACCAACAAGACACAAAACGCAAGAATAGAAAATTAGAAATACTACTTATATTCATAAACTATCAAATTTAACCTTAAATAATTGTTAACATCCATAAATTTTATTTAATAATATAACAATAAATAAGAGTATAGTCACTATAGTGCATCATAATTCATCATAGAAATTCCTATGCAGTTCAAGCAGAGAAGCAACACGTTACGACCGAGCCAGCCAGCCAGCGAAGATGGTCCTCGTCTGGTCCGTACATCGTGGTTACCTGGCCCTAGCTGTCGGTAGTGCCCTCGGGCAGCTGACGTCACGTGCCATCCAGCTGGGAAACTCTGGAGGTTCGTCAAATATTCGTCGAATGCAATCATAATTAACGTCAAATAAATAAAAATTATGTCCTTTCCTTTTGCATTAACTTGCCAAATAAATAACTTTTTTTGTTAATGATTTACTATTCGTCGAATGCAATCATAATTAGCGTCACATTTTTGAATACGGGAAAATTAGTAGACGATCCGAACTCACCAACTGGCTACGATAAATGGTGAGTCGGATCCAATGAATCATTGACAAGTGTTATGAAACAAATTAATGAATGATTGGCTGTGTTATGAAACAAATCAAGCAAAGCAATAAATAATAATTTTCGGACTTCGCCACCTGGCTGAGCAATAATCCCCAAATGCCCCCCGTACGTGTGCTATATAACTGCCTCTATTTCCGCTTCCAATCAACATTCCAATTAAATTCCTCTCTCCTGCAACTTACACTTTAACGTTCATCAGTTCCCCCCAAACCCTTGAAAGAAAATGTCTCTTTCGGAAGTCGACTTCCTCCTCCCACTCACCATCACTTCCCCTCTCCTCGCCTTTCTATTCATCGTCCTCTCCTTCCTCTGGTTCTCCCCCGGCGGCATCGCCTGGGCCTTCTCCCGCTCCACAGGCGGCATCCCTGGCCCCGCCGGCTTTTCTCTCGCTCTCTCCGACTCCCTTGCCCACCGCGTGCTCGCCAAACTCTCCGTCTCCTTCCGCGCGATCAAACTCATGGCCTTCTCAATCGGCTCTACCCGGTTCATCGTGTCGAGCCATCCCGACACCGCGAAAGAAATACTCGGCAGCTCGGCCTTCGCCGACAGGCCGATCAAGGAGTCGGCCTACGAGCTCCTCTTCCACCGCGCCATGGGCTTTGCCCCCTTTGGCGAGTACTGGCGCAGCCTCAGGCGTATCTCCGCGACCTACTTATTCAGCCCGAAGCGCATCGCCGCGTTCGGCGCGCACCGTAAGGACATTGGCCTTGACATGATTCGAGATATCGGCGAGTCGATGGGGAAGGACGGCGAGGTTGCGATCAAGAGGGTGTTGCATTTTGCTTCGCTGAACAATGTTATGGGGAGCGTGTTCGGGAAGAGGTTCGACTTCGGGAGCGAGGAAGGAGCCGAGCTGGAGGAGATGGTGAGGGAGGGGTACGAGCTGCTCGGCACGTTCAACTGGGGCGACCACTTCCCGCTGCTGGGGTGGCTGGACCTGCAGGGGGTGAGGAGGAGGTGCAGGGGCCTCGTGGAAAGAGTGAATGTGTTCGTGGGGAAGATCATAGAGGAGCACAGGATCAGGAAGAGGACTACTAGTACTGTAGTTGATCACGGTGACTTTGTGGATGTGCTGCTTGGTCTCGAGGAGGATGAGGGGCTCTCCGATTCCGACATGGTTGCTGTTCTCTGGGTGAGTTCGTTACTTCTATGCATGCATCCTCTATAATGTCATAATTACTTACTTCTTTGGTCTATTTGTTGTTTCATTTGTTGGTTAGTGCTAGCTAATTACTAACAGCCAGCCACCTTTGCATTTGCGTGCATGCCTCGCTCTCACTTGCTAATTCAGGAAATGATATTCCGAGGAACCGACACGGTGGCCATCCTCCTGGAGTGGATCATGGCCAGGATGGTGCTGCATCCCGAGATCCAAAAGAGGGCTCAGTCGGAGATCGACGCCGTCGTCGGGAGCTCCAGAACAGTATCGGACCACGACATCCCCAACCTCCCTTACCTCCAGGCAATCGTGAAGGAGACCCTCCGCATGCACCCTCCCGGCCCGCTCCTCTCCTGGGCTCGTCTCGCGGTCCACGACGTACATGTCGGAGGGCACTTCGTCCCCGCGGGCACCACCGCGATGGTGAACATGTGGGCGATAACGCACGACGAGGAGATTTGGCCCGAGGCGGACGAGTTCAAGCCGGAACGTTTTGCCACCGAGGAGGATGTCAGCATTATGGGCTCTGATCTGAGGCTGGCGCCGTTCGGTTCGGGGAGGAGGGTGTGCCCCGGCAAGGCCCTGGGATTGGCCACCGTCCACCTCTGGCTGGCTCAGCTGCTTCAGAGCTACGAGTGGGCTCCGTCAGCCGGCGGTGGCGTGGACTTGGATGAGTGCTTGAAGATGTCACTTGAGATGAAGAAACCTTTGCTTTGCAAAGCTGTTCCAAGAAGCCATTAATTATTAGGTATTTTGGGCTTATGATAGCCATTATTAAGTTGGAGGTTTTTCTTGCGGTTAAATAAGTTGGAACTTTAGTTTCCAGCACTAGCTAGCCTACGACCAATATAGGCGGAAATATTTTTTTGGGTTTTGGAAGGAAAACTTGGTTATGCAATGTAGTTTACATCTTAATTATGACCTATCTATCTATCTATCTATCTATCTTTCTTGTGGTTTTGGACTACTCAACTATCAAGCAAGAGTTTTGCACATTGTAGTTCTACATCTTTATTTTTCTAGTAATAGTAGTGGAACTAAAACTCCGAGAGTTGATTATCTCGATGATTTTCATGTTCATAGCTTTAGAAACATAGCTATTTAAACTTGGGTTAATTTTCATTCAAATATCTTAAATTTTATTATGGATAGCTTCAGATTTACCAAATAAAGGTTCCATTATGTCATGATGGTTGGATGGGAGAGAGATTAATGTTAATTTTGCTTATTGTAAGAGATGCGATTTGATTATGGCAGGTTTTTTTTTTTTTTTTTTAATTTGTGGAAAAAAGAGCAAAAAATATTTTTCTTTAAAGCAAAAATTAATAATATAAATTTGTTGGTAATCAATATATTTTTATCTTTTTAAAATACTAGACCTGGAATATATATATATATATATATATATATATATATATATATATATATATATATATATAAGTTTGCTTATTGTAAGAGATGCGATTTGATTATGGCAGTTTTTTTTTTTTATTTGTGGAAAAAAGAGCAAAAAATATTTTTCTTTAAAGCAAAAAGTAAAAATATAAATTTGTTGGTAATCAATATATTTTTATCTTTTTAAAATACTAGACATGGAATATATATATATATATATATATATATATATATATATATATATATATATGGCAAAAGAAAGCACACAAGGGCAGTTTCAAAACTGTCATGTTGTTTTGTTGTCAGTCTGGGATTGAAAATAGGAAGAGTATATTGGTGGCTTCAATTTTTAAGAGCAAAAAATATTTTTCTTTAAAGCAAAATTTAATAATATAAATTTGTTGGCTATCAATATATTTTTATCTTTTTAAAATACAAACTCTTCGAGACAATAAGTTATACGCGAAGCTGAGCAAGTGCGAGTTCTGGTTGGACAACATATCTTTCCTTGGGCACATCATTTTCGTGAAGGGCATCTCAGTCGACCCAAAGAAAGTTGAAGCCATCGTGAAGTGGAAGAGACATGAGTCGGCCAGCAACATTCAGAGCTTTCATGGTCTAGCAGGCTACTACAGGAGATTTACAAAAGATTTTTCAAGGATCATTTTTTCTCTGACTCATCTCACTCGGAAAGGAGTAACGTTTGCATGGTCGGACGACAGTGAAACTTTATTTATAGAATTAAAGCAACGACTCGTCTCAGCACCAATTCTTACTCTTCCGAATGGTCCCGATGATTTTAAGATCTATAGCGACGCTTCAAGAAAGGGTTTGAGATGTGTCCTTATGCAGAGGAACAAAGTGATATCCTTTGCGTCGAGGCAGTTAAAGCCTCACGAAAGGAACTATCCAACGCACGACCTGGAACTTGCAGCGGTGGTGTTCGCGCTGAAGTTATGCGACATTACCTCTATGGCGTACCGTATGAAATCATTACGGATCACAAAAGCATCAAGTATCTCTATACTCAAAACGATTTGAATCTACGCAACTACGTTGGCTTGAAATCCTTAGCGACTTTGACTTAATGATCAAATATATACCGGGCAAGGGCAACGTTGTAGATGATGCACTGAGTCGAGTATTTGTTGAAAGATTAGCTATCGATGGCGGGCTGTAAAGATATCTCAAAAGTTTGGGCATTACACTCCAAATCAGATACAAAAAGGGGGCGCAAGTGGCACAAGTATGCCTCAAACCGGACTTATTGGAGAAAGTTAAGTCTGTCACGACCCTCACCCGGTATAGGGGCACGAGTGCGCGGGTTCGTCCAGCCTACGCCGCAGCATCGACGATAGAATGCTGTCTAGGTCACAATAAATACTAACACAACTAAATTTCTGTCAATGATATCAATCTCCATAAGGAGGACAATATACATCTCACAATATCTCATAATGTAAACTCAATCACAACAACTATAAAAGTGTAAGGCACGATAAAAGATAAGAAGAATGACATAGTCAAACCCCATGTCTCAAAATATAGATAAATCACAGTCTAGCTGTCCAATATAAATTCTCCAAAAGTCTCAACCTAACTAAGAATAAGTATAAACATAAACTCAATAAACCTCAAATAAGTCTCAGTGCATAAGATAAATAATGCCTCGATAGCTGCAGGTAATGTCTCCTATAAAGGAATAGTCTCATCTAGGATCTCTGGTGTGTAATCTGCGTCTATACCCGGTCCATAGTGAGTGGTACAAAAATCCTCAAGATCCTCTGAAAAAAATATCCAGTCATGATTGGAACGAAGTACAAGCACTAACAGCAGTTCCACATATATTGACAAAAACTATAACGCAGTATAAAAAAATACAAGACAGATATGAATACTGGCAATAAGAGATACTGGAATAAGAATACTGGAATAAATAAATACTGGAGCATATGTCATCACCAATGTACATCTAGCAATAAAAATAGAAATACAAGTGCATGCTAGAACAATGAACTGGTATATAAATGAGTACTAGAACAATAACTAGAACATGTAAGGATGCTAGATCAATATACTAGAGATACATGTCAAGAACATATAACTAAGTGTGTGAAACATCAGCATATCATGTGATCGGCTTGGGACTGATCATGCTTGCTATGTATGAATAGCTATGATTCATGTAAGATCAGGCTAACCATCCGGATAGCTATGATGCAAGCAATAGTCAGGCTAATCATACATAACAGGCTATGAGGCATGTAATGGTCAGGCTGCATCGACGTAAGGTGTGGGGGAGCTATGATGCATGTAAAGTTAGGTATGATCACATAAGCTACTAATATTTCTCCGTTTTCCCCAGCTAGCACGATGGATCCCGATCACGACTCCTCGTGACAGGTGTCAATGATGCCAACTCGTGTAACAACAATGTCAGAGTCATGTACGCTATACAACTAAAAGTATAGAGATAATCAACATAATAGAAACTGTCATAGAATGTACTCGCCTATGGTCCTTAGTTGGCAATACCAATATCCGGGTTCCAAAGTATCGTCTGAATGATCCAACAGTCCTATAGACATATCATATAATACAATACTACATCAGACATTATACTAACATACACTATCAAAACACAATGATCTCAGAGACTATGCTAGGGGTGTCACGTCTGTAGTTGCTGTGCATAACAGACATTCAATGATACGGTGTTGCCAGTACGTCAGTGTACATATGGCAGTCTGCTAATATGTTACATGGGCACAGGTCAATGTAACTACGGGATATCCGTGGTTACACTTGGGTCATCTAGTATAAATACATATTATTATCTATCAAATATATATATATATATATATATATATATATATATATATATATATATATATAGAGAGAGAGAGAGAGTATAATTCTTAATTAGTATATATATACATACATATATGTATTGTACATGTATCCCTAGTACATGTTTAATATATATATATACCAAAATACATTTAAACATATACTAATACATGTACCATACATACATACCAATTAGGTTCATATACTTTATAGATATATCTATGTACATGTATATCAATATACACATAATAACCATATCCATATACTAAATACATAGCACGTCTAAATACGTATGCAATACAGTAAAAAACTACTCGTAAGCGTGCACGTGTACATGTACGCGAGAGGGGACTCGAACCTGGGTACGTAGGACGAGGCGTGGTCGACGACGAGGGTTCAACAGGGTCTTTGCTCGGGTTCACGGTGGTCAGCGGGTCTCCGATCGAATGCAGGTGGTCGTGCTCCGGCGTTCAGGCTCTTAGGTGGACATCGGTATCCCTCCGGCCAAGTGCAGGCTGTACAGCATCTCTGGGGCAGGCGAAGGTCCAAGTCGGGTTCTGGTCCGACGAGGGGTCTAAGTGGGCGACTTCAGTCGAGTACAGGCGGTCCAGCGCGTCGATGGATCGTGATTCGATCGAGTGAAGGATGGCGAGGTAGAGTTCTGCGGGTCGGGGACATCGGGATAACGTCGGGCTTCTGGTGAAGATGACATGCAGGCGACGTTCTGTCGATGGCGAGAGGTACTCGGTCGAGGAGGGGATCGGGTTCAGTCGAGTGGGATGGTGAGAGTCGTCGAGGAGGGTTATCGCGTGCTGGTGGCTGTCAGTCGAGGAGGGCGGACGGGTTCAGTCGACGGCCTCCGGCGAGTGCTCCGGTCGTCCAGAGAAGGGGTAAAGGCGTGAACAGGGAGAGGGTGGCGGTGAACAGAAGATGGGTTGAGGGAGTCAGCTGGATTGGTTTTAGGTTTATAAAGATAAGGCAAAAGTAAAGAAAAGGAGTTTATATATGAAGGGGGGGTTGGTTTGACCTAGAAAAGTTTGAATTTGGTCAACCCCTTGGGAAAAGGGTCTTCTCATATGGGTATTTCAAGGGCTATGATTCAAATAAATTAAAATGAATGGCTATGATGCATTGGTTCATAGTTTTGAGGGCCATGGTTCAAGGAGGTTGATGTTGCATTGCACCCTCCCAAAAATTATAGAAAAATACACATGGAAGGAAAAAAGGGTTTATTTACGTGTCGTGTCTAACGGGGTGGATACCTTAATGCACTTATGCACAAAAGTGCCCAACAATTGGAAAATTACACAAAGTGGGGGGTTTATGGTTAAATTAAATTAAATTAAGAGCAAATGGTGTTCTAAAATTAATTCGAAGTACAAGGGGCTAAAATTAAGTGGAACACAAGTATTATGAATGAAGTAGACTCAGAATAGAATATTACCCTAATTTGGGTTGTTCAAAATTGGTCGAGATTGTGTCTCCAATTTCGATTGGAACACACAAGGATACAAAGTTGGATTTATATAGAATTAAATATAGTCGTTTGCGATGAATGTTGTGCGACTAAAATAAAACACAACAAGACATGGCTATGAGTCACACGAGGATCAGAATAACAGTCTGGCACGTCTAGGACAAGGGTATAAAATATGTTGGAAGACAATGGCTAGTGTAGTGCTCTAACTATCGAAACAACGGTAAAGTACAATAATCAAATAAATCACAGAAATTTAAATATAATTAATTATCATGCAATCATTTACACATTAATTATAAAAAGACAAAAATACCACTAATCTGAAATGCGGGGGTGACAAATCTACCCTTCTTAAAAGAATTTAGTCCTCAAAATTAAAATAAAATAGCACAAGAACAAATAATCAAACAAGAATTATACCTCAAGTCTCGAAAAGATACGGATACTGCTCGCATATTTTGTCCTCTCTCTCCCAGATTGACTCACCTGGAGAGTGATGTCTCCATGCAACACGAACCAAGAAAATAGTCTGGTTCCGCAATACCTTCTCTCCACGATCCACGATCCAAGATCTCAACGGGCTGTTCAGGATAGCTGAGTGTCGGTCCAACCTCAATCTCCGAGTGATCTAGTACGTTACTAGGATCGCCACGTACCTTCTCAACTGTGACACGTGGAACACGTCATGCACTCCATCTAGAGCAGGCGGCAATTCAAGTCTATAGGCCATTGCACCAACCCTTGCAAGAATACTAAAGGGCTCGATGTAACGTGGACTAAGATTTTTGCCTCTACCAAAATGAATTATGCCCCGTGTCAGAGAAATCCATAGGAACACCAAATCGCCAACCTCGAACAAACAATCTTAACACGCAATCTAAAATAAAATAATCATAAACCAATATAACAAAACCTATACCGAAAACTCTAGGGGTCTACGGTGGCTATCGGCCTAATGCCGTTGTCTGTCCTGTGCCACTCGCAATCTGTCTTTGATAAGTTTTACCTTTTATGCTGTATCCACGACCATTTCTGGTCCTAACAAAGCTCCTTCTCCAACATCATCCCAAGATAACGGTGTACGACATCTTCGTCCATATAAAGTCTCAAATGGTGACATCTCAATGCTGGCCTGGTAGCTGTTGTTGTAAGCAAACTCTACCAAGTGTAGATGATCCTCCCAAGAACCTCCAAGATCCAAAACGCAAGTGCATAGCATATCTTCAAGAGTCTAAATAGTCCTTTCAGACTGTCCGTCTGTCTGGGGGTGATATACGGTACTGAACTTGAGCTGAGTGCTCAAGCTAGCCTGCAGACTCCTCTAAAAATGGGAAGTGAAACGACTATCCCGATCTGAGATAATACTCACAGGAACTCCATATAATCTGACAATATGCTGCACGTACATCTCTGCTAGCTTCTCTGTCAATATACCCACTTTAAATGGTAAGAAGTTGGCTGATTTGGTCAACCTATCTACGATGACCCAATCGCGTCATTTCCTCCTGGAGAACGTGGAAGTCCTGAAACGAAGTCCATAGTCACGTGCTTCCACTTCTATTCTGTAATGGGTAAAGTTTGAAGCAATCCTCCTGGCCTCTGTCGATCTGCTTATACCAGCTGACATACTAAACATCGGGATACAAAACGTGCTACCTCGCACTTCATACCATACCACCATACATGCTCCCTCAAATCTTGATACATCTTGTTGGCTCTGGGATGCATCGAGTACTGAGAGCGATGTGCCTCCTGCAAAACCTCTTCGCGCAGCTCTCCACTTGGCACACACATCCTCGTGCCATGCCGTAAAGATCCATTATCCACAATAGTGAAGTCATCTATCAATCCTGTCCGAACTTGTGCCCTGATATTCCTCAGATCCATCCTCGTGCCATGCCGAAAAGATCCATTATCCACAATAGTGAAGTCATCTATCAATCCTGTCCGAACTTGTGCCCTGATATTCCTCAGAGTCTCATCATCATCCTGTGCAGCTCTAATTATGTCCATCATCTCTGATTGTATCTGCAATCCCCACATCTGAATCTCAACTCCTAGAACTAGTACTTCAATTCCCAAACTCTCAAGATCAGCTAATAAATGTCTATCCGAAGGCAAGCACATACCCATCGGATACCTGCTCAAGCCATCGGCGACTACGTTGGCCTTTTCGGGATGGTATTATAATAAGATATCAAAGTCTTTCATCAACTCTAACCACCTTCTCTGCCTCATGTTCAGCTCCTTCTGTATAAATACGTACTTTAAGCTCTTGTGGTCCGTGAAGATCTCCACACGCTCTCCGTACAGATAGTGTTTTCACAGCTTTAGGGCGAAGATAACTGCTGCTAACTCCAAATCGTGAGTGGGATAGTTCTTTTCATGAGGGCGTAATTGTCTTGAAGCATAGGCAATTACTTTTCTGTGTTGCTGAAGAACGCAACCTAAACATTTTTCTGAAGAATCACTATAGATAGTGAATCCACATGTCCCTGATGGCAACGTCAAAACTGGTGCTGTCGTCAACCTCTTCTTCAGCTTATCAAATGCGACTTGACATTCTTTTGTCCATAAAAATTCTACATCTTTCTTGGTCAGCCTATTCATTGGCTCTGCAATCTTGGAGAAGTCTTGTACAAATCTTCTGTCGTATCCTGCTAGTCCGATAAAGCTCCTGATCTCAGCTACCGAACTAGGGGTAGCCCATGACTCCACTGCTTCTATCTTCCTTGGGTTAACTAAAATTTTGTTACCCGTCACCATATGTCCAAGAAATTCAACCTTGTCAAGGAAGAACTCACACTTTGAAAGCTTTCCGTACAACTCCTCTCTCCTGAGAGTCTCTAAGACCATCCTCAGGTGCTCTTCATGCTCTTCTGGGGTCTTCGAATATATTAGAATGTCATCAATAAACACCACTATAAATTTGTCAAGGTACTGGTGGAATACCTTGTTCATCATGTTCATGAATACTGCTGGTGCATTGGTTAAACCAAACGATACTACCATAAATTCAAACTGGCCATATCTGGTCCGAAAGGCTGTCTTCGGTATGTCTTCTTTCTTTACCTTCACCTGGTGATAGCCTGACCTAAAGTCTATCTTTGAAAACATCTTCACTCCGCTCAACTGATCGAAAAGATCATCTATCCTCGGCAGCGGGTATTTATTTTTGATAGTGAGATTATTTAGAGCTTTATAATTGATACACATGCGTATCGTGCCGTCCTTCTTCGGTACGAACAATACCGGTGCTCCCCATGGCGATAAACTGGATCTAATGAAACCTTTGTCTTGCAGCTCCTCAACTTGCTTCTTTAGTTCTACCAACTCGTTGTTGTTGGCTCTATAGACATGTTGCGAAATAGGCTCCGCTTCTGGTTTCAAGTCTATAGAGAATTCAATATCTTTGTCTGGCGGCAAACCTGACAACTCCTCTGGAAATACATCCAGGAACTCTGCTATCAGTGGATGTGGCAACTACTTTTCTTCTATCCTGGCTCCACAAAAAGTGTCTCTGCTCCGCACCTCTGCTCCTCTGGCGATCTCGAATTCTGGTTCTCCTGGTGGTCGAAATACTTCTCTACCTCCGTGATAATCTATAGTAGCATGGTATTTACTCAGCCAGTCCATTTTGAGTACAATATCATATCTTGGGAGTGGCATGACG